>CM031613.1:66402417-66416008 GCA_018398815.1 Conus ventricosus
AGCTTGTGTCAGTTCTTTGTTGTTCATTCAGTATAGAATGTTTGAACTTATCTCTAATTCTTGTCTCTCGGACCTACCAGCACTTGTATTCCTGAGCCACTCTTGAGTATCTTTTTTACAGTCCTGAGAAAAATTAACATTTCTTTCGATGACTAGTACAGGAAAGTTGTTCCCTCCATAACTAGTTAGTCAGAGAGAGGGTGGAGGTGAAATTTCAATATAACTCAAATATATACTAACGGCTATAACAGCCCATAACGGTTGTTCTTTTTTTTATAGAATATCTTAGAAAGTACTTGGCCGATCTTTCCGAAAATTTGTACGTATGTTCATTATGCGTCACGGATCGTGCCCGATGGTTACCAGAATAGCCGTTACTAACGGCTATAACGGGCCAAAACGGTTTTTCCTCTTTATGGAATATCTCACGCGTCTTCAAGATAAACTGGGAGTACGTTTATATGCTTTGCATCTTGTTTTTTTCTTTCATCGAGCAGAGTTTTAACACACTTCTTTAAGTGGATTAAAAAAAAACTAGACCATATCTAGATTGTTGGCCATTGTATTCACCTTACTGCAATTACATTTTAAGGCACGTAAAAAAATTGAATGAAGTGAAAAAAGGTTTTTTTAAAAAGTGCCACTCTAACAAACAGCACTACAGAATGGACGATGAGTATCCATTCCAGCCGTCACACGGCCATTGTCTAGTGGCCACACTGCAACAGAAAAAATACCAAGTTGTGACCTGCGACAAGAAAAAGGTGTAAGGAAAATCCTGAACAGAGGGAGTTGAATAGCCAGCGTTGTTTTAGTTTATTTGTTTTCCTCTTTTTTCAAACTTTTAATAAGTAATCCCATTTTAAAGTCCCATACACGGGCACAGTCTGTTCATTTAAAAGATTGGGATACTAGGCATACTTCTCTGAGAAAAAACAACAACAATGAAACAAACAAACAACAACTGCCACGAGAAAGTATGAAGGCTTCTTAAGCCGTGCCTCTATCCGCACTATCCTAATTTCACTCCCATCCCTCTCCCTGACACCCCCCCCCCCCCCCTCTCTCTCTCTCCAATCGAGCATTTCAAGTCAAGAAATATGCAGGTCTGGTCGGATATTACACACGCTTCAGGCCAGTCCTTGGCACTGCCTGTGACGTGAGTGACAGGCGGATGGACAGGGCAGTTGAGCCGGCAAGAACAGAATCTGGCACTTCGCCGGGGAAAAAACAAACAGACCGCACGCGTGACTGTGGACATCTGTTGCTTTCGTTTATTTCTGTGTTTAAACCCAGCTTCACTGCAGCAATGCCCACATCCATAATGCCTGGATACACAAGCACTTCCAAGCACGCATGCAGCATCACGCACACATACACACAAACACATACGCGCGCGCGCGCGCGTACGAACGCACGCACACGCGTGAGAGCAGAGAAGATATGTTGAAAGATTTTCTCCATTTCTCATATTCACCAGGGGCACACAAGCAAAAATACAATTACATACAACCATGAGAATACACATGAAAGCCTCATTCACAGATGGAACACACATACAAATACAGACTGACAGAAATCACAGCACAGAGAGAGAGAGAGAGAAATGAAATGAAATGAATATAGTTTAATGAGTTTAGGCCTCTGCCCATTTTCATGGAGTACAGAAACATCAATCAATGCGGGGAAAAATACACGTATATAGACTTTCATACAAATTAACAGAAGGATGTATCAAATTACACTATCTTAAATATTTACAACAGTGAGTTTGCGCTCTCGTAATCTAAATGCTTTAAAGAAAAACCATGCAAGTTTTCTTATTGTCGGACCATCTTGACTAGCCATCATGCTTGCAAATTTGGCTCTTTGAAAAAATGTGGGGACGTTTTTCATGATATTTGGCCTTAATGCTGCATATGCTTCACAATTAAAACTCATATGTAATTCAGTTTCTTCTAGTTCTGGACAAAAAGGGCAACTATTGTCAACGTTTATATCCCCAGAGACATAACGGTTTTTTTTAATTCTAAGCTCACTTATTCCAAACCGGACTCTGATAAGGGTGTCTCTAAAGCATTTTTGTAGCACACAATCTATGTATGCTTCAGGAATAATTGAAGACTTGAAGAGTGAATATAGATTGAATCTGTTACTTTCATTTATGTTTGACGTCCATTCTTGACAAAATGTGTCTTTAAGTCTTTGTTTGAACAATGACAAGAAGCATGTCTCATTGCCTACACCTTGGGCTAACCAGACAAAGCTGAATCCTTGCTTTTGTAGGATGCATCTCAGTTTGGAAACCCAGTTTGTTTTACCTGCATTGTCTAAATTCATCAGCATCTGGTATGCTTGTTTTGGCAGGCGTGCCTCTTCCATTTTCAATAAACGAAACCAGTATTTAACAGCGCATACACAACAGTTGATTTGCAGCGGATATCTTCCGAGGTCGCCATAGATCATTTCGTTTGGAGTACGACTAGATACATTCAGAAATTTTTTGCAAGCGAATACATGTATACTCTCCACAGGATTGTTTTCTGCTATAATGCCCCAAACTTCACAAGAGTACAGAGGTATTGGTTGGATTTTGACATCAAAAAGTTTGAAAAAAGTTTTCCTGGACATATTATTTAGCTGATTATATATTCTAAATACGTCGAACAGCGCCTTTTTCCCTTTTGCAGCTAATTGTCTGGCGCTTTCATAGGAACTCATAGACGTAGTGAAAGTGAAACCTAAATAAACGTATCTGTTTACGACTTCCAAAGGAACACCGTTCATAAACCACTTCTCATACCTGCTCAGATACCCTCCTTTTCTAAAAACCATAATCTTTGTCTTGTCTCTATTAACCTTAAGACCAAGATCATCACACGTTTTCAGGACACAATCAAGCTGCGTTTGGAGACCATGCGGGGAACATGACAATAGGGCTAAGTCGTCTGCAAAGAGGAGAATGAATAACTCGGCTAGATCTGGTAAAAGCTGGATACCATGTTTTCCATGAGTTTCTAAACAAGTAGACAATTCATTTATTATTATAGAAAATAAAGTAGGACTTAAGACACAACCCTGACGCAGACCTTGTGGACACCGAAAAAGATCTGTGAGTTCACTACCAACTTTTACACATGACATCACCTCTTTGTAAATTGCTCGAACAGCATTCAGAAATGCAGAAGATATCCCAACTTTGTACAGAGCTTTCAACATGGTACTTTGTTTGACAGAGTCAAACGCTTTTGATAGGTCAACAAACGCCACATAAAGTTTTCCTCCCTTTTTAGACAAACATTTTTGAATGGTTGCATACAGTGTAAAGATATGATCTGTTGTGGAATACCCACGTCTGAAACCAGCTTGATTCTCGGATATTTTACTATTATCTTCCAGCCATTCATACAATCGTTTATTTAAAATAGCAGTATAACATTTACCAACAATACTAAGCAGTGATACACCTCTATAATTGTCCGTTCGTTCCATATCACCTTTTTTATGAATTGGAACGATAATAGCATTTGCCCACGTTTGTGGGTACAATCCCTTTAAAAAAATTTCATTGAAATATTCTGTTAGAAAATTTATTACTGATGGGTCTGCCGGTTTCAGCATTTCTGCGTGTATGTTGTCAACACCGCATGCTTTCCCTTTCTTAAGGCCCTTTATTGCTGTTAGGACTTCTTCTCGGGTGATGAGATGGTCAAGTTCATCGATAGGAGGAAGGGTGTCAGCTGGAAATCCTTCCCTCTCCTCTATGTTCCCAGCATTAAAAACCTTAAAATATTCAAGCCATTCATTTTTTGTGATTTTATTACTTGACTGCCTTTTCTTACCGAGACCAAGATTTACATTAACTTTTCTCCAGAACTCTTTAGCATTTGTTAAGTTGTCTGTCAGGTATTTTGTTGTAAGGGATTTAAAGCTTACTCGTTTTTCATTTAACATTTTGTGGTAATCGCTTCTGGCTCTGACAGCACTTTGTTGATCTGGTATTGATTTAGTTCTTTTAAATCGACGCATTTTTGCTTTCGCCTTTCTCTTATTGTTAAAGCATTCTTTATCAAACCAGCGAGCCTCCCTTTTGTTGTTATCAATTTTGACTTTCTTTATCATACATTGACTGGATTTTTGTAGGCAGTCGACGAATTCATGTAAGGCCATGTTTATGTCTAAGTGTATTAACGCTTGTGCTCTTTTCATTTTATCTTGAGATTGAGGAGTTTGTAATGAATCTGAAAATACACTAACCTTTTCGTCTTCCCATACCATCTTATCCATCCATCGTGGTTTTTGTCTCATCATGCTGTTATCAGGAGTTTTGCATGAGCTACATTTGAGTGTTAGGGTTACTGGTAAATGGTCTGATTCGATGCAGTTGGTGTCAACAGTAAAGTCAGACAGAAAATCTTCACGAATCAATCCATTTGACAGAATAAAATAGTCCACTGTACTTGAACCGGCTTTGGAAATATAAGTCACACAGTCGTCGAATCCATATTCTTTCAGTCCGTTTAGAATAGAACACTTCAGGACATCACATAATAACAATAAATGGTTCCCAAATCCGTTGAAAACTACGTCTTGGGATGATCGTGGAAAGATACGAGAGAGAGAGAGAGAGAGAGAGAGAGAGAGTGGGGGGGGGGGGGGAGAGTCCCACCTTCCCGAGCCCACCACACGAATAAAACGGCCAACTCACACGCGTGCATATACACAGCAACGAATGCGCACACATTGCACTATTCGCAATCTGGCAAAGATTCACACCCACCCGCCGTTTCTTACTACTTCATGCCATTTCAGCTTTGACTCACAAATAAGGACTAATAACTATAAACCATTTATATAGTAAATAACAAACAAGTGAAGTAACTCTGGCTCCCATGATGAAAAGAATGCATGCTCATATCTCCTAATGAATGCTGCTTACGACACCGAATCGCCTAAACAGAAATAACAACACAGAGCACACAGAACAAACAAGGAGACACCCCATAAATGGACGTTCCAAGCTTGCCTATATACCTCGTACTTGGCACATCTATACATCAACAACTGAAGAAATGAACAAACATAACTTAACATTTATTCCTGGCACAGCCTTTTCTATCTTGAATATAGTCAAAAACACGGACGTTTGTCAGTAACAAATACAGGTAACTTCGTTTTGATTGGTATGAAAGAAATCTGTTTTGAGGCAGGGAACAGTACACAGTGAATAACACACAAAGGGTATCTCTTGCTCCCATGATGAAATGAATACATACATTTAGGCTATATAGTGTCTTTTCTCATGTGAGCTCACGGCGTTCTACACAAACACATTTAGTCTCCACGTAAACACACACAATTCAGTGAACTTCACTTACGTGAAAAGGGGGAGATCGCAGAAGAGAGAACAACTCTATCGCCACAAAACAAGTAAAAGTTCAGGTGCCCGCATCCCCTCTCCACCACACACACACACACGCACACACCCCCTCCCAAATATCCTGTTCCAAGACACCAAGACGAGCAAGTTGTGAGCTTAATTTCAAAACAAGGGCTTTGGCCAATCGTTTGTTCGGCTGTTTTTTCGATCGACAGCAGTTGAGCGTTAGAAGAGGGGTAGACGGGGGATAAGGGTAGGGGGGTGGCAGGGACGGGGAGGGGGTAACAAAACACGCACTATGGAAGCATTCTAGCGTCGAAAGGCGATAGAATCTTTTTTTTTTTCAGGAAAAGTTACGATTTTCGAGGGAAATAGCGATAAGATGAACACGGTTATCATTCTAGGGTCACGAATATGTACCTATGGATCACAATTGTTTTCCCTGTGTCCCTGAGCATCATTCTTATTTTCATTCATTACCTTGGGATGATAACTGTTGTCCTTGTTTTCTGGGGAAAGTAGGTGTTATCAAAGGAAAAAAGTCATTACCAGGGAAGCCAGGTATGACAGCTGTTTACCCTTGACAAGCGCAAATGGGGGTCGACGAAATATGAAAAATAGCTGTGGTCACGACAACCGCAAATGTTTAACTGTTTTCGTTGTTTTCCTTAAGGATGATAATAACTTTCTTCGTGTTCATCCTCAACATCCAATGGCCAGAAATCATTTTAACAGACAGACAGACAAACAAACAAAACCACACACACACACACACACACACACACACACACACACACACACACACACATGGGAGAGCACCGAACATACTTCATTAGACAGAGAGACATAGAAAGGAAATGGGGCTGGACTGACACACAGATAATATGTCAAAAGTCATGGATTGGCTACACACTACGAAAGCCTCCTACCAACATTACAAGAATGGATTCCACAGGGGAACTCGAAAGAGAAACAACCCACATTCGGAAAAGGAAGAAGGGACGACCTCGCAAGACTTGGCGGCGGAGCATGGATTGTGAAGTGAAGACAGCTGGAATGACATGGCCCAGCTGAACAGATCTGCCAAGAACCGGCTGCACATCAAACATCAAAGCGCCAAGGCCTTGCTTGAGGAGCCAAGTATTCACAGACTAGGACAATTACACTGTTTTGAGTATTTTTAGTTTTGAGAATGTTAAAAAATTCATTCTTGTCGTTTTCTTTCATATGGCCATCAAGGGACAAGCCAGGTGGTTCCAAGCAGACAGATTAAAATCAAAGGAATGGGACTATTTTGGGGGATAATCAAAGGAATGGGACTATTTGGGGGATACCAGCTGGCGCAAAGATAATGTCACAGGTGAGCGCAAAGGCCTGAAATGTGACGTCAGCCGAGGGGAGGGTCGTGTATTTGAAGATTGTGAATGATGTCATCGGTGGAAATCCTCCCAAAATGATTCGTGGATTGTTGTTCTTTTGATCAATTATCAGTTTAATATGAAATGCTGGCTCAGATTTATGCTAGGCCTCAAAACGCTTACATGGATTACACAGAGATTTGGTGCAATATCGTAATTGTGGTGTGTGGCCACCGAGTCCGCAGGAGCGTTGCCGCAGTCCAAGGGAATGTGAAGGGTTGAGCAAATGCTGCTGTCTTGCTGATCACAATAGCAGCATAATCCCAATCAGACCCTTTAACACACAGACTACTCGGCTGAACTGCATTCAGTTTAATATGGGCAACAAATGGCGAGGTAACCACAATGTCTTGGAAATCAAACAAACCTCTGAAATCTCCGCAGGCTTTAGGAGGAGCGGGCGCGAGAGGAGCTGGATACGACTTGGAGTGCTCGGCAGGGAACTGGTTGCGGAATAGAATGAGTGTTCCGACCTCAGCGTTCTTGGCACACAGGACGTGTGTGTGTGTGTGTGTGTGTGTGTTGTGTGTGTGTGTGCGTGCGTGCGTGTGCGCGTGGAAAGCGGGGAGATGGTGAAAAGAGAGAAGACTGGCGCACACCTGCACATGTGCGCACGCGCACACACACACACACACACACTCACATTCAAACACACGCACAGGCACACACACACACACACAAGCGCGCGCACACACACAAGCGCGCGTGCGCACAGAGAGAGAGAGAGAGAGAGAGTTTCCGGTCTGCTCACTGAAGGATTGTGACAGCCAAATAAAACAACCAGATACACATAATGTACCCCTTCCGGAATGATAGCGGTAATCCCCCCCCCCCCCCCCTCCCCCACCCACTCTCCCGGACGTCCTCACCACGACCCCTGTCGTTTAGACGAGTAACAGCAGGATCGTCTGATTGTAGCATCGGCACGAACAGTTCTCAGTGCTTCTCTATTGATTGAGAATCAACGACTATGAAAGGCTTAAAAAAAAAGTTACGACTATTCAAAGCTCGAATCAAGTGGAGAAATGAGTGATAATTATGTCGGAGGAGCGGAGGTAGAGACAGGGCGCGCGTGCGCGCGCGCGCGTGTGTGTGTGTGTGTGTGTGTGTGTGTGTGTGTGTGTGTGTGTGTGTGTGTGCGTGTGTGTGTGTAAGAGAGAGAGAGAGAGAGAAACAGACACACGGACAGACAGAGAGACACAGAGACAGAATACGAATACGAAATGTTTTATTCAGTTTTAGGCCTGGGCCCCTATCTGAAGGGGGATAAGTCATTGACTGACTTACGTAATCTCACACACACACACACACACATACATAAATGTATACATATATTAGCCGGGGAAGATAATATATAAGGAGGGAGATTCATTTTCTATTTTACATGTTCATTTTTGTACTCCCAGTTCTTAAAGAACAAAGAGTACTTTAGAATGGGAACGAAGAAATGCTGTCTGTGTGTGTCTGTGTGTCTGTGTGTCTGTCTGTCTGTGTGTCTGTCTGTCTGTCTGTCTGTCTGTGTGTCCGCGGTCAAAATGTGTTCCACTCGCTCCAGACAAAACTACTGGGTCGATCTTTCTGGAAATTTGTAGGTATGTTCATTATGGGTCAAGGATGATGCCCGACGTTTTAGCTTACCGTTACTAACGGCTGTACCGGCCTGCAACGCTTCTTCTTCTTTATGGAATATCTCAGAAAGTACTTGGCCGATCTTTGTGAAAATTAGCAAGTATGTTCATTATGGGTCACGGATGATGCCCGATGTTTCAGTTTACCCCGTTACAGCCGTTACTATATAACGACTGTAACAGCCTGTAACGGTTTTTCTTCTTTTTAGAATATATTAAAAAGTACATGGCCGATCTTCCTGAAAATTTGTAGAAATGTTCATTATGGGTCACAGATGATGCCCCCAATGTTTTAGTTTACTGTTACAGCCGTCACTAACGGCTGTAACGGCCTGTAACGCTTTTTCTTCTTTACAGAGTATCTCAGAAAGTACCTGGCCGATCTTTGTGAAAATTAGCACGTATGTTCATTATGGGTCACGAATAATGCCTGATGTTTTAGTTTACCGTTATAGCCGTTACTAACGGCTGTAACGACCTGTAACGCTTTTTCTTTTTTATAGAATATCTCAGAAAGCACTTGGCCGATCTTTCTGAAAATTTGTAGGTATGTTCATCACAGGTCACGGATGATGCCCCATGTTTTAGTTTACCGTTATAGCCGTTACTAACGTTACTAACGGCTGTAACGGCCTGTAACGCTTTTTCGTATTTATGGAATATCTCAGAAAGTACTTGGCTGATCTTTGTGAAAATTAGCAGGTATGTTCATTATGGGTCACGAATGATGCCCGATGTTTTAGTTTACCCCGTTATAGCCGTTACTAACAGCTGTAACGGCCTGTAACGGGTTTTCTTCTTTATGGAATATCTCAGAAAGCACTTGGCCGATCTTTCTGAAAATTTGTAGGTATGTTCATTATGGGTCACAAATAATGTCCGATGTTTTAGTTTACCGTTATACTGTTACTAACGGCTGTAACGGCCTGTAACGCCTTTTCTTCTTCATGGAATATCTCAGAAAGTACTTGGCCGATCTTTGTGAACATTAACAGGTATGTTCATTATGGGTCACGAATACTGCCCGACGTTTTAGTTTACCGTTATAGCCGTTACTAACGGCTGCAACGGCCTGTAACGGTTGTTTTTCTTCATGGAATATCTCAGAAAGTACTTGGCCGATCTTTGTGAAATTTAGCAGGTATGTTCATTATGGATCAAGGATGATGCCTGGTGTTTTAGTTTACCGTTATAGCATTACTAACGGCTGTAACGGCCTGTAACGTTTTTGTTTTTTTTCTTTATGGAATATCTCAGAAAGTACTTGGCCGATCTTTGTGAACATTAGCAGGTATGTTCATTATGGGTTACGGATGATGCCCGATGTTTTAGTTTACCGTTATAGCTGTTACTAAAAGGCTAAAACGGCCTGTAGCGCTTTTTCTTCTTTACAGAATATCTCACAAAGTACTTGGCCGATCTTTGTGAAAATTAGCAGGTATGTTCATCATGGGTCTCGGATGATGCCCGATGATTTAGTTTACCCGTTTTTATAGCCGTTACTAACGGCTGTAACAGCCTGTAGTTTTTCTTCTTTATAGAATATCTCAAAAAGTACTAGGCCGATCTTTCAGAAATTTGTAGGTATATTCATTATGGGTCACGATTAGTTTACCGTTATAGCCGTTACTAACGGCTGTTACAGCCTGTTACGGCCTGTAACGCTTTTTCTTCTTTATTGAAAATATCAGAAAGCACTTGGCCGATCTTTCTGAAAATTTGTAGGTATGTTCATCATAGGTCACGGATGATGCCCGATATTTTAGTTTACCGTTACAGCCGTTACTTACGGCTGTAACGGCCTGTAACGCTTTTCGTATTTATGGAATATCTCAGAAAGTACTTGGCTGATCTTTGTGAAAATTAGCAGGTATGTTCATTATGGGTCACGAATGATGCCTGATGTTTTAGTTTACCCCGTTATAGCCGTTACTAACGGCTGTAATGGCCCGTAACGGGTTTTCTTCAATAGAATATCTCAGAAAGCACTTGGGTAATCTTTCTGAAAATTTGTAGGTATGTTCATTATGGGTCACAAATAATGTCCGATGTTTTAGTTTACCGTTATACTGTTACTAACGGTTGTAACGGCCTGTAACGCCTTTTCTTCTTCATGAATATCTCAGAAAGTACTTGGCCGATCATTGTGAACATTAGCAGGTATGTTCATTATGGGTCACGAATACTGCCCGACGTTTTAGTTTACCGTTATATCCGTTACAAACGGCTGTAACGGCCTGTAACGGTTGTTTTTCTTCATGGAACATCTCAGAAAGTACTTGACCGATCTTTGTGAAAATGTGTAGGTATGTTCATTATGAATCAAGGATGATGCCTGATGTTTTAGTTTACCGTTATAGCATTACAAACGGCTGTAACGGCCTGTAACGTTTTTTTTCTTTTTCTTTATGGAATATCTCAGAAGGTACTTGGCCGATCTTTGTGAACATTAGCAGGTATGTTCACTATAGGTTACAGATGATGTCCGATGTTTTAGTTTACCGTTATAGCCGTTACTAACGGCTGTAACGGCCTGTAACGCTTTTTCTTCTTAATGGAATATCTCAGAATGTACGTGGCCGATATTTCTGAAAATTTCTAGATATGTTCATTATGGGTCACGGATGATGCCCGATGTTTAAGTTTACCGTTAGAGCCGTTACTAACGGCCCATAATGGTTTTCTTCTTTATGGAAAATCTCAGAAAGTTCTTGGCCGATCTTTCTGAAAATTTGTAAGTATGTTCATTTTAGGTCACAGACAATAGCCGATGTTTTCCAGAATAGCCATTACTAACGGTTACACCAGCCCAAGACGGTTTTTCCTTTTTATGGAATATCTCACGCGTATTCAGGATATACTGGGAGTACGTTTATATCCTTTGCATCTTGTTATATTTGCATACAATTTTTATGTCTTCAGTCCGATTGGGCATCTCTTATTCGGTGTGGAAGGTATCATAAGATCTGTTTTACAGTGCACTTCTTATCTCTTCTTGCTTTTTGTACTCCCAGTTCTTAAAGAACAGGGAGTACTTTAGAATGGGAACGAAGAAATGCTCTGTGTGTGTGTGTGTGTGTGTGTGTGTGTGTGTGTGTGTGTGTGTGTGTGTGTGTGTCCGTTGTCAAAATGTGTTCCACTCGCTCCAGACAAAACTACTGGGCAGATCTTTCTGAAAATATGTAGGTATGTTCACTATGGGTCAAGGATGATGCCCGATGTTTAAGTTTACCGTCACAGCCGTTACTAACTGCTGTAACGGCCTGCAACGGTTTTTCTTCTGCATGGAATATCTCAGAAAGTACTTGGCTGATCTTTGTGAAAATTAGCAGGTATGTTCATTATGAGTCACGAATGATGCCCGATGTTTAGTTTACCCCGTTACAGCCGTTACTAACGGCTGTAGCAGCATGTAACGGTTTTTCTTTATGGAATATCTCAAAAAGCACTTGGCCGATCTTTCTGAAAATTTATAGGCATGTTCACTATGGGTCTCGGATCATGCCTGATGTTTTAGTTTACCCGTTACAGCCGTTACTAACGGCTGTAACAGCCTGTAACGGTTTTCCTTCTTTATGGAATATCTCAAAAAGTACTTGGCCGATCTTTCTGAAAATTTATAGGCATGTTCACTACGGGTCACGGATGATGCCCGATGTTTAATTTACCGCTACAGCCGTTACTAACGGCTGTAAAGGCCTGTAACGCCTTTTCTTCTTTATAGAATATCTCAGAAAGTACTTGGCCGATCTTTGTGAAAATTAGCAGGTATGTTCACTATGGGTCACGGATGATGCCCGATGTTTAGTATACCCCGTTATAGCCGTCACTAACGGCTGTAACAGCCTGTAACGGTTTCTTATTCTTTATAGAATATCTCAAAAAGAACTAGGCCGATCTTTCTGAAAATTTGAGGTATGTTCATTATGGGTCACGGATGATGCCCGATGTTTTAGTTTACCGTTAGAGCTGTTACTAACGGCTGTAACGGCCTGTCGCAATTTTTCTTCTTTGTAGAATATCTCAAAAAGAAGTTGGCCGATCTTTCTGAAAATGTGTAGGTATGTTCATTATGGGTCACGGATGATGCCCGATGTTTCAGTTTACCGTTACATCCGTTACTAACGGCTGTAACGGCCTGTAACGGTTTTTCTTCTTCATAGAATATCTCAAAAGGTACTTGGCCGATCTTTCTGAAAATGTGTAGGTATGTTCATTATGCGTCACGAATAATGCCTGGTGTTTTAGTTTACCGTTATAGCCGTTAGTAACGGCTGTAACGGCCTGTAACGGCTTTTCTTCTTTATAGAATATCTCAGAAAGTACTTGGCCGATCTTACTGAAAATTTGTAGGTATGTTCATTATGGGTCACGGATGATGCCCGATGTTTTAGTTTACCGTTACAGCCGTTACTAACGGCTGTAAAGGCCTGTAACGGTTTCTCTTCTCCATGGAATATCTCAGAAAGTACTCGGCCGATCTTTGTGAAAATTAGCAGGTATGTTCATTATGGGTCACGGATGATGCCCGATGTTTTAGTTTACCCCGTTATAGCCGTTACTAACGGCTGTACCAGCCTGTAACGGTTTTTATTCTTTATGGAATATCTCAGAAAGCACTTGGCCGATATTTCTGAAAATTTGTAGGTATGTTCATTATGGGTCACAAATAATGCCCGATGTTTTAGTTTACCATATATACCGTTACTAACGGCTGTAACGGCCTTAACGCTTTTACTTCTTTATAGAATATCTAAGAAAGTACTTGGCTGATCTTTGTTAACATTAGCAGGTATGTTCATTATGGGTCACGAACAATGCCCGATGTTTTAGTTTACCGTTATAGCCGTTACTAACGGCTGTAATGGCCTGTAACGGTTGTTTTTCTTCGTGGAATATCTCAGAAAGTACTTGGCCGATCTTTGTGAAAATTACCAGGTATGTTCACTATGGGTCACGGATGATGCCCGATGTTTTAATAATAATAATAATAATGTATAGATTTTATATAGCGCAATTCTTGGGATCAACTCATTGCGCTCAACACACACTCAAACACTCGCACTAACATGTGTAACACACACACACACACACACACACACCCACCCACACACACACACACACCACAATCACAGCGACTACACGTACACAGGCAATAACTAATT
>CM031613.1:66422151-66479651 GCA_018398815.1 Conus ventricosus
CTAGCACAGCTGTACGGACGCTCGCCTTGAAGTATTGATTTTTCTCAAGGTCTTCGTCCTTGTTTCCTTAGTCTCGTTTCGGTGAAGACGCGATTACTTGCTATCCGCAATTTTCCCGTGCGTGCTCAAGCAATCGTTATGTCAGGAATGTGTGCATTTCAGGTCCTGGCGTCATGGTAAGCAAGTACTGGTTGCTAAGGATCCCAAAACAACTTACAGTTCTATCGTTCAGTGTGCCTCAATAATGATCGCCTCATTTGGCATCTATGGGCTCGGAAAATACAACACACTCTTGCGGACTATGGCTAACACTATGCGCATGGTCAGTATCTTTTTACACGCGACGTTCGTTGTTCCAGTCTTTTCAAGCGGACGGGTTGGGGAGAGTGACACTTGTTAAACCTTTCACTTCCCTCCAAATCAGGGCCTACCACCCTTGTGTGAACCCATCATCACCTCGGGTAGTGTGGGAGCACTGTGCGGGACGCTAAGTCGGCCCGTCTCCACATCAACGTCCCGTAAGTTGGAAGCGGGGAAGGAGTTGCCATTACCCCGTCTCCACAACCCAAGGGTCTCGCACCGACTTGTTCTCCTCCTCGGACAACACTCGGTAGCCTTGTTTAGGTCAATAAAGGGGGGGGGGTGGGGGGGGGGGGGGGCTCGCTCCCTCTGCCTCTCCCTCCGATTTCGAGGCCCCTTCTCTGTTGCCATGTGGGGGATTCAACATCTGTGCGACACGCAATGCGGCGGCCACTCCTCACTCACAGAAGGGACCTCAGCAGCTTAAACACTCAGCCAGTGGGGAACAGGTTCAGGCCAAAGGGTTCGCTCCCCCCCCACCCCCCCCCCCCCCCCCCCCCCCCCCCACCCTCTGGCCTCATAACATACGCCTTCCCTCCATTTCCAATCCCCCACAGGGTGAGCCCTTTTTCAGGGAGTGTTGGCCTCCTGGGCTAACTCTCTTCCTCATTCTGGCCTTCAATTTCAGAATAGGTAGTTCCTATTCTCTCTATTTCTTGGTTTGGCTCTCGGCTGGCTCCATTCGGGGCTACTGGGAACACCCTTGCCCCTGCTCTCCTCCCAGTACCTCTCTTGTGGCTTCAGTTGGTGCTGATCAGCCTAGCCCTGACGTGTGAGGATCTCACCGTCTTTTCTCCCCGGGTCCATGAGGCTGGGCGCTGGCCTCTTCCACAGCGATCACAGCGCTGTCCTCTTGACCACCATCCTGGTGGCTGCCTACTGGCATCCCCCGGAAAATCCCTTAATAAGCTTTACTTTAGGGTTGCCGCATGACAGGGCTGATGGTTCTAGGGACTTCTTTTGCGGCTAAGCAGCATATCTATTCCCAAGAACCCATTAGGGCTCTATGCCCGCCTCCGATTCCTTGGAGTCTGCTTGATGGTACTGACATGGTACAGTATATTGACCGCCAAAAGGGGGGTTATGTATTATACTCCCTGTTTGGCTAGTATAACTTTACATGGCCTCCCACCCTACACCTTACCCCGCTAGCGCTTAATGGTCTCGGGTCTACCTTGCGCATAGCCTCGTTGATTGAGATACAGTATGTTTAACCGCTTATTCCATGGCGGAAGTAGTGTCGGCGTCACGTGATGTTCGTTTTACTTGCAATTAGCCACAAAATATCTCTCGGCCTGGCAGTGCTTCTGACTTAACTGAAGTGAATGCTTTGTTCTGCTTGGGTATGTAGTACTAGCCAAACAGGGAGTATAATACAAACTCCCCATTTTGTCCTGGTGGAACTCGGAACATTCCCGAATGGCCTTCTAGACTGATGCTACCGTGATGTCGTTGCGGTCACGAAAGTTCATGGCTGTTGTCACGTATTATAAAAAAAATTAAAAATAAGAAAGAAAGAAAAGGAAAAAATCAAAATGCAATCTGCGGTAAAAACCACCTTGTGCGATGCGTCGTGATTGCGTGTAGACGCAGCATGTCTTCACACGGGGGGTTCACGTTCTGTACGAACGAGGTAAGGTCACTATCGATCTTTTTAACGTTTTTGCGTAACTTACTGCACATGCCCGGCGTGTGAAAACTAAACAATGTTAAAACTCAAACGAAGCTGTGGTTAAAATACATGTATGTGTGATATATACGGACCCCCCCCCCCCCCCCCCCAATGTCCAAAGATTTAGTGAATGTCATTTATGGTCAATCAACGTCAATATTGTACGAAGCAGGCCATAATTCTTTTCTCCCCCCCCCCCCCCCCCCCCCCCACCCCCCCCCCCCCCCCCCCCCCCCCCCCCCCCCCCCCCCCCCCCCCCCCCCCCCCCCCCCCCCCCCCCCCCCCCCCACCCCCAAGTTTATTTTTGGCTAACCTTTGCAGATCGGCGGGTAAAAACGCACGAGCAAATAAATATAACCCGAAAGCGTACGTACTATATCTAGGAAAAAAGAATATAAAATCCAAACATTTAGTTCGTTGTCTTTTTGTTTCAATCAGCCATTATTAACTTCGCCGCCAGACATCCTTCTCCGCTCCCCCGAGAGAGAGAGATGAGAGTCTGTAGTAGAGTGGAGAGAGTGAGAGAGACAGACAGACAGAATGACAGCAGAGAGACAGTCAGACAGTTGTGTGTGAGAGATGAGATAGAGTGTGAGACAGACAGACAGACAGTCAGAAAGACAGACAAGTGTGTGTGAGAGATGAGATTAGAGTGAGAGAGAGAGGGGGGGGTCAGAATGTGAGGGAGGGGTATAAAAAAAAAATGTGTTGGGTGTGTGTCCATCGTAATAAAGCAAACAAACATTGTAATATCTGCTAACACTTACCCCCTTTAAGAGCTTCTAAAGCTAGGAACCAATTCATAAGCACAGCGTCAGGTCTTGGTGAGACAGACTGTATACATCTTCACTCCCCTCTCTCACAAGACAGTTTTCCAAAGCCCGAAAAGATTCCTCTCACGTATGTCAATCGCGATCCGATCGCGACATATACATGTTCCATTTCCAACACAGGCAGTGAAACTGGGTTTACGACAATAACAGCAACGACCCCTCATAAACACACTCGCACACAACGCACACACTTACCACGAGCGCGCGCGCCAGCACACACACACACCATCAAAAACAAGCAAACAAAAGCACGAGATAGGACGAAAAACAGAAAATAACAAACTAAGAAAAGGTCAAGCAAATCAAACGTGTCGTCGTATTCAGTGAATTATACCATAAAAATTACGGTACACAGCTTTGCTTTCAGACTTGGTGTTTACTCGGTGTACCAGGCACAGAAAAGAAAGAGGAAGGGATGGATGGAAACAGGAAGTAAAAAAAAATCAGTGAGGAAGAAAAAAAAGTGGTGTGGGATGAAGGAAGGATGGAAGACAGAAGGAATGAGTGAAAAAGGGAGGGTGCAGAGAGGGAGGGATGGTAATAAACGCGAAGAAACAAGGCAATGTAGGAAGGAAGAAACAATCAATGAAGGAAGGAAGGAATCGTGTTAAGTATTATAACATGTTTGTTTTCTCTTCTTTCTTTCTTTTTTTTATTCTGCCTTTTGAATTTTCTTCTCCCTGTCAACTTTAACGACAGGAATAGGCTCTTCTCTCGTTTCTGTGGTGCTTTTATGCTTTGTGAACAGGGGACAATTGGACAGCCACAACGTCCCCTACAACCACTTCCTTCTACTCCCCCCTTCTTCCCCACTCTCTCTGCTCTTTCTCTCTCCCTTTGTCTCACGAACGGCAATCAAGAGTACCAAATCGTGTCGACGATATTCAGTTTTTGCCCTTATTCCCTTTCCCCTCCCACACTTCACCACCGACCCGCTAGTCTGTCGGGCTTTGTGTGATGTAACGAATTAGTGAAAGGCCTAGACAATGAGCGATGAGGACGTTGCCCGTACGGTAGTCATCCGGCCCAACCTCCCCCTCATTTATCTCTGCTCAGATCGTGCTCTCTCTCCTCCTTACTTTCCTATCCCGTTACCATGGTTGTGCGCGATCTGCCTTGCATGATTCAATTACCGATGGCTACTTGCAAACGGTGACTCACGTGCAGGTCTGTAGCTTTGTCATTTGGGACAGGGAGATTGGCTTCTCGGAATCTTCTTCACAAATCCGTCTTCACTCTGTATGTGGTGGGGGATGATCCCCCCCCCCCCCCCCCCCCCCCCCCCGACCCGCTTACTATCACTCCCCTTTCTGTAGTGACAAGATCGGCCTGTCAGTCAATCAAACAGGTTTCAGATACCCGATGTGTAGATTTAGCACACTTTATAGGGAAACCCCACTGTCTTGTACTTCTCTGCTCTATCAAGACTGATCTCCACCGCGAAAGCAAAGAAAAACATATGCTCTGAGAACGTCCGGTTTATTGTTTCTCTGTAGTCTTCCAAGAGGAACTGTATAAGTTGAAAAATATTTTTATAAATTTTGGGACTATACCTGCTTGCAAGAATGCACGTTTTATAAAGTATATCTTTATGCCAATTCTTGGCGACATTTTTAAGAGGTTGATAAGTACTTTACTGTTTGCCAAAAAACTTGGTAAAATATGTAAGATGCTTTGATTAAATTCTTTGTTAAAAATTGTCTTTTTGACTGTATTCGTTACATTCTGTTAAGGAGATCACTGAATGTTACTTCTGACAGTAAAAACAGTAGGTTGGAAAACTGTTAAATTGATTTGTGAATACTGTTGATTGGATCTTAAGCTTTTGTAGTAGGTATCTGTAAGTCTTATCATACATGTGTACATGGGCTTAGGTATTCCAAATTACTGCTACTTAATTTTTAATAAGTATGAAGAGTTGTTTGACTTCAATTGTTTTACCATTGTACTTATTATCTGTCGCCTTCACCTTGCTATATTCCGTTATTTTCAGAGAGAGAGTGTGTGTCTGATCAGTGATGGCTATTATATTTTATGCTGGTCTATATTTTGTTGGCTGAGATTCTCACACTTTTACTGAAAACAAAAAGGGCAGGGTACAGTACCGACAAGTCGGATCTACGCTACGTGTTCTACCAAACCAGGTTCTGTTATTATGAATAGATCCTGGGACGGGGCATGCCTGGTTAGGGTCATTGCCGAAGCCCACTAGTCAGCTGGCTCTTAAAGTGAAGGTGCCCAGTCCCAACAATAGTGAGAGAGGATCAACACTCCACTCCATTTCAGATTAGTTCTGATATTACACTGTGGATTCGGAACTAGGTAATCCATAGATACTTTTCCTCTCTTCAAGATGAGAAAATGTGGGAGAAAAGCTAGCTGGAATTGAATTAGTAAATTGATTTGAATATTTCTACTTGTAGAAACTAGTAGTTGGTGTGTGAATATTACACTTTAGCTTGTGTCAGTTCTTTGTTGTTCTATTCAGTTTTAGAATGTTTGTTATTATCTTCTAATTCTTGTCTCTCGGACCTACCAGCACTTGTATTTCCTGTGCCAATATTGTGTATCACTTTTTTAACTGTCCTGAGAAAAATTAAACTTTCTTTTCGTTGAATTGTATCAGAAGTTGTTCCCTCACTTAACTAGTTATTGTCTACGAGTGAGGGGTGGAGGTTGAAAATTTCAATATAACTCAAAATATATACTAACGGCTATAACCAGCACTTAACGGTTGTTT
This sequence comes from Conus ventricosus, assembly GCA_018398815.1. NCBI lineage: Eukaryota > Metazoa > Mollusca > Gastropoda > Neogastropoda > Conidae > Conus > Conus ventricosus. Next base: position 66,427,757 of record CM031613.1, read on the forward strand.
CTTTTTTTATTAGAATTTCTTTGAGAAAGTACTTGGCCGATCTTTCGAATATTTGTACGTATGCTCATTTGGTCACGGATCGTGCCGATGGTTACAGAATAGCCGTTACTAACGGCTATAAGGGCCAAAACGGTTTTTCCTTCGGTATGAATATATCAGCGTCTTCACAGATAAACGGGGATACGTTTATATCCGCTTTGCATCTTGTTTTTTTCTATGCATCGATGCAGAGTTTTTAATCACAATTCTTTAAGTGGAATTAAATTAAAAACTAGACCATATTATAGATTGGTTGGCCATTGTATTCACCTTACTTCAATTACATTTTAAGGCTCGTAAAAAAATTGATATGAAGTGAAAAAAGGTTTTTTTTTTAAAAAGTGCCACTCTCAACAAACAGCACTACAGAAGGACGATGAGTATCCATTCAAGCGTCACTCGGCTTTGTCTAGTGGACCACCACTGCAAGAAAAAAATACCAAGTTGTGACCTGCGACAAGAGAAAAGTGTAGGAAAATCCTGGAAACGAGGGAGTTGAATAGCCAGCGTGTTATAGTTTATTGTTTTCTCTTTTTTCAATCTTTTAATATGTAATTCCCATTTTAAGTCCCCATACACGGGCACAGTCTGTTCATTTAATAGATTGGGATACTAGGCATACTTCTCATGTGAAAAAAAAACAACATCAATGAAACAAACAAACAACAACTGCCCACGAGAAAGTATGAAGGCTTCTTATGCGTTTGCTCTATCCGCCACTATCCTAATTTCACTCCCATCCCTCTACCTGACACCCCCCCCCCCCCCCCCTCTTCTCTCTTCCAATCGAGCATTCAAGTCAAGAAATATGCAGGTTGGTCGGAATCTTACAACGCTTCAGGCCAGTCCTGGCACTGCTTGTTGTGTGTGTGACAGGCGGATGACAGGGCAAGTTGAGCTCCGGCAAGAACAGAATCGGGCACTTTGCCGGGGAGGAAAATAACAAACAGAACGCACGCGTGACTGTTGGTCTTTCTGTTGCTTTCGTTTATTTCGGTGTTTAAACCCTGCTTCACTGCAGCAATGCCACTTCCATAATGCACTGGATACTCTAGCACTTCCAAGCACGCATTGCAGCATCACGCACACATCACACAAAACATACGCCGGCTGCGCGCCGCGTAACGATACGCACGCACTCGCGTGAGAGCAGAGAAGATTATGTTGAAAGTTTGCTCCATTTCTCATATTCACCAGGGGCTACACAAGCAAAAATACAATTACATACAACCATGTGAATACTCATGAAAGCCTCATTCACAGATGAGAACACACATACAAATACAGACTGACAGAAAATCACAGCACAGAGGAGAGAGAGAGTGAAATGAAATGAAATTGAATATTAGTTTAATGAGTTTAGGCCTCTGCCATTTTCATGGAGTACATGAATTCATCAAATCAATGCGGGGAAAAATACACGTATATAGACTTTCTTACAATTACAGAAGGTTGAATTTCATTTACACTATCTTGAATATTTACAACTTGTGTGAGTTTTGCGCTCTGTAATCTATATTGCTTTAAAGAAAAATCAAAGCAAGGTTTTATTATTGTCGGACCATCTTGGACTAGCCATCACATGCTTGCATAAAATTTGGCTCTTTGAAAAAAATGTGTGGGACGTTTTTCATGATAGTTGGCCTTTATGCTGCATATGCGTCACAATTTAAAACTCTTATGTAATTTTCTAGTTTATTCTAGTTCTGGACCTAAACCGGCATTACTTATTGTCAACGTTTATATCACCTGAGAATATCGGTTTTTTTTATTTATGCTCACTGATTCCAAACCGGACTCTCGATAAGGGTGGTCTCTAATAGCTTTTTTGTAGCACACAATCTTCTTTGTATGCTTCTGGAAACGAATTGAAGACTTGAAGAGTGATTTAGATTGAATCTGTTACTTGCATTTATGTTTGACGTCATTTCTTGACTATAAATACATGTGTCCTTTAAGTCTTTGTTTTGATCAATTGTCAAGAAGCATGTCTCATTGCTACACCTTGGGCTAACCAGTCAAGCCTTGATTGCCTTGCTTTTGTAGGATGCATCTCTTTTTGGAAACCAGTTTGTTTTACCTGCAATTGTCTAATTTCTTAAGCATCGGGTATGCTTGTTTTGGCAGGCGATGCTCCTTCCTTTTCAATAACGAATAACCTGTATTTAACAGCGCATACACAACGTTTGTTTTGCAGCGGTTATACTTCCGGAAGTCGCCATAGATCATTTCGTTTGGAGTTCGACTAGTTATATTCAGAATTTTTTTGGCAGCGAATTATGTATTACTCTCCACAGGATTGTTTTCTGCTATAATGCCCAATTTCACAAGAGTTCAGAGGTATTGGTTGGATTTTGACCCCCCCTCCCCCCCCCACCCCCAAAAAGTTTGAAGATAAAATTTAAAAAGTTGTCATGGACTTATTATTTAGCCTGCTTATTATTATTTTAAATACCGTTAGAACGCGCCTTTTAATCCCTTTTGCAGCTAATTGTCTGGCGGTCTTTCATAGGAAATCTCCTAGCGTTGTGAAGTTGAATTTAGATAATCGGATCTGTTTACGACTTCCAAAGGAACCACCGTTCATATACCACTTCTCATACCTGCTCAGATACCATCCTTTTCTTAAAAACCATAATCTTTGTCTTGTCTATGTTAAACATTAAGACCATGATCTTTCACTCGTTTTCAGGACACAATCTAGATGCGTTTGGAGACTTGCCCGGGGAACATGACAATAGGGGCTAAGTCGTCTGCAAAGTGGAGGAATGATTACTCGCTAGATCTGTAAAATAGCTGGGTACCATGGTTTTCCATGAGTTTTCTAAACAAGTAGACATTTCATTTATTTTATAGAAAATAAAGTAGGATTTATGACACAACAATGACGCCAGACCTTGTGGACACCAGATTAATGATCTGTGAGTTCACTACCAACTTTTACACATGACATCTCCATCTTGTAAATTGCTCGAACTGCATTCAGAATATGCAGAGATATTCATCAAAAACCCCAACTTTGTACAGAGCTGTCTACACTGGTACTTTGTTTGACAGTGTCAAACGCTTTTGATAGGTAAACTATCGCCACATAAAGTTTTCCTCCCTTTTTTAGACAAACTTTTTTGAATGGGTTGCATACAGTGTAAAGATTTGAATCTGTTGTGGTATTACCATCGTCTGAAATCCAGCTTGATTCTCGGATATTTTTCTTTATCTTACCTGCAATTCATTCTATGCGTTTATTTAAAGATAGCAGTTTAACATTTTCCAACTATATAAGCTGTGATACACCTCTTGAATTGTCAGTGTCGTTCCATATCCCCCCCACCTTTTTTATGAATTGGATAATCGATAATAGCTTTTGCCCATCGTTTGTGGGTTACCAATTCCCTTTTAATAAATTTCATTGAAATATTCTGTTAGAAATATTTTTTATGATGGGTCTGCGGTTTCAGGCATTTTGCGAGGATGTTCGTCAACACCGCATGCTTTTCCTTTCTTAAGGCCCTTATTGCTGTTAGGTCTTCTTCTCGGGTGATGAGATTGTCAAGTTCATCGATAGGAGGATGGGTGTCAGCTGATATCCTTCCCTCTCCTCTATGTTCCAGCATTTTTAAAGAACCATTATAATAATCAAGCAATCATTATTTGTGATTTTTTTACTGACTGCCTTTTCTTACCGTGACATCAGATTTACATTAACTTTTCTCCATGTACTCTTTAGCAGTTGTTAAGTTGTCTGTCAGGTTATTTCTGTGTAAGGGATTTATAGCTTACTCGATTTTCATTTTTCTTTGTGTGGTAATCGCTTCTGGCTCTGACTGCAACTTTGTTGATCTTGGTATTGACTGAGTTCTTTTATTATAGACGCATTTCTGCTTTCGCCTTTCTCGTATTGTTAAATTGCCATTCTTTTCAACCAGCGTGCCCTACTTTTGTAGTCTTTCAATTTTTGACTTTCTTTATCATACCTTGTACCGGTTTTTTGTAGGCAGAGGCGTCGGATTCATGTAAGGCCTTTGTTTATGCTCTTAGGGTATTATACGCTTGTGCGCTTTTCATTTTTCTTGAGATTGTGGAGTTTTGTATATGATTCTGAAATTACCACTAACCCTTTTCGTCATCCTGCCATCTTATCCATCCTTCGTGGTTGTTGTCTCATCATGCTGTTATCAGGAGTTTTGCATGAGCTACATGTGAGTGTTAGGGTTACGAGTGGTATATGGTCTGATTCGATGCAGTTGGGTCAACAGTAAAGTCTGAAGAAAATCTTCTCGTAATCAATCCATTTGACGAATAAAATAGTCCACTGCTACTTTCGTAAACCGGCTTTGGAAATATTAAGTCACTCAGTCGTCGAGGCCATAGTCTTTCAGTCTGTTTAGATAGATATCATTGGACTTACCATTATTATCTTTATAAGTGGTGCCCAAATACGTGGAAAACTTTCCGTCTTGGGTTGTATCGTGGAAAGGATTCGAGTGTGAGAAGTGAGAGTGAGAGAGAGAGGGGGGGGGGGGGTGAGTCCCACCTGCCCGTGCCCACCACTCGGAATAATACGGCCATACTCACACGCGTGCATTTTTACTACAGCAACGAATGCGCTCTCCATTGCACTTTTCGCATATCTGGCAAAGATTCACTCCCACCCGCCGTTTTCTTACTTACTCTTGCACATTTCTGCTTTTGGATATCACATATAAGGTCTATTAACTATAATCCATTTATATAGTAAATAACAAACATGTGAAGTATCTCTGGCTTCACCATGTTGAAAAGTAGGCTTTGGCTCATTTCTCTTAATGAATGCTGTTTCGACACCGACTCGCCTAACAGAAATACAACTTCAGCGCTCTCTGAAATACTTGGAGTCACCCATAAATGGACGTTCCAAGCTTGCCTTTTATTTACCTCGTACTTGGCACATCTACTACTTCAACAACTGAGATATGATCAAAACTTTAATCTTATCATTTGATTCCTGGCACAGCCTTTTCTATCTTGTATTATTAGTAAATAACACGGTCGTTTGTCAGTAACCAAATTTCAGGTAACTTGTTTGTATTGGTATGCTAAGGGAAAATCTGTTTTGAGGCATGGATACAGTACACAGTGAATAACTCACAAAGGGTATCTCTTGCTCCTTGATGATTATGAGAATACTGTTATACATTATGGCTTTATAGTGTCTTTTACTCATGTGAGCTCACGGCGTTCTACACAAACACATTTTTATCTCCACGTAAACACACACAATTCAGTGATCTTCACTTACGTGAAAAGGGGGAGATAGCAGAAGAGAGAACAAACTCTATCGCCACAAAACTAGTTATAGTTCAGGTGCACGTTTCCACCTCTCCTCCTCTCAAACTACACGCACACACCCCTCCCTATTATCCTGTTCCTCTTCAAGACACCATAGACGAGCAGGTGTGAGCTTAATTTTCAAAACTAGGGCTTTGGGCCAATCGTTTGTTCGGCTGGTTTTTGCGAATCGACAGCAGTTGAGCGTTTAGAAGATGGGTAGACGGGGGATAGGGTAGGGGGGTGGCACAGGGACGGGGGGAGGGGGGGTAACAATAAAACGCCACTATGGATGCTTTCTTGCGTCGATAAGGCGATAGATCTTTTTTTTTTTCACGGAAAAGTTACGATTTTCGTGGGGATATAGCGATAAGATGAAAACGGTTTTCATTCTTGGGTCACGAATATTGTAATATGGATCACAAGTGTTTTCCCTGTTGTCCCTGTGCATCATTCTTTTTTCATTCATTACCTTGGGTTGATAATGTTTGTCTTGTTTTTTGGGGGAAAAAATGTAGGTGTTTTCAAAGGATAAAAAGTCATTTCCAGGGAAGCCAGGTATGGTAGCTGTTTACCTTGACAAGCGCAAATGGGGGTCGACTAAATATGGTAAAATTAGCTGTGGTCACGTCAACCGCAATTGTTTAACTTGTTTTCGTTGTTTTCCTTAAGGATGATATAACTTTACTTAGTTGTTCAATCCTCAACTTCCAATGGCCAGAAAATCATTTTAACAGACAGGACAGACAAACAAACAAATCCACACACACTCATCAATCACAACACACACACACACACACACAGCACACACACACAATGGGAGCAGCACCGATAACATATTCATTAGCATAGAGACATAGAAAGGATTGGGGCTGGACGGACTCTCAGATAATATGGTCAAAATGTCATGGGATGGGGCTACACACTACGGTAAGCCTCCTTAACAAACATTACAAGAATGGATTCCACATGGGGGGAACTCAAAGAGATACCAACCCACATTCGGAAAAGGAAGATAGAGGACGGACCTCGCATGTACTTGGCGGCGCGGAGCATGGATTGTGAAGTGTAGACAGTGGATATGACATGGCCAAGCTGATACAGATCTGCCAAGATCCGGCCTGCACATCAACATCAAAGCGCCATGGCTTGCTTGAGGAGCCTATGTATTCACAGACTAGGACAAATTACATGTTTTGAGTATTTTAGTTTTTTTGAGGAATGTTCAATTTTATAAAAAGTCAGTCTTGTCGTTTTTCTTTCATAGGGCCATCAAGGGGACCAAGCCAGGTGTTCCAAGCAGACAGATTTAAATATCAAAGGAATGGGACTATTTTGGGGGTAATCAAAGGAATGGGACGATTTGGGGGTGATACCAGGCCTGGCGCACAAAGTTAATGTCACAAGTGTGAGGCAAAAAAGGCCTGAAATATTGTGACGTCAGCCTAGCGGGAGGGTCGTGTATTTGAAGATTGGGAATGATGTCATCGGTGGAAATCTCCCTATATGATTCGTGGATTGTGGTTTCTTTTGATATATCTATCAGTTTAATATGAATTGCTGGCTCAGATTTATGCTTGGACTCAAACGGCTTTCATGGTTACACAGAGATTTGGTTGCATATCGTTAATTGTTTGGTGTGTGGCCACCGCAGCTCCAGCAGGAGCGTTGCCGCAAGTCCAATGGAATGTGAAGGGTTTTGAGCTATTTGATGCTAGTATTGCTTAATCAAATAGCAGATAATCCCATCAGGACCTTAAACACACAGACTACTCGGCTGAACTGCATTCAGTGTTAATATGGGCATTCAAAGGACGAGGTAACCACAATGTCTTGAATTCAAACAAACCTTCTGGAAAATCTCGCAGGATTAGGATGAGCTCGAGGGCAGGCGCGAGAGGAGCTGGTTACGACTTGGAGTCTCGGCAGGCGATTGGTTGCGGAATAGTATGAGTGTGACGACCTCAGCGTTCTTTGCACAAGAAGTTTTGTGTGGGTGTTGTGTGTGTGTGTGGGTGTGGGTGTGCGTGCGTGCGTGTGCGCGTGGGAATGCGGGGAGATGGTGAAATGGAGTGAAGGATCTGGCGACACTGCACATGTGCGCACGCGCACACACCACACACACACTAATCAAATTCAAATACACTCGCACAGGCTACACTCACAACAACACGCGCGCGCCACACACAAGCGCGCGTGCGGACACAGAAGTGAGAGGAGAGAGTGAGTTGCCGGGTCTGCCTCACTGATGGATTGTGACAGCCATTTATTTCTTCCAGATTTAAACATTAATGTACCCCTTCCGGTATTGATTGCGGTTATCCCCCCACCCCCCCCCTCCCCCACCCACTCTCCCGAGACGTCCCTCACCAAGACCACTGTCGTTTTGACGAGTAACAGCAGGGATCAGTCTGATTGTAGCTTCGGCACGAACAGTTCTCAGTGCTTCTCTATTGATTGAGAATTCCAACGAATATGAAAGGCTTAATAAAAAAAGTGACGACTATTCAAAGCTCGAATCAAGTGGAGAAATGAGTGATAAATTATGTCGGAGGTGCGGAGGTTTGAGACAGGGCGCGAGTTGGCGCGCGCGCGCGGTGTGTGTGTGTGTGTGTGTGTGTGTGTGTGTGTGTGTGTGTTGGTGTTGCGTGTGTGTGTGTGTTGTATGTGAGAGAGAGAGGGGTAAGAATGAAACAGACACACGGACAGACATGAGATGGACACCGAGACAGAATACGAATACGAAATGTTTTATTCAGTTTTTTGGCCTGGGACCCCTTTATGAAGGGGATAAGTCATTGACTGACTTACGTAATCTCACACAACACTCACACACACATACATATATTGTTTACATTTACTTAGCGGGGTGAAGGATTATTTTAAGGAGGGAGATTCATTTTCTATTTGACCATGTTCATTTTTGTACTCCCTGTTCATAAAGAACACAAAGTGTTACTTTAGAATGGGAACGAAGAAATGCGGTCTGTGTGAGTCTGTGTGTCTGTGTGTCTGTCTGGCTGTGTGTCTGTCTGTCTGTCTGTCTGTCTGTGTGTCCGCGGTCAAAATGTGTTCCACTCGCTCCAGACAAAACGACTGGGTCGTTCTTTCTGGAAATTTGTAGGTTTGTTTCATTATGGGTCAAGGATGATGCCCGACGTTTGAGCTTCCGTTACTAAGGCTGTACCGGCCTGCTTCGCTTCTTCTTCTTTATGTGAATATCTCCAGAAAAAGTACTTGCCGATCTTTGTGAAATTACAGTATGTTTCATTTGGGGTCACGGTTATGTTGCCCGAGGTTTCAGTTTACCCCGGTTTCAGCCGTTACTATATTTCGCTCTGTAAAGCCTGTAACGGTTTTTCTTCTTTTTTGAATTAGATTATAAAAGTACATGGCCCGTTCTTCCTGATAATTTGTAGGAAATGTTCGTTAGGCCGGCACAGATGATCCCCATTGTTTTAGTTTACTGTTACAGCCGTCACTAACGGCTGTAACGGCCTGTTACGCTTTTTCTTCTTTACAGAGTATCTCTGAAAGTACCTGGACCGATCTTTGTGAAAATTAGCTCGTTGTTCAGTCTGGAGTCACAGTATAATGCCTGATGTTGTAGTTAAGTTAAGCCGTTACTAAACGGCTGTTTACGTCCTGTAAACGCTTTTTTTTTTATTAGAATACTCTGAAAGCCACTTGGCCGTTCTTTCTGAAATAGTTGTAGGTTATGTTCATCAAGGTCACCGGTTGATTTGCCCATGTTTTAGTTTACACGTTATAGCCGTACTAACCGTTACTAACGGCTCTGTAACGGACTGTTTACGCTTTTTAGTATTTTGGAATATATCTCAGCTAAGTACTTGGCTGATCTTTGTGGGAAAATTAGCTGGTATGTTCAGTATGGGTCACGATTGAGGCCCGATGGTTTAGTTTACCCCGTTTTAGCCGTTACTAATCAGCTGTAACGGTCCTGTAGACGGGTTTTCTTCTTGATGGAAATATCTCAGAGAAAGCACTTGGCGATCTTTCTGAAAATTTGTAGGTATGGTCTTTATGGGTAACAAATAATGTCCGATGTTTTAGTTTACCGGTTTTGTTACTAAACGGCTGTTACGGCCTGTTACGCCTTTTCTTCTTCATGGTTTTTCTCAGGAAAAGTACTGACGCATCTTTGTGTGTTACATTAAACAGGTATGTTCCTTTTGGTGTCTCGAATATGCCCCGGAGTTTTTGTTTACCGTTATTGCCGTTTACTACGGCTGCAACGGGCTGTATCGCGTTGTTTTTCTTCATGGAATATTAAGAAACGTAGTGGCGATCTTTGGGGAAATGTTTCGCAGGTTTGTTCAGTTATGGGATCAAGGTATGTTGCCTGGGTGTTTGTTTAGTTACCGTTTATAGCATTATAACGGCTTGTTACGGCCTGTAACGTTTTTGTTTTTTCTGTATGGAATATTCAGGAAGTACTTGGCGTTCGTTGTGTACTATTAGCAGGTATGTTAATTATGGGTTTCTGGATGTGCCCCGCTGGTTTTGTTTACCGTTTATAGCGTTACGATCGGCTCCTCCTTAAAACGGCTGTAGCGCTTTTTTCTTCTTTACTGAAATATCTCACAAAGTACTTGGAAGTCTTTGTGAAATTTAGAAGGTATGTTCATCATGGGGTCTCGGCTGATGCTCCGATGATTTTAGTTTAACCCCGTTTGTATAGCCGTTTACTATCAGGCTGTTAACAAGCTGTAGTTTTTCTTCTTTTTGATTATCTATAAAGTACTAGGCCCGATCTTTCAGAATAATTTGTAGGTATTTTCATTTATGGGTCTCGTTTATTAGTTTACGCTATAGCCGTTACTAAACGGCTGTTACTGCCTGTTACGGCCTTGTAACGCTTTTTCCTTCTTATTGAAAAATATCAGAAGGCAATTGCCGATCTTTCTGAAATATTTGTAGGTATGTTCAATCTTTGGTCACGATGATGCCCCGATGATTTTGTTTTCCGTTACAGCCGTTACTTACGGCTGTAACGGCCTGTAATCGCTTTTTAAGTAGTTATGGAATATATCTGAAAGTACTGGCTGATCTTTGTGAAAATTAGCAGGTATGTTCATTATGGGTCACTGAATTGATGCCTGCATTGGTTTAGTTTACCCCGTTTATAGCCGTTACTTCGGCTGTAATGGCCCGTAACGGGTTTTTTCATATAGAAATATCTCAGAAAGCACTTGGGTAATCTTTCTGAAAATTTGTAGTTTGTTCATTATGGGTTCACAAATAATTTTTGGTCCGTGTTTTTAGTTTTTACCGGTTATACTGTTAACTAACGGTTGTTACGGCCTGTAACGCCTTTTCTTCTTCATGGAAATATCTGAGTATTACTTGGCCGATCATTGTGAACATTAGCAGGTATGTTATTATGGGTCACGAATACTGCCCGACGTTTTAGTTTACCCGTTATATCCGTTACAAACGGCTGTAAACGGCCTGTAACGGTTGTTTTTTCTTCATGGAAATCTCAGAAAGTAGCGGACCGATCTTGTTGAAAAGGTGTAGGTATGTTCATTATGAATTCAAGGATGAGCATGTTGTTTTAGTTTACCGTTTTAGCATTACAAACGGCTGTAACGGCCTGTAACGTTTTTTTCTTTTTCTGTATGGAATATCTCAGAAGTTTATTGGCCGATCTTTGTTAACATTAGCAGGTATGTTCACTATAGGTTACAGTGAGGTCCGATGTTTTTAGTTTACCGTTATAGCCGTTACTATCGGCTGTATACGGCCTGTAACGCTTTTTCTTCTTAATGGGGAATTATCTCAGGGGGGGGGGGGGGGGGCCCGAAGGGGGGGGGGGGGGGGGGGGGGGGGGGGGAGGCCCCCGCGGGGGGGGGGGGGGGGGGGTGGTGTGTGGGGGGGGCGATGTACCGTGGCCGTTAATCTGATAAATTTCTAGATATGGTCTCTTTTTGGGTTCACGGTTGATGCCGATGTTTTAGCTTTTACCGTTAGAGCCGTTACTATCGGCCCTTAATGCGTTTTCCTTCTTTACGGATAATCTCCCTGAAGTTATTCGGCCGATCTTTCTGAAAATTTGTAAGGATGGTTTCATTTTTGGTCACAGGACATGAGCCGATGGTTTTCCAGATTAGCCATTACTAACGGTTTACACCAGCCCAAGACGGTTTTTCTTTTTTTTGGAATATCTCTCGCGTATTCAGGATCTATACTGGGAGTACGTTTTATATTCCTTTTGCATCTTGTTATTTTTGCATACAATTTTTATGTCTTCCGTCCGAGTGGGCATCTTAATTCGGTGTGGTGGAGGTATTCATAAGAATCTGTTTTACAGTTTGCACATTCTTATTCTTCTTGCTTTTTGTACCTCCAGGTTCTTAAAAGAACCGGGAATAGTGAGGAGAGGGTAGTACTTAGAATGGGAACGAAGAAGAAATGATCTGGTGTGACGTGTGTGGTGTGTGTGTGGGTGTGTGTTGTGTCGTGTTGTGTGTGTGTCGTGTCCGTTGCGTCAAAATGTGTTCCACTCGCGCAGACAAAAGACTACTGGGCAGATCTTTCTGAAAAATAGTAGGTGATGTTCACTTTGGGTCAAGGTATGACGCCCGATGGTTTATGTTTACCGTCACAGCCGTTACTATACTGCTGTAACGGCATGCAACGGTTTTTCTTCTGCATGGAATATATAAAGGAAAATTTCTTGGCTGATCTTTGTTGGAAAATTAGCAGGTATGTTAATTTGAGTCACGTTTTGATGCCGATGTTTAGTTTACCCAGTTCAAGCCGTTACTAAAGGCTGTAGCAGCATTGTATACGGTTTTTCGTTTGGAAAATTCAAAAAAGCTCTTGGCCGTTCTTTCTGAAACTTTATTGGATGTTCTCTAGGGGTTCTCGGATCATGCCCTGTGTTATAGTTTACCACGTTACTGCCGTTAACTATCGGCTGTTTCAGCTGTATCGGTTTTCCTTCTTTTGGATTATCTCAAAAAGTACTTGGCCGATCTTTCTGATAAATGTATTGGCATGTTAAGTACGGGTCACGGATGATGCCCGATTGTTTATTTTTTACGCCTATCAGCCTTTTCTACACGGCTGTAAATGGCCTGTAACGCCGTTTCTTCTTTTTAGAATATTCAGATAGTACTGGACGATCTTGGTGAAAATTAGCAGGTATGTTTCACTAATGGGTCAAGGATGATCGCCCGATGTTTAGTTTACCCCGTTAAGCGTCTCTTTCGGCTGGAATGCCTGTATACGGGTTTCTAATGCTTTTATAGATTTTCTCAATTAAGAACTGGCGATCTTCTGACAATTTGTAGGTATGTTCATTATGGGTCACGGATGATGCCGATGTTTTAGTTTTACCGTTAGAGCTGTTACTACGGCTGTAACGGCCTGTCGAATTTTTCTTCTTTGTAGTTTATCTAATAATAGTAGTTTGGCCGATTCTTTCTGAAAATGTGTATGGTATGTTCATTATGGGTCACGGATGATGCCCGATGTTCAGGTTTCCGTTACATCCGTTACTAACGGCTGTAACGGCTCCTGTAACGGTTTTTCTTCTTCATAGATATACTCAAAAGGTACTTGGCCGATCTTACTGATAATGTGTAGGTATTGTTACATTATGCGTCACGAATAATGCTGTGGGTTTTAGTTTACCGTTATAGCCGTTAGTTGTAAGGCTGTAAACGGCTGTCTCACGGCTTTTCTTTCTTTATTGAACTATTCAGAAAGTACTTGGCCGAATCTTACTTGAAATTTGTAGGTATGTTCATTTGGGTCTCGGATGATGCCGTTGTTTTAGTTTACCGTTACAGGCCGTTACTAACGGCTGTAAAGGCCTGTAACGGTTGCTCTTCTCCATGGAATATCTCAGAAAGTACTCGGCCCGATCTTTGTGTAAATTAGCAGGTATTTCTTTTATGGGTCACGGATGATGCCGATGTTTTAGTTTACCAGTTTTATAGCCGTTACTAACGGCTGTACCAGCCTGTATCGGTTTGTATTCTGTATGGGATATTTCAGAATACAGCACTTGGCCGAGATTTCTGGAAAATTTGTTGGTATGTTCATTTTGGGTCCTAATATTGCACGATGTTTTAGTTTACATTTTATACAGTTTAATAACGGCCTGTACGGACCTTAAAGCGTTTACTTCTTTTTATAGAATATCTAAGAAAGTACTTGGCTGATCTTTGTTATACTTTAGCAGGTATTGTTCATTATGGGTCTAGAACAATGCCCGATGTTTTGAGTTTACCGTTTTTATAGCCGTACTATACGGCTGGATATGGCCTGTTAACGGTTGTTTTTTCTTCGTGGAATATCTCATGAATATTCTTGGCCGAGCTTTGTGTTATATTACCTGGTATGTTCACTATGGGTCGTAAGGATGTATGCCCGATGTTTTTATAATTATTATAATATTGTTTTGATTTTATATAGCGCGTTCTTGGGATCAAACTCATTGCGCCGCTAACACACTCAATTTCTCGCACTAACATGGGTAAAACATCTCACACACTCATCTCACTCACTCACACAAACTCACACACCACACACACAATCACTATCACTACCGACACTGGCGCATATCTAGTTCAGCGGTTCAAGCGTATACATACAATTTTTGATTGCGAGTAATTATATAGTCAGGTCAGAATAAATAGAACAGCATTAATGGTTGAAGAAGGCTTTCCTAAAGTAGTATGTTTTTAACTCTGACTTGGTATTTAGATAATGTTAGGCAGGTACGTAAGCTGTACAGAACGAGAACTTCCAAAGACGTGGGCGCACTAAAGCTAATGCTCTCTCAACGACTGTCTTCAACGTGCGCCTAAGGAATTTTCAGTAGTTTTTGAGAAGATGATCGAAGAGACCGAGAAGCTTTGATAGGTGGACAGAGAGCAGAAAGAAGGATTACTGTGGGAGTGTCCCACTCAAAGTAACGATAGGCTAACGACTGCTAATTTTGGAAACTGCAAGCGTTATTTGATGGGAAGCAGTGGTGTTCACGCAAACAAAAAGGTGTATGTTTTTTGCTCGTTTTTTCGCTTTTTGAGCACAAGCCGAGCTGCACAGTTCTGCACCCTTTGTAATCGTTGCAAGCTGTTCTGAGGAATAGTCCTGCCTAACATCAGTGTTACAGTAGTCTACTCGGGACATGTACCATGGCAGGTGATGATGAGTCTGATTGTTGCCTGTGTGGAGAGGTTAGACCGGATAGAAGCAATTCGTCGCAGTTCAAGAAGCATGTCGACAATCTTTCGATATTTGGTTATGCATTGAGTGGCGTTGTTGAATCAATAGCTGACACCTCTTATTATTTCACTGACTCTTTGAATGGGTTATAAACAATCCCATCATTTTCTGCCGGAACTCAGCTTTAACCATCTTGGACACGAGAGGAGTTACTAAACAGCCTTGTTCTCGGTTTTGTCACTTTTCAGCTTGAGTTTGTTGCTGGTATCCAGGACTTTTACGTCCCTTAAAACATGGTGTCATTATCTGATTGAGCACCTTGAAAATGCTCGGTGGTTTAGCGCTCGTAGAGAGTTCTGTGTCATCTCACCCCAAATCCGCGAATTTGTTGGTAAGTCACTGCCTTGAGCAGAAATATCGTCAGATAAGTGCTGTGAATAATGGGTTAAAAAGAACTGGTCCTAGGACAGTGCCCTGGGGTACCACCATTCAAGAAGAGGAGAGGGGATGATTCAGCACATTAAAGATTACCGTCTGTGTCTGTCAGAAAGGTATGTGTGTGAACATTGGTGAACCATAATAGTCATAATCCAAAAAGGTTACCTTGAGTCTCTGAGTTGGGATAGAGTGGTCATAGAGTTTCAAACAGCAGCACTCGAGGTCAAGCAATGCTAGAAGCTGAGTCCAGTTTATGTCTGATTTACAATGCAGGCAGTCTAAGAAATCAGAAACTGCAGGTCTCTGTGCTGTGGGTTTTTCCTTAAGCGGACTGTCCAACTTCCAGGAGACCATTATCTGACAAAATGGGATTTGGAGCTGCTTCTTAGACAACACGTTTCAAGGATTTTAGAAAGAAATGGTAGATTCGAATACTGGTCTTAATTTCTTCATATCATTTGAGGTCAAGACATTTTTCTTCAACATAGGTGTGACAACAGCTTGTTTGTTCTGTGGAGGGACCAAATCCAGATGCGAGTGGAGTTTTGTTCACAATGGACGTAATCTACGGCACCAGATGTGAGGCACACTGTTTCATGTGGGGGCGTGGGGATAGAGTCAAGGATTCAAACTTTTACCTGGTGGAATGAGCAATCAATTCAAAAATCTGCTTTTCACTAACAGGTTCATTTCAGGAAAACATAGGTCCTAATCTTTACAAATCAAAAAGAGCAGACGGCATGAATCAGAGTCATGATTGTCTATTAATACGATTTTTATTCTCGGAAAGAAAATCACTGAAATTGATGTGGGAGATTGGAAGGGTATATTGCAAGGTAAATGTTAATGTTTTTGTTTTGCAAGTAGAGTATTTGGACAGTGTAAACGTTGTTTTGACGAAGAAGTACATGAATTATTTTGTCACCTTAATAAGATTGCTTGGCAATCTTCAAGACCTGTACCTGCTTTGCTTCTGTCTGCAGGCAAATTTTTGCCGAGTGTACCACTAGTCGAGTCTTTCTTTCCACCGTCGCACAGCACGGACGGTGCTGGTACGCGTGCTGCCCTCAAATCCCAAGACAACCCATGGGGCAGGGGGGCGATCAGTGACACACCCTTGGTCTTGTGTTCGAGTATCTTTAAGAGGCATTGTTGAAAGCAGCTGACAGCTCCACAACGTCGGTATTTGCAGTGCTGTGTTCTCTGCAGATAAGCAAAGTCCCTGACATCTTTGTCTAAATACAGTAGCAGACAAAGCTTCATGTTCCTGGTTGTCACAAGGCGTTTACGGGGAGGAGGTTTTGGTGAGTGAATTCGGACAGACAACGGATGGTGGTCGGAAAAAGACCTGCACAGTCCGTACATCATGTCACTGACTGGGAGACAGTTATCACTGTCACCACCACCCAGTCAAGACATGTGTCCATGTTTATGTGTTGGGATTTGAACAAACTGTGTTAAGTTGCGGTCGTTCTAAAGCGTTTTTCAGTTGTTTAACTTGGTTATCACAACAGTCATCGTAAGTGTGAAATTTGATGTCCAATTGAAAGCACGTCATGGCGTGAATCAGCTTAAGAAGCTAAAAGCTCAGGAAATTCGCTGTGTAAAGTAGAGGTACACAGTTTCTTGGACTTACTTGGCGGCGGACCGGGTATAACCCACCCAAGGATGCAGTAGCTGTAGGTGACGGTATTTTCAACCTCAACTAATCACTAAAAAGAAGCACGATTTCGTCTTGTAATAAGAAATACAGTCAGACAGTGATTTGCGTACAATGACACTCTAGACTACCTCCTCTGGAAACCAAGGGGCGAGGGTATGATTGGAAATCGTTAGTCCTGGAGTGTCATGGTCTGTATGTACGGCCAGAGAACAGTAAAACACGGGTTCAAAGCTCTACCGCTCTAAACCGGTCTTATCCGGTTTCGAGCGGCGACCTTGAACCCGTGTTTTACTGTTCTCTCCTAGTTAACCCTACAATACAAACATACTGTTGTTAGGTTTATCAGTTTTCATTACTAATTTACTATACATTTTCAGATTTTGTTTTGGCTTAATCCTGCGTTTTTCTGTTTCATTTTTTCAATACATCATTTTTGCGCAGACATTCTTTCAAATGATGTCTCTGTCTTCTCTTGTGAAATAAAATACAGTCGTTAAAGGTGTTCTCTAAAGTCTTTTAAAATGAGTTATATTTTTGGCTTTAATTTCCTCACAACTTTCCCTGCTTGGTCTTCCTCTGAAAGCCCAGTTTTTGTTAAGCGTTTCTCTTTTTAACTTATGGGGGGCTCTTTCTGACGATCAGTCATCTATAATATATTAGGCCGTCTGCGTTCCTTTAAACAGTCTATTAAAGCGTTCTAAACACTCACTCTGTTTATTGCTGGATCTACTATATTATGTTTATCATCTGTCCATTATTAAACCTTCTTTTCATGATATGCTTGTGCCATTCAAGTGTGGGACAGAAAATTACAAGTATATATCAAAATTTTATCAGCGGCGTAATACATTATTCTGTTTGGTATTTAGGTAGAGGTTAATTATTGTTTTTCCACTTCAGTCTGTCCTCAAATCAGTGAACATTGGTGGGGTTTTTATCCATATGTTTATAACTTCGGCTTTGACACCTAAGTTGTCTGCCTCCTTTGTTTTTTTTAATCAGATATTAATTCTAATCCATGTTTGATTATGTTTATCCATACTCTCCGTCAAATCTTGTTCAGTTTACATATAATACTATAAGATCTAAATGTGTAGATTAATCCTATTTCAGTTCTGTTTGATTGTTTATTTTTTGACTATTATTGATTTTGTCACTGGTTGTATTGACCTTAATCCCCCCTCCGTCCGTAATGTACGTACGACATGTAAATTCTTTATGTTTTTCACGCCTATGTGTTTGCAGATTTTTAGAATTCCTTTTAAAAGGACGTCACTAACGACCACAATCCCTTCCCTCTCTCTCATCTTCTAAGACTGATATTTTAATATCTTTGTGAACGTGTCTCCTAATTTCATTTGTGGATTGATAACTGTATTTTTGTAGAAGCTATTCTTTCTCACAACTTGTGATTTATTCTGTGGAGTATGTGCTGTTTTATTTCCCATTCGGCTTTATTTCAAATCTCTTTCCGACTATTGTCCTCTGGCATTATGGACTTACTTTGTTTAGGGACTGAGGTGAATGCTTGTATGAAACTTTTTGTGGCGGCTTAAAAAAATGTAAATGGACTTTAGAATTCTAATTTTATGTCACATTCTAAAATATGGTTCTTTGTGCCATTTGTGCTTTAAGTTTTGGTAACTTTTTTATATTCTTTCTGGCCTAGCTTTTTATTTGCTGTCTAATTTGCGCTGTTGGCTCTAGTTTTGGAAAACCTCTTTAGTTGTCGCCTACATCTTTGCGTTTATAATCACCATATGGTGGGTACTCTAAAACACATTAATAAGCGCACTATCTCACCATCTATTTCAATGTCCGCATCGTCCTGCTTAGGTCCTTTTATTCTAAAGTATACACCGGCACTGGGCTATTGTAACTCCGGTATGATTAGTCTGGCCCACGCGACATTTTTTAGTTCTACTTATTATTTTTTTTCCACTAAACAATGTGCAGGTATTATAATCTATTTCTCGGGTCTTGCCCTGTTTTGTCTGCTAATTTTTATTTTAATTTGTATTGACCCTCCCACAAACTTTCTTTTAATCTGTATAATTTGGGATTTGTTTAATTTCATAATCGCAATTATGCAGCTGTCCTGATGGTAGATGCTCTTTTAACTGTTGTGGGTCTTCCATCTAGAAGTTTTTTTTTCATCAAGTGCTACTGATCGTACTATTGAACTTAGAGTAATGTATGTAATGCAAGATCGAGGGATTTTCTCCTCATAAGTGTATTTTTGTTTAGCTGTAACTCCAAAACTATTTGATCGGGCTCGATTGCAGTTGTTTAAGCCTAACATTTTAGCTAGCTCTCCATCAAAATTGTAACCTACTTGTCTTCTTCTGGTTTGTAGGTTAACCATTGTTTTTAGAGTCGCAGTGTTAAGTTTGTGAGTTATGTCCTAAGTTACTCATTGCTTCTTTTAGTGAGCATAAACCGTAATAACAATCAGGGTATGGTTAATGGCTAACTAATTTTCCTGCATTACAAATTTTTGAATCTTATTATTCTTTTGGATTCTCTTTTATTAAAACCATACAACTTTGTATAATATTTCATGAAGTGCATACCTTTTCTGGGTCCGCAATTGTTATCAATAGCATGTTCTAAAAACGATGGTCGGTCCTTGAGTTGTTATTGTTACCAAACATTTTTTAAACGGAAATAAAAATGATGTTGCCATTCATTTATACTAATGCAAAATATTCTGTTGGGCCGCACTACAATCTTAAAATTATATCAACTGATTTAACTCTTGACATTTCTGTACCCAGCCAGACTGACACCTTTCAGTAATGGTTAGTACTCCATTAAACAGATATCTTAACCCTCTATTAAAAAAGACTAAATTGCGAAAGTTTGGTTTAGTCATCTGATGAAGTTTTATGAGAACCAGTTATATACTTTGCTGTGTTTTGTGCATATCTGGGTGTGGAGTGGCGTATGCTGACTCACTTAAATTCTTCCCGATCCTTTGGTGAGGTCTGTGTTCAGATTTACATTTTTTATTATCACCTTCAGACGTATTTTGGTATGAACTGCCATCGTCATTTCCAAATGGACAAACCGTTTAATCCATTCAGCAACAGATAGACTTGAAGGCTTTTGATATGGATTGTAACAGAATTCTATATTTAGGCCATGGGGACAGACTTAGACAAAGTGCGGATCTTTTATTCATTGGTCTAGCAACCCCTTATTTTTGGGGCGTTTTGCACAGAATGTTTAATATGACTGGAATCCCCTTAACACATCTTTCGCTTCAGGGGAACAGTGTTCACCTCGGGTACATAGAGCATGAGCATAAAAACTGCATGGGGACAACATTCTATCTTTGACATTCTAAGGGCTAACTAAGCAGGAATAGAACGAATAAACGACTCTGTTCGTACTTAAGTTTGTGTGTTTGCTTGGCTCGCTTGAACAAACGAGGTCGCGCGAGGAGATAAACTGATCCTTCTACTGGTTTTGTTGCCACAAATAACATTACTTAGCAAATTTACGATGGACGCATTAATTCTACTGTTTGATTTTACCTTAATGTATTAAAGGTACCAAAATGTTTTACATACGCATAAGTTCGAAAGTAGACTTTGCTGTGGCACTGGTTTATACTTGTGCCTTCTGACTCAAGGCTCCAGATAGGAACAAGAATTAATCTACAATATTGAAATCCATGTGGCAGGCAATGAACAGAAAGTCGGAAAGAAATTAAGAAAAAAAAGAACGATTAAATTCTTAGCCAAGTAATATTGCGATGCAGTTAAATCATACAAGTCGTCCCCCAAGTTTAAGTAATCCTTTCCCTGTGGCCCAAAGCCTAAAGACCATTGAGAAGTCAAAAAAAAACTATTGACCATGAATTGGAAGGACAGCGCTTGTTTTTGGATTTATATGCAAGGTTTACTTGGTTCTTTATTTTACTAAAATATTTTACCCCGACTATTAAGAGAACTAATGCCCATAAGTGATCGGACTTAATTAGCCCAATACTTGTGCTTGCAGTAGACAAAAAGCCAGCTAAAACTCCCCCTTAATATACCCGGTTAAAAGGTCTATAGCTTTATGGCTAATTTTTTTAATAAAACCCGCAGGATGTTCAGCTGTTTTTTTCCCTTGATTTTTCAGGTGGTGATGGAGGCGATGGCGTTGGAGGCCTCTGGAGATTTGTACCACCGCGCGTGTATAGCCTTCGCCAGTGTACTTATTGCATATTCCTTAAGCCTGTTAACGCTTGTTAATGTGGATCTCCTTGCTCTCTTAACTGTGTTCGTAGGCGTTCTGCTTGCGTTGCGTCTTAATATAAATATTCTTTGGACTAGTTTCTCTTATTCTGCTCTCTTGAGTTCGTTATTGTTCTCGGTTAGTTAGACGCCCCGCTTCTATTCTTTATGGAGCTTAGTTCTTTAAGACTCTTTTAGTCTTGTGGGTTATTCTATCTTTAACACCAGGCTCTAAGTTGGGCAGATTTCAGCTCAGCGATGTTTTTCTTCTTCTTATTTTTATGATCATCATTTAGTTCACTCTGTTTGTTAAATTGTTTATTAATTCGCATCCTGAGGTTCTTAAAGTACGAGCAAGGGGCTAATAGTTATCTGTTAGGCAATTGATGAAACATCAATTGTTTTTGGTGACCGTTTCTTCGGGAAAAAAAACTGGTTTGCATCTATTGTTTTGGGTGTACTGTTCTTCGAAAATATTCTGGTTTCTTGCTTCATAGTCATTTATTAATTCACCTGCTGATTGAGTTAATTCTTTAAGTTCCTTGTTAGCATTTGTGTTTCTGTTGGGAGTCCCGGTAGTGTGGTTTTGATGTTTTGCATCTGCAATCCCTATTCAATTTGGTTTAGTAATGGCCATGGCGCTTTCGTATTTCTTCCCGGGGCCACCCTTAGTCCTGTGTTTTAAATGTCAGTATTTGATACATATCTTGTGGGGTCGCGTTTTTATGTATTGCTGAAACATGTTGTCCTTGATCGTGGTTTTCACATTACATAAGGCCGTGATCTTTTACTTCATATTCATTAGGGTCTTTTTATTTGGGGAGGTTCTAGGCCTAATCTTTTGTAATATTGCTCACGGCAGTACTTTCTGTTAATTCACGCCGCAATGAGAGCGTGAGCGATGTTGTACCAAAGGAGTTCATTGCACGCATGTGGTCCTCAGGTTCCATTTTCATCATAATTCTCTTCGCCTTCAATTCCGCCTTGTTTTAATATTAATTAACTGTGTATTTTGTTTTAATAGAAATAATGTAAAATAGCATATGGTTCAATTCTTTTGACCGCGTAGATGACTTATAGATAGCCCTTGGGCGTGAAGGGAAATAAACGTGTAATATTTATGTTTCTAATAATCTTACTTACATTGATGCTGATATTTTTCGTTCTGTCTAATAATTTCCACCTAGACCTAGAGAAGCAAGATGAGTGATTGTGACCTAGGCTCTGCGCAACTTACTTTCAAAAAGTAACTCAATCGCAACAGATCCCAAACAGTAACAGTTGTCCGATCTGGGTCGGGCTATCGTTAAGAAAATTTCTATACAACTGGAGGGACAAGAAATATTTTCTTACACCAATGCAGACATATTGTTAACCTATTCTGACATCTTATGGCTAAACGGGAATGAAAGGGCTGATCTTGCGTTTCAAGGAATAGAAAGAAGAAAAAAAAATATGGGGGCACTAAAACATAAGAATAGGCGCCGCACAGATGTTTAAAGACGGAAAAAGTATGTAGCGGTAAATTTTGCGTATGGAAATCGCTGTGTCATTCCTTAGATTTTGTGTTGTTTATTAAGGCATGCGCCATTACTTTCATGGAGCATTTAAAATGACAGATTGTTCATATGACTAACTTTTAATGAAATACAAACGTTTATCAGTTCATCAGGT
This sequence comes from Conus ventricosus, assembly GCA_018398815.1. Lineage (NCBI taxonomy): Eukaryota > Metazoa > Mollusca > Gastropoda > Neogastropoda > Conidae > Conus > Conus ventricosus. Next base: position 66,450,308 of record CM031613.1, read on the forward strand.
CGCGAAGCAAAGGACAGCATTTATGGGAATCTCGTTAGAGTTTGACGTTTGTTAGCATCCCCTAATTTAGCTAGGCTGAATTGAGCATCAATATCAGTCTAATTAGAATTTATATTTCGGAATGAGTGATTTTCATCATATCATACATTTTCCCAAGAAGCAAGAATGTCGCTATATGGAATTTTGTTTTGGGCCACAGCAAGATCGCTCTTAAAGGTATTTTATTGCTGTGCGAAAGATGAAAGATCCATTCAATAGAGGATGTGAAAAGTTATAATCCTAAAATATCGAAAAGTACAATGTTCGATTGAGGGCCAAGGGGTTCCCTATCCAACCAATTCTACGCTAGCGGGCTTATACCTTTTCAGCATTTTGACGTAATATTTGAAAAATTGTTTGGACGGGTGCGGAGGTGAAGGTGTTAGTTGTCCATCTGTAATAGAACCTTGTGTCTAAGGATCTACTCTTCTCAAATGTGAGGCTTGTTGATTATTTTAACATCCATAATAAGTTTTATGGATTGACCTAAGGTCATACAGAGAGAGATTCAGTTGCATGGAAATGGCGTGAATACTGTTTAAGTCGGATTTAACTTTCAAATGATAATGATTTAGATGGCGACTTAACCATCGTTATGTACATTTGGTTTTTAATTTATGATGCGCAGTGATTTTACTATGATAACAGATTAATGATATACAATACTATATTTTTTTTATTTTTAAAAATTTGCATGTTGTTCAGGTTTATCCAATTGCGCATACAGCGCCAGACGCGCCGAAGATTAATAGGGATAGTAGAATACCCTGACTATTATAAACCTTAGATTATCAAAACATTACAAAATGCAACATAAAACTAGTGCATGACCGTTTCCAAAATGTCTGCAAAACCAAACGGAAGGTATTTGCTGCCATTTTAATGCGGTTAATATGTTAATACTGGAGATCGGCTCTTTGAGTGGTCTATCTAGAAGGAACGAGTGTAGGTCTTTAGCAACGGGCAGTAGGTGCGCCGCAGCTTTACCTCTAGGTGGTTTGGTTTTTGCTCTTGGCCTTCCTGTGTTATCATGTGATGTAAGTGTGCTAGGCAAAAAATTAAAAACTAAACTCCAAATGTACTCAAGCTATGGGTCTCATCTAAATAACTAGACTTAATTAGTTCGTTCAAACTGACAATAAATAAAGCGATAGTATGACTCAAACATCACGGTTATGATGAAATTTAGGCGTTTACATGGCGATTTTAATGTCTACAAATGACAAAAGTTTGATCTTAAAAAAGGCAAAGGGCAAGTTTTTCTCAACTGCCAGACACCGGCAGATAAAAAAGGAATGTTTAAAAAAAGTAACGAAAACAATTAAACTCTGTTAAACAGCTCAAATTAACTACAACTAAGGGAGTCTTACTTTAGTTTATGAGTCCAAGCACTATTACAGGACCGTTGATATTGATTTGATTATTTTTTTATTTAAATATAAATATTTGAAGTTCAGAATAATAATCAACATGGAGAAGATATATGTAGGACAGACGAATTGTTTGAAGGATTTGCTGAAGGATGAGCGTTTATCAATGCTTTTAAACGATTTTAATCTTGAAGTCATTGATTCCAACAAAGTACAGGCATAGCGTTGTTCTTGCTATTGTCGCAAGATCCAGGTAATTCTATACAATAGACCCGGCCAGTTTTACGTAATTGTTAGCGGTTTTAAACTCAGATCTATATAACAATAATTGTAGATAATTCTAGATGTCTTGGGTCTAAAAATTATCAAATTACCAGGAACTATTATTTCTCATAATGACTGAACACTGGTGGGCAGCCTAAAGGATTTAACAGTTTGATGTGGCTGCTGATTGAAGCCAAATGTGAGGCTCTGTTTGGGCAGAGGGCGAAGTCTTAGAGAGTAGATTTAAAACAGGCTAAGTATGAGCCCGATTGTTTGTTGGCAAGGCGTACATTTCCGCTACCGCCTGATCAATGGTTAGCGGAAATAGATGCTGTTCTAAAAACATAAAGAATTCAGACAAAAAATGTTTGTTGTGGTTGCGTTCTTGCAATGCTGCAGTACGCCCGCAAAAACGCGAGAGGAGAGTGCCTAACTATGTTCCTTACATCCAATGATTTAACTTTTGTGGGAAGGGATACCCTTTCCCGTTAGCATGGGACCAAAATTGATCAGTTTGAGTACAAAATCATACCTTTAACTGTTAATTCTACAATTGGGATGAGGGGAAACAATCTTCCTGCCTATTAGAGTGTCTAAAAAATCAGTCCATACAATTGGTGATCCACCGACCCCCTCAAATTCATTGTTGACTTACTTCTGAGCGTTTTCACCTGCTGGGCTTCCCCATTACATTTATATACTGAACATATGAGTAGTTTATTGGCGCTTTACTTCAATAGCATAAAAATAATCAAGAATCTGTAGATTTTTGTTTTTAACTAGAATTTCATTCTGTTCAGGCCAGCGGAGTGAACACATAATCTATTTGTATCAGCCCAGTTGACTGTAATACAGGAACTTATTACGCCGTGAGTAGGAGTAAAGTTAGTCTTTTATAACTGGAAATTAAACTGCAAACTAGTGCCATTCGTAGTTTACGCAGGGTCTTTGTGTGCTTATTGTTCCCTATGAAGGGCCAGCTCCACAAAAACTCCAAAAAACAGTCTTAATGAGTATTCATCAGATTTGTTCATTTGCTTTTATTCATTGTTAGGGCGGATGGCGTCCATTCAGAACCAGAATGTATTGTGGGCCTATGCCGGCTGATATATTCTTAGAACGCATTGCACAGCATGTGCGTTATGCCTCCTGTTCTTTAATATACTGAATCTCTCAGACATTTTATGACTCCTGAAGACTCATAAACACTGTAGACCATCGACCACACATTGTTGGATTTTGGGGCGGCTTGGTTGCCGCCACTTTAGACCCCAATCAGACGCAGCGAAATCCGACTGTAAGTGACCTTGTTCACATTAGCAGAGAGTTCGAGGATCTGCGCCACAGTAAATGCAATCCTTTCATAACTAAAGTTTGATTCCTTTAAGACTTGGAAGCCTGCCCAGCTTCTTTATATATTGCGTGGTTACGGACTCTCATCTTATTTTGAAAGCAGTATCCTGCAAATTCAGGGTAGATTGCAGTGCGCAGTCAGCAGAGAAAGTACTCTGTGGTTCACTTTAATAACATGTGCCTTTTTTTGCTCTATTGCTACACCTGATTGGGATCATTTAGAGTCCACTAGCTATGTCTTAAGTCCTGCCCAATATCAGAAGAATTTTTTTGACCCAAACTCTTGTTAGAAAGGGCGTTTACCCTTACTGAGTACATGAACCTAAAAGGGTTGGGAAACGGTTTGATGAAGATACACTTCCGGCTTAAGATGCGTTCTTTTCTAGTCTTAGAGGATAGGGCATTAGTGATTCTGATTTCCAGATGCATCAGTAGGTGGCTGATAGATGTTGTTTAGAGTGTTAAAATCGATGGTGAGACTATCATGATGGCATACTTGATGGCTGATACATGTTTGTTGGCAGGACGTCATTTGAACAATTACAGAAAGACATGCATGTAAACATTATAGCCTGGATCCCGGCGGCTTTACATTTCTGACGCCCCCGGGCATGAGTTGGGATGCTTTCTTAAAGTTTACTGGGTACAGATTGATTTTATTGTCAGATTTTCCAATGCTTCAGTATGATTGAAAACGGATGCGGGGGAGGTAATTTGTATGGCGTCGCATCATTTCTGTAAAGCAAACAACAAATCCTAGAATGATTTATATGATCCAAGTAAATAGGTCTAATATCTTATGTATTTAGATGCATACATTCTGTATGGTGGGGCTTTGGCGCAATCACTTCAATTACGTACTTTAAAATGCTCACAGACGGCAGGTACAAAATTATTCAGGGCAATTAAATGTGAGTTGTAGCAGTTGACGGCCTAGATCAACAGCGTGGATTATTCTAGAAGTTGACTTAGAATATCCTCAGGAACTCCATGACCTGCATAATGACTATCCATTAGCGGCAAAAAGTCTAAAGAGGCAAAAACAGAGCCACCTAAACTTGTGCCTAATCTTCGAGGCAAAAAAAATTATGTCTGTCATTACAGACTTCTAAAATTTTTTATTTAAGACTGGTTTAAAGCTAACATAGTTCATCGTATAATTGAATTTGTTCAAGAACAGTTCATGAAGCCATACATCATGAAGAACACTGATTTTAGAACTAAATCCACAGTTTCTTCAGAAAAAGACTTTTTCAAGCTGATGAACAACAGCTGTTTGGGAAAAGACTATGGAAAATCCGCACAAGCGTAAAGATGTCAATTGTCACCAAAGGAACGAAGCAATTAAGCTAACTTCAAAACCTAATTATCAGGACTTTAGAAGATTTCATGATCAGCTTTTGGCATAATGATGAAAAAAAAAGAAAGTCAAATTGGGACAAACCTGTTTTTAATTTGGGTTTACTGTTTTAGAATTATCAAAGCCTTTGATGTTAGAATTTCTTTATGACTACTTTAAGCCCTTGTATCCGAGTCCAGAGTACTTTACACAGAAACAGACAGTTTTGTTATAGATATCCCTACTGAAGATATCTATAAAGACATGGAAATAAAGTACTAAAGGCATGCGGGATGGTTTGACACATCTGATTACCCTAAAGATTCACCTTTGCATTCAAAACCGTTAACAAGAAGGTTTTAGGAAAGATGAAGGATGAATTATCTGGAGGGGTGATTAAGGATTTATTTGGTTTAAGGTCGAAAATGTCAGTATTTCTACCAGGAAAAAACCATTAAGAAAGCAAAGGGAATATCTCGCAGTGTTGTGCAGTCAAACATATCGATGAAACTACAAAAAAGCATTGTTCAATAAACAAACCTTTCTAAAGACACGTAAAACTACGCTCAAATTTCGACATGAGACAACACAACTGTTGTAACAAAGAAGTCATTAGATAGAACAAACAAAAAACGGTATTTGTTAACCCAGATTTTCAATGCATTTGGGGCACTGGAGAACCGGCATAATTATATATCTTCTTCGCCCCGGGTAATATTTTTCCTTAAATTTATCTAGAAAATCAATCATATCATCTTCCAATTCATTCAAATTTTTTCTCAGTTTGCTTGACTGCTCGAATTTTTTTTTTTTTTCAAGATATATTTTTTTCCCATTTTTGATAGTCAAAATTTGGGATTTTGGGCTGTAAGTGATCTGGATCAGTGCCATGTCCAAATGAATCCTCGAATTGTTTCTTTAACAGCAGAATACGTATCATATGATTCTAATTAATTCCTTAATAGCAGAAAAACGCATCATATATTCTCGTATTAATTTCCAAGTTCCTTCATTTATCATTCTTGCTTCCGTTCCATGTTCTTTCTTTGGGGCTTCCCTTTTAACTCAAATATATTTACGTAAATCAGTTTAAAGCGGAACTGTATCTGGTGGGATTATCTGCAATTCTTCCTTCACAAAAGATCTTTGGGGGGCTGGTTGTTTGTTGTGTCAGTTTCTCGTAAATAATACACGGGCGGATTCATTTTACAATTCTTTTTATTTCATATGGTTCAACACCCAAACGGGATCGTTGCCCTGATGCGAGTGTCCCCTTCTGCTTCCCCGGTAAATAAAGGTACCTTATTTTTAAAAACCCAAACGGTAATAGTTTGCTGGGTGTACTGGAGTCTTCAGCAACATATATTGTTTGTTTTTTGATTGCTTGTACTGGTTTTAGACCTTAAATTCTTCATTATTCATTGCGCGCAAAACTGAGGGCAGTCTCTAACCCATTCTGTGTTGCGAAATTGTAAAATCAGCTCTCTGTGAACTGGTAGGAAAAAAGTCTTTCAGATAACTGTTTTTAAAGTTTTCAACTAAAGCCTGTGATCTGTGAACTCCTGGAATGCCTCTTTTAATAGTAACTCTAGTTTTAAAACAATAATTGATTCACTTGGCCTTTAAATTCTTTTCCATCATCGACTTGAATCATGCGAGGATAAGTTAGCGGCCTCTTTTGGTATATCAGTTGTATGGCAACAGCAACAGCAGAAGCACTCTTTTGTGTTAATGGTTCTGCATCTTTGTATCTTGAAGCATATCAATGACTGTGAGTGCGTACTTAAATCTTTTTCGTCTATCGTATCATGGGGAAAATATAGAAGATCCATTTGATGGTGCCCGTTCGGTATTGTATTCACAAAGTGTGGTCTCTGTATTCGTCTAGGCGCAGGTAAAATAAATTTGCCAATTTCGTTTGTTTAGATAACCTTTCCCTTTGCTGTTTGACACTGACTCCCGCTGCTTGGCTTAGCTTTTTTATTGCTGTGATTCCCTTCCAATATCCTTTTGCGAATAATAGATTTTGTTCATTTTTTATTCAGCCAATATTATGTGCAACAAAATACACAACGGTCATACCAAAGACGATAAACACATTTTCTTGCATCTTTTGTTTTTCTGATGGTTGATAAAATCACTGAATTTTGGTGGGGCAATGTCTCCATTGTTTGCCTGTTACAAGATAATATTCTTTATTGCTTGGTCAACATCTTAAATGTGTAAGCTGCATGTCCCTGTTTTTTCAGTTTTCGTTAATAAAATCTAACGCTCAATTCTCGCTTTTCATAGTTATCTTGTGCTGGGGCTAGTTGCTCCAAGCTTTGTTATGTCTTTTTCCTCACACGTCATCCCCGCAGTTTACTAAATGTGTAATTACTTCCGCTAAAAGCAAGCGCATTCACTACGGCGCCGCCTATCATCATTACGAGTGAAGCCATTTTTTATAAATGTTATTTTTTTAATTTACATATTGATACTGTCAGAATATTCCTTGCTTAACTAGAAAATTTTTCGTAGCGAATGAAGCTGCTATAACAGCAATTAGCTTTGCTGAGTCTTCAAAGTCTAGTTTGCCAAGATCTGCCGGTTTATTTTTAACAGGGTTTTTACCAAGCATGTGTATCCTACACTTAGGCCTCCAATAACACAGAATGGTATACAAGGTTGGTAACAGTTTTTTTTCGGTGCTTTATTTTTAAAAAAATAAAATAATTTAAATTAATAAAAAACCCTGAACGGCGATGATCTACTAACAGCTACGGGCAGCCTAAACCTTCCTGAACTTATGATTACAAATGATCAGTTGATGACCAAGCTATTATGCCCAAAAAGGAAAGACTGTATTCTTTGGCACAAAGTGGGAAAACAAAACAGTTTCCTCGGAAATGAATTCAGCATAGAACAGATTCAACAAGATTCGCCGCAAGACATTGTAAAGTATCATAACAGGTATGAAGCGCAACTAGGATCAAGAATGGTAAAAAGTGTAGGGCAAACGGTTCTTAGTTTTTTACACAAACTATAAGTAAATTTGCGCCTATTGATTCTGAACAAGACTTTATGTATGGGTTTAACGCAGGATCCATTTTAACAAAGTCATTAGAGTCTCTAGAATGTGATCTATATTACAGATTTGGAACATTATTGACACCGCTAATCGGGGGATTAATTACTTTAATCATATAGATTTTGTTTCCCTAAAAAATGACCGAGCCCCGAAAATCAGCAGAATCAGAAACATTGAATCAGGCGGAGAAAGTGACCATAAAAAGCCTCCATCCTGGGCGCGTTTTCGGCAGGAAAAAGATTAGCAGAGTGGAACAAACAAACAAAATTAAAAATTTCAAGCACAGATTATAGCCCATAATGAAAAAGTGCTAGAGGGCCCCAGCCAGTTGTTTCAAACGCCGGCTATAAACACACCAAACAAGTTGATTCAAGACCTACACGCCAAAGCCTTCATGGAATATTGTACTTAAAGCAATTGTCATTTTGGCGGCATTGCTGCTGGGGTGGTTTTTTACGGTTATAAAATATAAAACAACGACAGCGAAAACCGAAGCAGTCAAAAAAATCTCAACCACTAAATACAGAAGCCGAACAAAAAAGCATGCCAAAACCGCCAGCAGCAAAAGATCATTTTGAACCATTTCAGATGCAATAATACTTTAAAAACTTAATAAATAATTATAAGTTGACTTAAATAAAAACTTGGTGTACTTAGGGATGACTTAGTTATGATCTTGGGATGACTTGAGTAAAACTTAGAAGTGACTTGAGATAACTTGAGTAAAATTAAAGTGACTTTATTAAAACTTAAAAAAGACTAGACTAAGAACTTAAAATGACTTGAGTAAGAACTTAAAGGTGACTTGATTAAGAACTTAAAATGACTTGATTAAGAACTTAAAATGACTTAAGAAGAACTTAAAGGTGACTTGATAAGAAATTAAAGGGCACTTGATTAAACAAATTTGTAAGACTTTAGTAAGAACTTAAAGGGTACTTTATTAAACACTTGGGAAGACTTGAGTAAGAAATTGCTGCGTGTATGTGCATGCGTGGGGCATACAAAGGTGGGGGTGGGGTGGGTGCAATACTTATTTTATTTGAATGGGAATTTAACTGTAATAAGAGAGGCACAGTTAGGAGGCTTGCTAGTTTCACCACTCTTACTAGGCCAAACAGGCATGCCGGCACGTTTGACACAGTTAGAGGGCTTGCAAATCTATGTCAAACGGCAGGCATGCACGTTTGACACAGTTAGAGGGCTTGCAATCTATGTCAAAAAGGTAGGCATGAAAGCCTGTCCTAGTTCTATGCCTAATCAAATAAGGGACTGTGACTGGTAATTAGCGAACAGTGCTACCACCCACTATAATTAACCAGTAACAACACTGGGCTTGGAACCCACGCGCGAACACCATTTATAGTAACAGTCAGCCCACACCTCTCGCCCATTTCACAAAGAGTTTCACAAAGAGTTTCACCCAAAAAAAATTTAACTCTCCTCTTTTTCATGCGCCATTTTTAGAAAAGAAACATTGTCTTCAAAATGCAAAAGCTAAACAAAGTTATCAACATCTCTTTCAAATATATCAGCTAAATCTCTGTCTTAAACAACAAGCTTTTAAGGTCTTGTGTAGTTCATCAAAAGTAGGTTCTCGTTTTTCTTTCTCTCGCCTTCCAAAAAACAATATTCTCTTTGGCTTAGGAGGTAAAAGAACTGGGCCCCGCCTGATTTTCTTTTGTTTAGATACTCCCCATAAAAGTTGTAATAAAACACATGATCATTTATAGCAAGAAGCGTTCCTCTGTGAACCAAAACACGTCCGTCTGCATTGGAAGCCGTGGCTAAACTGAGAGGCGCTGGTTGGGGGGCGTTGGTTCAAGATCGTCAAGTCCGGTCACGTGGTATTGCACCTTGCCAAGTTATAAAACCCAACAACACAAATTAAGTGATCAGGCGTCAACTTAATGACGGGACTCTGTATTTCCATGGGCTAAAGCAGTACCAACTGTGTGTCTCTGTCACTGGTAATATGAGAAAGGTAAATGACGGGGTCCCACAGCCCTAATTGCTGGTGCCAACAGTAAGAACTTTTAAAGTGAGAGATAACACCGCTTTGTGGCGTACATGGTGTATCAGGTCAGCCTAACCCACCCCACCATTGCTTAGTGTTTTTTCTGTCTGTCTGTCTATCTACTTCGTTTTATAAGATTTAAATTGCAAGGATAAGTGTGTGGATTTTCAAAAACCTTTAAAGAACATTAAAGACAGAGACTCATTTGAAGAATGTTTTCGCGAAAATGATGTTATTGAAAATGATCAGGAAAAACGCAGGATTAAGCAAAAACTAAAAAAACTAAAAAGTTTAGTAAATTACATTGAAAACGGGTAATCCTACCCCAGTATGTTTGTTTGTAGGGTTTACTAGGAGAGAACAGTAAAACACGGGTTCAAGGTCCGCCGCTCGAAACCGGTTAAAACCCGGTGAGAGCGGTGAGCTTGAAAACCCCTGTTTTACTGTTCAAGCCTCATCACCATGAGGAAGAGCCAAGTCTCTGTCAGAACAAGATATCGTTTTTAAATCAACTGCAGTCTCGTGGATTTCGGCAGCCACATTGCACATGACTGACAGTTCAGAACAGTTTCCGTAGTGTTTGTTTGCTGCCTGTCCTTTTGCGTGGATATCTTTTCCTCGGCAAACCCACACCAATCTTCAACAAACGAAGACGAGAGGTAAGCTCTGAAGTCAGACGGGCAGGCGTTACTTGGAGCAGTTGAGCGCGACTGTACTGGAGTGAAGCATGATCACATCGCTCAACTTGAACTGACGCGAATACAGGTTGACTGACACACTGCATAGGCGAGTTTAATGGCGGAAACACACAGTTCAAATTTGAAACCCTGGAAGAGAGAATCGCGCACAGCACGAGCAATCGAAAGCAGAAATGGGCATAAAATACCCACCACAAGAAAGCGTCCCACATTACGACGTTGCACATAAACTTTCACATCAAAACACTCGTTCAATCCATCAAAATCCATCAGAATGAAGCATTCAAACGCAGAGGCTTTAAACCACTCAAACTTCAACAGCAAGCGGCCATAACTCTCATTATTTTTAGTTTACCGTTATACCGTTTTTAGTTTACCATTATACCGTTACTAACGGCTGTAACGGCCTGTAACGCTTTTTCTTCTTTATAGAATATCTCGGAATGTACTTGGCCGATCTTTGTGAAAATTAGCATGTATGTTCATTATGGTTTACGGATGATGCCCGACGTTTTAGTTACTAACGGCTGTAACGCCTGAAACGTTTTTCTTCTTTATGGAATATCTCAGAAAGTACGTGGCCGATATTTCTGAAAATTTGTAGGTATGTTCATTATGGGTCACGGATGATGCCCATGTTTAAGTGTACCGTTTTAGCCATTACTAACGGCCCATAATGGTTTTCTTCTTTATGGAAAATCTTAGAAAGTTCTTGGCCGATCTTTCTGAAAATTTGTAAGTATGTTTCATTATAGGTCACAGACGATGGCCAATGTTTACCAGAATAGCCATTACCAACGGTTACACCAGCCCAAGACGGTTTTTCCTCTTTATGGAATATCTCACGCGTATTCAGGATAAACTGAGAGTACGTTTATATGCTTTGCATCTTGTTTTATATAGTCTTCTAGCCTTTTCCTCCACCGTAATAACCCCCCCCCCTCCCTCCCCCCCCCCCCCCCCCCCCCCCTCCCCCCCCCCCCCCCCCCCCCCCTTACAATCATGTTTGGTGGTTGAGATCTCAGTCTGTTAACCCCCAACTTCTCTCTCTTTTCTTCCTCTCTCTCCTTCAGTACCTATTCTTACACCCCCCCCCCCCCCCCCCCCCCCCCCCGTCCGCCTCTCTCTTCCTCTGTCTGTGTGTCCACCTGTTTCTCACTCCCCCCCCCCTCTCTCTCTCTCTGTGCCTCTCTTTCTCTCCCCCCCCCCCCCCCCCCCCAACCCGTCTCTTTCCCTCTCAATCTCCCCCTCTCTCTCTCGATATCATAGAATTGAATAGTGTGTAACATATATTCATTACGTGGCCGGATATGTTCTCGCTTATGTTTTTTAACATACACCTGTATGTTATTCCTTGTGGACCACAGTGGACAGTTTTGGTATTACATTACACTGTTTGAACTATGACTTAAGGGAAAGTATATGATCTTAAACTTAGACATTTTCAACAGTTTAAAATGGTAACGTTTTATATTGTATGTATGTGTTACTTCTTAGAGGTCATAAACTGTACTGCTGAGACACGCTTTTGTCTGGAAATCTGTCTTTCATGGAAATTCTTATTATCTTATAAAGGGACATTTTATACAGACAAAAATACTTCTCATGGTATCGCTGCAAAAGAAAAACTTGATATATACTCACCACCACTTGTGCCCCCCACATTCCCCCCTGCCCTCGCTCCCCCCCCCCCCCCCCCCAATTCCTCTCCCTCCCTCCCCCTCTTTCTCCATCCCTCTCCTCTCTCTCTTTGTTCGCCCCTCTCACTTCCATTATTTCCCCCTCTCTCTGTACCAACACTTTCCGACTCCCCTGGGTTTTCCTCCCTCTCCGCCTTTCCCTTTTCCCCTCCTTCTAGGCCAGTCCCCCCCCCCCCCCCTCCCCCCCCCACTCACCTTTTTCCCAGCCCCCCCCCCCCCCCCCCACTCCACCCACACCCCTCTCTTTCTCTCTCATGTATGTTCTTTTTTCTTGAAGTCCTCCCTCTCTCTTCCCCTCTATGCTATCTTGCTACAACTCTCTAACTCCCCCCCCCACCACCACCCTCCTCTCTTTTTTCTGTACGTACCAGCCCCTTCCTATCTTTCTCACTTCCCATTTACTTTCCCTCTATGACCGCTCTTCCCTACCGCCCTGTCTACCCCCACCCCCACCACTGTTGTTTCTCCCAACTTCTCAATATCCTTACCTTCCCCCCTCACCCCCCCCCCCCCCTTCTCTCTTTCTCTTTTAAGTTTCTTCCTACATACCCTTTCCTTTCCTCCCCCCCCCCCCCCTCCCACTTTCTGTCCCCTGCCCCCTCACCGTCTTGGTCTCAGCCTGTTTGTCTGCCTGTACGTCTCTCTGTCTGTCTGTCTATCTGCTCTCTCTCTCTCTCTCTCTCTCTCTCTCTCTCCCCTCTCTCTCTCTCTCTCTCTCTCTCTCTCTCTCGCTCTCTTCTCTGTCTCCCTGCAAGCTCTTCCCTAACTCTCCCTTACTTTTCTTTTTCTCTCTCTATTCCTCTGTCTTTCCTACTCTTATTTTCTCGTGTTTTCAGTAGCTTACCGCCCTTCCACCCTTGTCCTTTCTCAAGCCGTCGGAACTGTGGTGAACTGTTGATTTCTTGTTTAGTGTGAACGGAAGCTGCTATGAGCAATTCCATCATTAAAGTCCCCTGAGGAGGACCAAGAGGCCGAAATATTGGGAAAACTTCAACGTGGTTGTTTTTGGTCATAAACCATTTGTCAAACACTAAACAAAACAAACCAAAGCAAAACAAAACAAAATTTCATGGTATTTGGTACATCAATAGTACATTTTTATGTTGAAGCATTACACAAATATTTTAAAGCTTTGTAAGTGAATGATGCTACATTAGCTAATACACTCTCATTTCTACACGCCATAAGTAAATTAAACCTGATATGACATAATCATTATAATACTTAGGCTGAATGTATTTTATTGTCAAATCATGAAGAACAGGGCAGCAAAGTACAATATGAGTGTCATCTTCCTTAGAAACATGACACAAGCGACACATAACTTTACCCACTTTTTCACTGTATCTAAATCGGTGGCTGGCTATATTTGACACACCAAATCTAAGTTTTGTAAGAGCACTTTGAATATATCTTTACATAACAATTTCAATATATGGTTCCACAAAATTTGTTGCCTTAACTGCCCTATATTCAGCAAATCGGTCACTGGTGTGCATGTGATTATGCCAGTTCTGCCACCTACAGTCATCATTTCTTTGTTTGAAGCATTTAATAGAGAAAAAAAATTGTAATGTTTTCAACACCTTGGTTATCCCATACAAAAGCAAGACCGTAAGAATACAGGCACTTGTGGCCCAAGTCTTCTTTCCATTAATGTCAAGATCATACAACACTTTATACGCTTTAAATGGTAATTTGTAATTTTCTATCCTTGTCAATTTTGGCCAATAACTGATGAAATAGACGGGATATCTCCCCAGTTCATCATATACCAAATCATTAGGAGTACGACTGTCCACATTTAAAAAGCGTTTCATGGCAAACAAATACACACTGCTGCTTTCGAACGCCCATCTTTCAGCCCAATATTTGTAAAACTGACTGAACTTGTGAATCAAATAACTTGTTAAATATATTAAACGAACTATAGTCCAGCTTATACATTACCTAAAGTATAATTAAAACAGCTCTTTTTGCTCTATTAACTAAATCTCCACATGCAAATATGAAACTTAGCCTGGTTTAAAAGAATATATCAGATACTTACATACGTTTACTACTTTTACTATCTCATTTCCATACATCCATTGTTTATGTCTAGCTAGATAAAAACAATAATATTTGATTTCTCCATATTCACTTTTAGCTTCAGTCTCCTTGCAGCTTCATACAAACAATTCCACCAATAACTGATATAGATAACAAGATAATATCATCGGCAAAGAGTAATATGAACAATTCTACCAAATCAAAGGACATGCCATGTTTACCATTTTCTATGATTTCCAATGCAAGTTCGTTGACGGAAAACGAAGAGAATCGTGCTGCAAACATCGCCTTGCTTTACTCCACTTGTGCAATTTACCAAATCTGATAATTTTGCCCCGTTTCTTATCCTAGCCTTTATGTCTCTTAATGCATCTGTATAATTTACTGACTCTCTTTTTTCGGCAACACATGCCATAACAAATTTCTAGAAACGGAGTCAAACGCTTTTTCAAAATCTACGAATGCAACGTATAACTTCTGATAATTTTCAAACTGTTTCTGAATGACAGCTAGCAATGTAAACATGTGATCTATTGTGAAGTAATCCTTCTTAAAAGCTGCTTGATGTTCGCCGGTTATGTTACTTAGATTTACCCACTCTTGTAATCTACTATTGATTATTGAGCTATATAACTTGCTACTTATATTACACAATAATATACCTCTATAATCGTTCATGTTACTGACTTCGCCTTTCTTAAAAAGTGGTGTAACAGTTGACTCGGTCCAATTATCTGGATACATGCCATTCTTGAACAAATGGTTAAAAAAAACTAACTAGAAAGTAAACTAGTTGCAAACCGAGACGACTGCAGGCGGAAATCTAAACAAATCTTAAATAAATGTTAGTGAACCGCCCAGAGAACGTGGACAAACGAGTCACAAGACAAAACACAACGTGTTTCGATCTCTTAGGTCTTCCTCGGGTGATACATAAACGAATAAAACAACGAAAATTCACTTAGCTTTGATCGCTTCAGATCGCTTAGGGTTCAGCGCAAGGAAGAAGGCCTTGTTCCTTGCGCTGAACCCTAAGCAATCTGAAGCGATCAAAGCTATGTGAATTTTAGTTGTTTTATTCGTTTATGTATCACCCGAGGAAGACCTAAGAGGTCGAAACGCGTTGTGTTTTGTCTTAGAAAGTAAACATTAACACTGGTTCTCCTGCGGGTTTTTTTTTTAAAGAACTCTCAAATAAAATCATCACGTCCAGCTGATTCACCATTCTTCAGCTTTCTAACTGCTGTCATTACTTCATCCCTTGATATTGGTCTTTCGAATATCTCATCAGCTTCCTCTACTGTATCGTCATCTTAAAAATAACGCGTTTCGCTGTCTAATAATATCTTAAAATGACCAAACCCCTGATCAATGGATGTGTTATTTTGTGGTTTTGATTTTTTACGAAAACGTCTTCTGGCGTTTAACAGATACACCCAGTTCCTTTAACATGATTCACTGCGCTCCTCCTTCTTCCTCATAATCATATTTTTGTATTCTTCTCTAGGTATACAGAATCTAATTTGGTCATTTGTATCCAGTGATCGCTTAAACATTCTATGAAGTCTTTTCACTTTTCGTTTCTTTTTTTTAATATTTGCATTCGTGATCAAACCATCCTTTGCTCGAGTGCTTGTGTATTCGTTTCCTCATATATCCTGCCTGATCTTCAGCAATCTGATTAAACCTATCTATTGCTAAGTTAACATCAACATTGATTAAGTCTGTGGCAACTTCCAAATCGTCTTTTACTTTATTCGGGTTCATTGAATAAAACAATGTCTGAGCATGTGATGAAACCCATTTATATTAAACAATGAACATGTCTTCATTCTTATTGACAGAGTTGCTGATGGAAGTAATACGTGTTAGATTATTAAAGCACAACAAAACAGGCAGATGATCTTGTTCTAATCTGTCAAGGACATTTAGAGTCATCAAGTCACGAGCAAATACCAAGAAAGATGTGGCAGATAAGAAATAATAGTTCACACTGTATCCTTGATCGGATATGTATGTACCCTGACCATTTTCGTCACCATGACATAAACCATTTAAAATACATAGTCCCAAAGCCGTACGCAGGTCTAGCAATTTTTTTAGCGTAAGAATTTGTTACTGCATTATGGGACATTCTTTTCTTCTGCTCTACAGATCGTGTTGCATAATTTTCATGTAATCTGCTTTCATCGAGGTAATCAGGTGAACAATCGGAAGTCCTTGCATTCAAATCACCACACAATAGTATATAGCATCATCAAACAAAAACCTCTTATCAGCAAGACTTTCTTCAAGATATATATATATATATATATATATATATACGTACAAACAATGTTTTTATAGAAAGGAAAAAATTCTTTATCCAGAACAAAATACATACAACAATCACTATCATCATCAATATGTTGTATGTGAACAACTAAACGTTTACGTGCAAGACAGACAGCTCCTCCCGAACATCCCCACGTCACGCCAGCTTTATAGCTGATTTTTACAAATAGCACATGCTCTTTAAACAAACTTGACTCAAACTTTTCAACAAAGGTTTTGACAAGACACACGAAGTCGAATGAAGAAATGAACTGAACAAAATCTGCATCCTCAAGTGTTGAAAGCAATCCATACACGTTCCAGTGAAGAAAAGACATTTTATCTAAACATGCACCCATACTGACAGAACTCTCAGAACTAAAAGTATAATCCATCCCAGTTCCACTCCCACCCAGTTTATTATTTTCTTCTTCTTGAATTTCACATGCCCAATGGTCATTACTTCCTCTCCACCCCCACCCCCACCCCCCTGTCATGTCACTACAACTCCCACTTTCTCCCCTTGTCTTATCACCACTACTCTCCCTTTCCCTGTCATGTCATCACTGCACCCTATCCTTTCCATTATCCTATAATCAGTACACTACCCCCCCCCCCCCCCTGCCTTCGATGTATAATGCCCTCAGAATATCTTTCTCATATGCCGTATTGGCCATACTATCTACAGACATATATATAACATCGTCATCTACTGAGTATGTCACATAATCATTTGTCATCAGTCATCCTTCATCAAACCGCATTTACAAGAATTGTAAGCAATGGTTGAATAAAAAAGAGAATTTGCGCTTGATTCAGACACCATTACATCATTTTGGAAACATTCGTCTTGACAATCAATCACACTCGCTTTCTCATTCATACAAATTGTCATGAGCGTCACATACTTGTGTCATAAATACGGAGAATAAAGTGACATGCTCAACACAAGATGAAATTGTTTTATTCTCTTCTATGTGTTTCACGTGCTCATTTAAGGACGAACCTGTTGGACTGTCACCGGCAAGATCAGCATACACTCCACCCTTCCCCTCTGCACAAACCACTTCACCGTCACACAAAACAGGTTGGCTGGTTGGCGTATTTCCAGTCCGTGGAAGAGCTGTAGCCGGTATCACTGTAAACTGCTTATCTGTTGTAAAATGACCTGTAATATTAGATGCTGCACGAGTTATGCAGGGCCGGCCAAAACCCTTGGTGAACAATTTCAGTCTCTCGTCAGCATCAAGTGCATATTTGTTTCCTTCGATCACTAGGTGATCGAAAACCATGGTGGCTTTCCTTCCTTGCTCTCTAGCCGACTTTGAGAAAAGGCGTTAGTTTCCTCCTTGTTTCCCTGACCTTCCAGGAGAAGTCTTCACCGATGAAAATATCTGATCCTTTCAATTTACGCTTTTCTTTGAGAATTTCCTCTTTATCCTTGTCAAAGGTGCATCCTACGACAATGGGCGACTTACCGCTTGCGTTCAATCTATGTACTCTATCAAACTGGTTTGTATCTGATAACTGTTACTTGTTCGTTATCATGTCACTGATCAATTCCTCACAGTTTTGCCTGATTTCTCTTTCTCTTCTAAAAATACCATAGATAATCAAGTTATTCCTTTTTGAACGACCTTCTAAATTGTCTGTCTTTTTCTCCATTCTGACTATCTTCTATTTTAAGGTCTTGTTTTCTTCTTTCAAAAGTTCATTTTCGGTCTTTAGATTGTCAGTAGCATTCTTTATGTAATAAAGTTCTTGCTTTAAATCGAAATATGAATCTTTCAGTTCTGCCAAATAATTTTTCATGTCATCAAATTTTCCGTCAAATTTTGTGTTCAAGTCATGGCTATACTGAAACAATTTCATTAAGCGTAGGATCTCCGACTGTTGCTTTTTCTGTACTCGGTCATCGTTGACCACCACTCGTCATCTTTGTCTGCCTGAGACTCTCTTATTATGGAGGCCCGGGATTCAACTCAATGTCACCACACTGATGAATCAAACTCCCCATGTAAAAAAGAAAGAGGAGCACACCTGTCACAACACCGTCACTCCTGTTTCGTAGGGTCCACACTTTCAAAAACATGGCGGCCCTGAATCTTGCCTGTTTGTACACGAAATTTGTGAACACTGACAGGAACACACCATATACCGCTGTAAACAGTAAAGGAGAGGCAGGCATGATGCACGACCTATAAGCACACAGGATCCCTAACTTGAAAAAAAAAAACACTACAAAATACTTAAATTTGACAACAACAAAAACACACACAGAGCTCACAAACACACGACCGTCAATTCAAAGATCACCTTTGAACTCCCGAGAGAGAGAGAGAGAGTGAGAGAGAGAGAAGAGGGAGTGTGCTGGAGGATGGGGGGTCTGACGAGAGCTGGGAGTGGTCTCTAGGGGAAGGACTGGGAATATTCCCTCCATGAGGAGAAAAAGAAACACCCGAAGGTGCTGGGGAGGACCCAGAGAAGCACTGTCTTCACCTGCCTTTAGAGCAGTCCTGTACCACCCTTGGAGGCCTGCGCTGTGTTGACGATGGGTACAGGCACGCGCAGGACACTCCATTAAGATATCAAGGGACATAACTGCTCCTGAACAGAGGTAAATCAGACTGCAGGATGCAACTCATAACAGCCTTAAAATAGCATCCCCCATGGGTGTACCAGCCCGTATTTCATGACTGCAGAGCCCACCGGCGAGAAACACCACCCTCCAGCTGCCGAGCACACCCCACAGACCCAACCACCCATGCCCACGGACAGATGAAGACAGTGCCACTCCAGACACAGCCAAGCTTTCGCCATACGGTCTTATGTGCCCTCAAGAGAGAATCCAAAGTTGTAGTCTTTCCCACTGTCAACAGGACTTTCCCTGTGGTCAGTGGGTCTTTCCTCACCGTCACTGGACCTTTCTCCAGGGTCAGCCTAGTTAAGGCAAAGAAGAAAAAGAAACACCCGAAGGTGCTGGGGAGGACCCAGAGAAGCACTGTCTTCACCTGCCTTTAGAGCAGTCCTGTACCACCCTTGGAGGCCTGCGCTGTGTTGACGATGGGTACAGGCACGCGCAGGACACTCCATTAAGATATCAAGGGACATAACTGCTCCTGAACAGAGGTAAATCAGACTGCAGGATGCAACTCATAACAGCCTTAAAATAGCATCCCCCATGGGTGTACCAGCCCGTATTTCATGACTGCAGAGCCCACCGGCGAGAAACACCACCCTCCAGCTGCCGAGCACACCCCACAGACCCAACCACCCATGCCCACGGACAGATGAAGACAGTGCCACTCCAGACACAGCCAAGCTTTCGCCATACGGTCTTATGTGCCCTCAAGAGAGAATCCAAAGTTGTAGTCTTTCCCACTGTCAACAGGACTTTCCCTGTGGTCAGTGGGTCTTTCCTCACCGTCACTGGACCTTTCTCCAGGGTCAGCCTAGTTAAGGCAAAGAAGAAAAAGAAACACCCGAAGGTGCTGGGGAGGACCCAGAGAAGCACTGTCTTCACCTGCCTTTAGAGCAGTCCTGTACCACCCTTGGAGGCCTGCGCTGTGTTGACGATGGGTACAGGCACGCGCAGGACACTCCATTAAGATATCAAGGGACATAACTGCTCCTGAACAGAGGTAAATCAGACTGCAGGATGCAACTCATAACAGCCTTAAAATAGCATCCCCCATGGGTGTACCAGCCCGTATTTCATGACTGCAGAGCCCACCGGCGAGAAACACCACCCTCCAGCTGCCGAGCACACCCCACAGACCCAACCACCCATGCCCACGGACAGATGAAGACAGTGCCACTCCAGACACAGCCAAGCTTTCGCCATACGGTCTTATGTGCCCTCAAGAGAGAATCCAAATTATACTTAAATTTCACCGCCACCCTCTCTCTAACAAGTGGTGGAAGGAGCAACTTCCCGATACCAGTCATCGAAAGAAATTTATATTTGTTCCGGGACTGTTAAAATACTCAGTAGTGGCTCTGAGATAGCTTCTTTAGGCTTGTACTCTTAAAAGTACTTGTAGCTTCGAGAGACAGAATAACACTGATTGAACAACAGAGAACTGACACAAGTTAAGTGCAATTTCACACATCAATTTTTCTTGCTTACACACTGGTAAGAAAATACATGTCTGTTCTATATGCTGAGTTTAAGTTGGATACAGTGGACATGTCGATGTTACTCTGAATGCATACTCTTTTACAAATCCACTTCACTTGCGTACACCAGTGCAGTAGCCAAAGTGGTAATCATAGACATGTTCTCACTGTTTTATCACTGACACAAGTTCAGTGCACTTCCTCACATCAACTTTACTTGCTTACACTTAGTGCAGTAGTTTAGGTTCGAATACAGTATACAGTGAGCAATGTAACTCTGAATGCATGCTCCTTTACACATCCACTTTGCTTGCGTACACCCAGTACAGTAGCTAAAGTGGTAATCACAGACATGTTCTCACTCTTTCATCATTAAGTGAGGGGAAGCTCAGGATGAGCTGAATTGAATTGAATTGAAGTCCACTTGGTGTAATTTTGACTTATCTAAGTCGGAGAGGATGGTTGATCTCTCTCTTGTGGCTGGTGACTGATCCTGCTGTGTAGAACTGTTGCTGTAGTGCTGGGCTGCGGTGTGTCTTCACAACCGGTCTTGCCTAGTACGTAGTGTACCCCTAGTTTTTAGGTGTAGCCACAGTCCCAGATCTGCGATAACGAGAACCTGGTCTGTTGCCGAGTGGCTGGCTTGTCGAGCTCACACATAATTTTACCCTCTATCTTTCAGAAGAGGTGTGAGAACTCCGCCAGCAAATGACTACTCTGTAAGTCTATTGTAGAGTTTCTACTATAATTCTCAATCTCCACTTTTGTTTAAAGGCTGAGTTAAGCTTACGAAAGGGTAGGAGACAGTAATACAATGCTAAACAGTTCCAATCAAATAACTCTTCAATGTTTCTTATGAATTAATCACATTATTAATCGTCTAGCGATTGGTCATTCACAATGAGGTGAGATGTAATGCGCGCGCATCTAGCTAGTGATGCTTATATCATGTCAGAGACAAGACACGTGCTTTTTCTGCCAAAGAAAAATCATTGTTTCACAAGGTTAGTCCATTCCTTTTCACTCTGTTCTAACTTTATTGCTTAAAGATAGCAAGGCTGGGTCCTTTCAGTGACTTTTTATCAGCCCGATTTTATGTTGCTGATCAGATCAACAAAACAGTAATTGCCGGCTTTCAGCCTGGTATCGGTACTAAGTCTGACACCATGGCCTCACATGATCAAGGTGAAAGGCCTGCCATTGAAGGTAAGAACTTGAGAGATTCCAAACTGGAGGAAAAATTAGAGGAAAGGCTTAAAGATGTAACTCAAAGTTTGGATGCGAAATGGGAAAAGCGGTTCGATGAATTTGAAATTCTTTTGAGAACTTCCTTCAAACGTAAACTCGATGCCGGAGACATGAGCGGAAACGATTCTGATGTGGAATATGACGAACACGATGTTGTTGTTTTACAAGAGGATCAAGAAGAGCTAGATCTACAGCCGTGTGAAAAGGCAATGATTGAGGGAAATGCATGTGGTTCCACCTCTAGCACCACCAAGAAAGACAACGCTCAGTTGTTCGATGAAATTGAACAAGAGCTCAGTGGAAAAGAAATGCTAGGATCAAAGGTCAGTGATGGTTTGGCCACAATAGTGAACGGGCGTTTTAGCCAAAAGTTGGGCGAAAAGGTCGAGAAGGAGAAATCTGAGGCTCACAATCGACCAAAAAAATTGTGAAAATTAGTTGTGCCATTGGTAAACAAGGAGGTACGGTCCAAACTTTCAACAGATCAACGCAAATCAGATCTAAAGACCGCACACACTCAGCACGCCATTATCAAGGTCACAACCGCGATTGCCTGTGTGGTAGACCAGAACGAGGCTTCGCAACAAAATGCAGAACTGATACGAAACTGCGCAGATGCAACTGCGTTGCTAGGACACACCTCACACGAGCTATCTATGTTCTGGCATCAAGCGATGTGTCCACCGGTCAATCCGCGCTTGTGCAACTAAATGATTCACGTTACGGAAGATCTGTTTAGCAACAATCTTGCATCCACCCTCAAAGATATAAACGAAATAAAAGAAGATACGGTACAAGGCCTTGTCTGCTGGGTAAAAGGGAAACAACCCCAAATTTGGTCGCTTCCAGTATGACGGAATTGGGGGCAACAGGAAAGTGTCTTTTTTTGGGGGCCGTCTCAAACAAGCATTTCTCAGACAGACATGGGGGCTATCAGTACCCAAAACCACAGACACAGGGGCAGTACTACAACAGCTTTCCCAAAGAGCGCAGCCAGAGGAACGGCTTCTCTCGGTCTCAGTAACTGAGGTAAGTGATTTTGATGCACAGTTAGATAGCATTGTTCAGTTGCTGACACTGGAAGCAGAAGAGTTAAAAGCAGGAAGATTGGCTAAATTTACAGAAAATTGGGTTAAGCTGACATCGGATCCCAACATCCTAAAATCGGTGACTGGTGCTGAAATTGAGACTGACTGTAATCTGGAAGACTTCGTTACTGTGTCATGTCCACCCTCATATTCATTCAGAATGAATGCTGCAGAGACAGCTGTTATTGATGAAGAAATTGACAAATTGCTTAGGAAAAAACAGAGTGTGAGTACACTCAAGAAGAAGTGTTGTCACCAATCTTCACTTGGCAGAAAAAAAAGATGGATCACAGAGAATGATCCTAAACCTAAAAAGTCTATGTGAAGAAATAACATATCACCTTTTACTTTGGCTATGGCCTTGGCTTTGGTTAGCAAAAACTGCTCTATGGCATCACTGGACTTGAAAGATGCTTACTACTCTGTACCAATTTGCAAGGAACACAGAAAGCTGTTGAGATTTGAATGGAAAGGAAAAATGTTCAAATACAATGCGCTCCCAAATGGGTTGGCATTCGCACCACGTTTGTTTACGAAAAACATGAAGCCAGTTTTTTGCTACCTTGAGATTGAAAGGACATATCTCAACAGCTTTCTTGGATGATTCCTTGCTTATGGGCATTTGAAAGAGACAGTGCCAGGAAAATGTTATGGACACACTGGACACATTACATATAAGCTAGGATTCATTGTACATCCCACAAAGTCAGTTTTTCAACCAACAACTGTGATTCAGTATCTAAGAGTGATCACTGACTCGGTCTCAATGACTGTCACTTTGACATCAGAAAGGAAAGAGAAAATGCTACTAAGCTGCAAGAACCTGTTGAATCTATGAGATTTGGCAAAAGTTATTGGGTTAATGGTGGCCAGATTTCCTGCTGGGCCCCTGCATTACAGTCTGTTGGAAAAAGATAAGTGAATAGCTCTGAAGAAAAGCGAAGGAAATTTTGATCAGGTGATGGAGATATCTAAAGCTGGAAAAAAGGAGCTGACATGGTGGATTGACAACATTTCTGATTCTTTCAATGATGTCTGTTGCAGAGATCCAGACATTGTGATCCATTCTGATGCAAGTCTTCATGGCTGGGGCTGCATGTGTGCAGGAGTCTCTTCAGGAGGAGGAGTGTGGTCACCAGCAGAAAGGAAATTTCATATAAATTACTTGGAATTAAAGCCTGCATTTTTTGCCTTGAAATCTTTTCATATGCAGCTTCAAGGGAAACATGTAAGGCTCATGCTGGACAATACCACAGCCATTGCATGCTTAAACCACATGGGTACATCTCACTCTGACTCCTGTAACGATTTAACATTTCGGATCTGGTCCAGGTGCATTGAAAATAATATCTTTGTCAGTGCAGTCCACATACCAGGAGTGGAAAATGTGGTGGCTGATGCAGAATCCAGGAAGGTAAATCTGGACACTGAATGGAAGCTGAACAATGATCTTCTGCAAGCTGCTCTTAGACAGCTGAATGCAGTACCTGATGTAGATTTGTTTGCTTCAAGGCTGAATGCGCAAATGTAAAGATTAATCTCTTTCAGGCCAGATCCAGATGCAGAAGCTATTGATGCTTTCAGTGTAACATGGAGGGACATAAATTTCTATGCTTTTCCTCCTGCAGACCTGCCTACCTCATGTTATGCTCATCAGTAATAACCACAGAGATTTTCAGTAATTTTGCATTTTCCTTCAGTAATTCCACGGACGCGTAATACACGGCGTTTTTGAACAAATAATGTGTACAAAACTCCAACTACATTTTTAACATTTTAACAAAAAATATAAACAGTAAAAAAGGAACAAAAACAACAAAGCAGAATTAAAATACCTTGGGATGATGGCTGATGACAGACTCAGGACAGGAGTTTCAGGTCAATTCAAAGGTGATATACTTGACAGTTTGTAACTTACACAGCAGTCACCACAGATGACACCACTGATGAAGAACCTAATGTACAACCCCCCCTCCCCCCCCAAAAAAAAAACTACAAAAATGTGTGTGTGTGTGTGTGTGTGTGTGTGTGTGTGTGTGTGTGTGTGTGTGTGTTGCACTAAGCCTTGTATTGTGCCTGAGAGATTGCTGAGTCTGGAAACATCCTTTTCATTTTCGCCACTATCTTGTCAGCACAGCTCAGGGACAAGTTGTTTCCGCAGATCAGCTCACACAACAGTCTTTCTGCGTTGGTGATCTTCCGTGTGTGGGTCTGACGGCTGCTCTCGCTGGATTTCGTAAACAACGATGTGATCTTCTGACTGGAGGCACTGGCAGCTGTCTCTTTGTGCATTTTCCCCGAGATATGGCGCTTGCAGTCATTTGCTCCCCCATGTCCGATGGAGAAGTCTGAATTGCACACCGAGCAGTATACAAATCCAGGTCCATGTTTTTTGGATTGCAAAAGACAAGGCCAAGTCCGCGTGTATTTACTTCGGAACACTTGCTTCTTCGCCTTCTTCCGTTGTGGCACAGTGGTTTTCGAACCCTCGTCGTCGGTTTCATGCAAACGTTTAGAAGATTTCTCCGCCATTTTCACAATCGCCGGCAAAAAATCGGTTGAAACTTTGTCTTACAATGGCTGAACAAAAGGCTTCGAATGGCGCGCACAGATGTGATGGCGCGTCGTGTTGGCCCACAGCACCACATTGACCAATCGCAAGTTCCGAACCATCTGTGGTTTCGGCTTGAGTCAAGGGAAGTTACTCTGTGGTCTCGGAAAGGTCTAGCAGTCGACAATTTTTCGAGTCTGGAATTTGCGTAGTTTTTCAATTTTCTTTTCCGTAATTTCGCACGGAAAATCGTACCTCCGTAATGGGGGGTTAATTTCCGTAAGATTACGGACGATTACGGAAGGGTAGGCAGGTCTGCTCCTGTCAGCGTTGTCACCCGCTTCCTCCTGAAGGTGCAGAGAGATCTGAGTTCAGGTGAGCTGGTGGTCCAGATTGGCCAACTCAGCCGTGGTATCCAGTACTGTTGCGACTGTTGACTGCAGAGCCAGTGTGTCTGACCTGCAGAAAGAACCTGTTGCATCTCCCCAGCCAGCCAGATGCAATCCATTGCCTGATTCAGCAGAAGAGGCTTCACCTGCTGGTTTGCAGGATCTCAGGTGTTCTTTGACTAGTTCTGGTCTGAGCAGTGGGGCCACTGATTTGGTTATAGGCTCTTGGAGAAACTTTACCCAGAAAGCGCATGACTCTTACATTAGAAGGTGGAAATTGTTTGTAGATAGCAAGGGAATAAAAACGCCAACTTCTGTCCATGTAACACATTTTCTGGCAGACATGTATGCTTCTGGGCTAGTCACAGTACACTAAATTTAGCCCGAAGTGCAGTTTCAGCTCATTTGTACAGGCCAGGCAACAAGGCAGTATGCAGTCACCCTTTAGTGTGTCGTCTGGTGAAAGGGGTGTTTGAAGAAAGACCCTCCATTCCAAAATACCATGATACATGGGATGTGGATAGTGTACTACAATACTTAGCTGGTTGGCTGGACGTAGGAAAGATGACTCTTAAGCAGTTGACCCTTACACTGGTTATGTTGTTAGCCCTGTTGTCTGGTAAGAGGGGTCAAACAATCCACACATTAGAATGTGATGATGTAAGATTTAAAGATGACAAGTGCGTCTTAGTGTTTAGTGCTGTGTTGAAGCAAACTAAACCAGGGTCACCTGTGCAACCGTTAGAACTAGAGCCTTTTGAAAATAAAAACTTGTGTATTGTTCCCCACCTTAGACAGTACTTAAGAGTGACAAAGACTCTGAGGAAAGGGAAACAAATTCTTCATTTCATTTATCAAACCCCACAGTGAGGTCTCAAGAGACACTATATCCATGTGGATTAAAACTGTTTTGAGGATAGCCAGGGTCGATATCAGCCGTTTTTCAGCTCACAGCACCAGAGCAGCTAGCACTTCAGCAGCATTCAGCAGAGATGTGCCTATTGACTACATAATGAGAGTGGCTGGGTGGTCTAGACAGACCACTTTTACCAAGTTCTACTGCAAACCTGTGCTTCAGAAATCTTTGGGACAATCAGTTCTAGACAGTTTTGTAAATAAGAAGTAGGAATGCTGCAGGGACCAGTTTTGACCCAGTGACTGACTGATGCTTCATGGTACAGTTTGACCCATTGACTGAAAGTGATTGCATGCCAAATTACAAATTGTTTTTGGATTACAAGAAACTTTACAGTTCTTGTGTAATTAAATGCAGACAAAATCCATCAACTTGTTTATATTGCTTTTATGATTGATTCAGTACTCGTGACCTCTAACTCTAAAGTCTCACGTCATTGTGAACGACAAATCGTTCGACGATTAATAATTAGTAAATTTAACGAGACTTACCTGTAAGTTGAGGTTAATTGAAATTATTTACAGTCTAGTGATGTGAATGAGCAATTATGTGCTCTCCCATCTCGGCTCTGGATGATCCTTGCTTACCCTCCCAGGTATTGTCTGTTGAATTTATTTTAGAGGTCATTCGTGTCTAAATACTGGCTAGATCCGCGTGCATCACATCTCACATAATTGTTCATTCCCATCACTAGACTCTAAATAATTCCAGTTTAACCTCAACTTACAGGTAAGTCTCGTTAAATCTACTAATTAACTTGGAATACACTTAGCCCATGTACACATGTGGTGTAGACTTAAAGTCATTCACTGCAAAGCCTTCCAACAATCACCAGTATTTATCAATCAGCTTAGCAGTTTTCACCTAGTACAGGCATACTGTTTTTCTGATCTAAGTTTATCATTCAGTCATCATCTTAACAGATAGAATTGCATACTGGCAAAAGTCAGGTGAACACAAAGAATAGTGGTCAGATTGTTAACAAAGAATCATAACCACATGGTGATAGCTTTACCACATGGTGGCAAACAAACTACTGCACAGAACAATCATTCATCATTTCGATAAATGTCGCCAAGTCCTAGCACAAAGTTACACTGTCAAACCACACGCAAACATATAATCAATGCATAGATTCGAAATGTAAAACAGTTTCAACTTACATTTAGTGGGTGAATCAGCGAAACCTTAGACGGGATTTTCAGATCAGAGGGAGATACCATGCCCTCCTCTTGATTAACCCTGGCGTCTGTCTTGTTCCTAGTTCTGATCTACAGCTGGTCTTCAGGGCCCGTAGTTATGACGCGGTGGTAGGCTGTCACTGGTGATAAGCTTACCACGGTGATAGCTGCCACCGGTGGCACGCTATCACCAGTTGCAACTTATCACTGTATTCTTGGACGCGTACTTCACCTCGGACAGCTAACACCAATCTATTTAAAGACAGAGGGGAAAATCCGTTTGGGGAGTGTGGGAAGGGGGTGACGGGGAGCGTCGGATGGAGTGGTAGCCCCTTATTGGAAAGCCGAGTCGCACCTTGACCCAAATATGTCTCAGCCGGCCAACAAAAAAAATTCGCAAAGCCACTTCTCATCAAGAGAAATGGATGTTCTGTTGGATCAAATTGCTGAAGAGAAGGAAGTGCTGTTCAGTCCTCTCTCAAATGAAAATACAAACAAAATGTAAAGAGCTAAGTGGGCATCCATTGCTGCAAAGGTTCAGAATGCGAGGTGGCCGCACGTTCAGTGAACGATGTGCGGGATAAATGGAAACACATCAAATCAGAAGTGTTAAAGCGCATCAACGACCAGCAAAAAACTGGCGGAGGCCCGCCAGCGACACCATCACCATATCAAGATTCTGTGTTGGCGATTTGGGCGACAAGTCTGAAATGACTGACGGTATTAAAGGTAAGTTACCTATTCTGTCGTTTGTTTAAGTATATTTAAACCACCCATTGAGGTTTTGGTAAAAAAATAGTTGTACACTGCTTGGTGCTTCAGTTAGATCTGCCGTTTTAAGCATACAACTGCTTCTGTTTGTTCTGGCCTTTTTTTTTACGAGATTTTGTTTATGTGGACTCACCACCTTGTTTTTTGTTGTTTTTTTTTTAAAGCAGATGACCCACTCTAAGATAAAGTCAACCATAGCTTTTATCCTCAACATGATGTAAGCGTGATTGGGAGAGTCTGAATTTTATTGTTTAGAAGAAAAGGTATGTTTGTAATTTTGTGATCAAAGTATATAATATATATATATATATATATATATATAATATATATATATAATATATATATATATACTGACCAAATAGTAGTGGTGGAAAACAAGTTCAGGTAACCATATATATATATATATATATATATTAATATATATATATATATATATAGAGAGAGAGAGGAGAGAGGAGGAGAGAGAGAGAGAGAGATACTAAGATAGATAGACAAATATTAGATAAATCGATCGATAGATAAAATGTTATTTGGACTTAAAAGAAAAATGCCCATACTCGCTTTCCTCCCTGTGTGTGTGTGTGTGGTGTGTGTGTGTGTGTGTGTGTGTGTGTGTGTGTGTGTGTGTGTGTGTGTGCATATGTGTGTGTGGTGTGTGTGTATGTGCGTGTGTGTGTGTGTCTGAAGTTATTATTTTAGTACTGTTCCACAAACATTTATAATGAAAAAAATCAGAAGGTAGTCAGTACTTATTGTTTGCTTTCTCTTTTAATTGTCAATTGGCACTAAGTTTATTGCTGTCATTTTATTTTTCTTTCATTGTAATTCTTTCTTTTCTTATGTTTCAATTTTTAATTGTTCTCTAT
>CM031613.1:66484651-66507151 GCA_018398815.1 Conus ventricosus
TTTTGAAGGCAGATCTATTTGTATTGCCTGCTCCGGAGCAGGCAATACAAATAGATCTGCCTTCAAAAGGGATTGCGATGGTTCCCTTATGCAGCTAGAGAAGAGTTTTCATATCTCTAATTTTTTTTTTAATATATATAAATTTCATTTTTCCAGTTTCTCCATCTTCAAAATCCCCTTCCCTCCCCTCAAGTCCAAATCTTTGCCAGACAGTTCAGTTGTTGGCCTGCGCTTGGTTTTTCCCGCACTATTAGATTGTTCGTCTATGTATTTGTCTGACTTTATTCAAGTTTAAAAGGCTGTGCCAGTCTTGAATAAAAGTTACTCTGGGGTTAGGTTTCCTTATGGGGGCAAAACATACCCCACTTGTTTACTGTTTATCGTTTACTGTTCCCCGCCTCACTTCATTTCCGAAATTAATATAAATTAATATAGGTGTATGTGTGTGGTTTTGGTGTGTGTGTGTG
This sequence comes from Conus ventricosus, assembly GCA_018398815.1. Lineage (NCBI taxonomy): Eukaryota > Metazoa > Mollusca > Gastropoda > Neogastropoda > Conidae > Conus > Conus ventricosus. Next base: position 66,485,119 of record CM031613.1, read on the forward strand.
TGTGTGTGTGTGTGTGTGTGCGCGCATTCTTAGAAATAATTTGGTGTGTGTGTGTGTGAGTGAGTGAGTGTGTGTTGTGTGTGTGTGTGTGTAGGCTACTTGTCTTAACAGTGTTAGACTTGAAACTCACCTGCACATTGATTGAGTGGTAGTTCTTTCTGTTCACGTATTCATGCTCGTTATCTGGCGGTGCCTGTATTCGAATTTGAGTTCCATCAATGCAGCCCCCAACATTAGGGAAGCCACGCCCTCCGTTTTGATCTCCGGCGAACTTTGCTCTCTGAAGATCAGCTTCACGTTGATTTGGAAAAATAATCCAGTTAGGAACGTGTCGCAGCAAAGCATTTGTGACGCGCGTCACTGTCTTGCTTGTTGTGCTCTGCGTAAAATCCAATTTAGCTCTCCACACAAGTCTTGAAACGACCCACTGGCATAGTATCGCAGGCACAACAACACTTGCAGGATTGGGGTCAGCGAACCTTGTCGATTGGCGAGAACAAGATCATCGTGCACTTCGTCCGTAATCCTTGTGATCTCGTCCCTTGTAAGTCGAAATTTACAATATACTTCACCGTCATCAAACACTTCAAAAGGATGTGTACGGTCACGAAATATTCTGTTTAATCGCAGATTTCTTCGACGCCGCCGTCTAACAATGTCTGCCATCGTTGCCTTCCCTTCCCAAAACGAGGTTAACACCGGTGGTAAGCGCTGTATCACTCCTCAGTGGGAGGGATAACTTCCCACCAAAATTGCCACCGGTGTTAGGCCTACCACCAGTCTGAGAATACCAAAAAGAAGGAATGTTATCACCGTGACAGCTTGCCACCGTGATAACGGCTTACCACCGCGTCATAACTACGGGCCCTGGAAAAGTGAGTGTGCTGGCTGACTGGGTGTCTATCAAAACACTGAGAGTGATAGGGGGAGGGATCTATTCCTCCCATCATTCACCTAGGATGAAAACATTTGAACTTCAATGGTGCCTTGGTGCTGAGATCAACGACTGATAATTCATGCACACATCTTTAGAACAAATGATGATGAGTTAAGCGCGAGTATCCACCCTTGCCTAATCCCCAGCTATGTGCTGGACTTCCTGCGTGCGGGTGGGTGAATATTAAAGAGGAGGGGGGAGAGAGAAGGAGGTTAATATTAAAAGACGAGGGGGGGGGGGGGGGGGAGGGAAGGAGGTTTGCGAGAAGCAGGCCTGGTGCCTTTGTTCTAGTTGAGAGGCGTGGAGGGGGGGGAGGGGGGTGACGAGACAGGCAACATGATTGGGAAGAGTGGGTAGAATTTTTCTTCCGATACGACTCGCAACATCAAGTCGATAAGGAAGGGGAGGATGAGGGTGGAGTTGGCATAGATTTGAAATCTATTATGCTGTTTGGGTTTTGCACAGTTTGTACAAGAGGGCGAGTGGGGACCGATCGTGTGGACTTGTCAAGTGACTCGTCACAGAGTGGAGGGGGGGGGGGGGGAAGATAGGTATTCCATCTTTGTTACCCTCCATATAGGGGATGTATTTAATTTGTATCTGCATCAAAAATATCCTGCGTTACCTACCCCCCCCCCTTTTCTCTCTCTCTCTCTCTCTCTCTCTCTCCTGGAAGCTACACATATTAATCGACATAACTCTCTCTCTCTCTCTCTCTCTCTTCGGGGCATGACGGGTAATGGCGTCCGGTCAGCAGCGTTCGTAAACTGACGCAAGGAATGTTGCTTTTTTTGGTGTTGTTTTGAACTGTTTCAAGCTGGTACCCTTTGTAATGATACAGTAAGTAAAGCGAGTTATCGAAACCGAATAGCAATGGTGGACTGTTGATGTGGAGGGCCGCTATCGGCATTTTTTGTGGTAGACTGAACGCCAGGTCAAAGTTCACCGGAAAGATTTTTTTGTGGTAGACTGAACGCCAGGTCAAAGTTCACCGGAAAGAAGGATGTTGTTTTTAAACAGGTCAGCAGAGACACGAACAGTGAATCGCCGATAGATTCGACTGATGTCATTGTTACGTTTGTAATGTGCTGGTTTATCATACCTCTCATTAACACTTTGTATCAAATGTGCTTGAAATGCAGCCAACGGACTATGAAATAATTAGAAAAAAGATCATCATAAAAGGGACTGCGTCTTGTGCCCAACATTTGATGTGTGTCAACACCGATTTGTGTTAGCTGGACACGCACGTGCAAGTGCCTGTCCTTGCTTGTTGTGCGCCGTGTTCTCACTGCGCAAGCTGCTGCTTAGCGGTGAGGTAGAGACGAACCCTGGCCCCAACCCAGACGGACAGTCACTTACGGAAGAAGCAATTACGGCGGTGAATGTACAGGGTCGAACTTTAATTAAGGACCACCCCGAAAAAAGGCCCTTTCTTTTTAAATTGGCCAAAAATACAAACAATGCATTTTTCGAAGAATTCGACTGGGAAAGGTTTAAGGGTTAACAAAGGGGTTAACAGAGTATTTCGCAAAGCTTGCGAAAGCTGTCTTATAGTCACGTGCGGCATGCAGAGGGGGGGGGGGGGGTTGAAAGTTGCAGATTGTTGTCCAAAATTGCTTGTTTTTAAGAAAGAGTGAACACTGCTTCAAACGGTTTTGCACTGAAATTCCAAATGCACGTGCAAAATCCAATGCATTGCAGAGCATTTTACTGACTGGAATGCCCCTAAAAGCAGCCCAACGTGTATAATTCTTCATAACCCCAAAAATGCCTCCAAGACGCAAGCTGTCTGATTTTGACCGGACCCGGGCGATTGCATGGCTGCAGGATCGAGTTGGCGTTCGAGAAGTGGCCGGAAGACTACAAGTGTCCCACTCCGTCATCATTCGGCTGTGAGAACGTTTTCAAGCCACTGGAACTGTCAAAGAGAGACCCTGTCCAGGCCAGCCAAAGAAGACCACTGCAAGAGATCAAAAGGTTCATCCGCAGACATGCTCTTCGGACCAGGACCACCACCTCCAACACCATCAGGCGTCGGCTCCAAGCTGCCACTAACAGGGCAGTGTGTGAGATGACCATACGGCGGCGCCTCAATGCTGCCAACATTCGAGCAAGGCGCCCAGTCCGGAAACCAAAACTGACTGCGACCCACCGGGCACGTCGCCTGGCCTCGTGCACAGCTCATCGAACATGGACTCGGGCTCAGTGGCGGATGGTGCTTTTCACCGATGAGTCCAAGTTCCAGTTGAAGCCACGAGATGGACGCATTCGGGTGTGGCGGCGTCCCAGGGAGCAGCTGGCAGATGACGTCATCCAGGAGGTCGTCGCTTTTGGTGGTAGCTCCGTCATGGTATGGGGGGGCATCAGCAGTCACCACAAGACCCCCTGTACCATGTGGATGGCAACCTGAACGGCCAACGCTACCTGCAGGAGATTTTACGGCCTTTGGTTGTCCCAGCACTCCAGCAGATTGGGGCTCAGGCTGTATTCATGGACGATAATGCTACCCCACATCGTTGTCGAGCCGTGAACACTTTTGTGGTGCAAGCTGGCATCACCAGGATGCCATGGCCGGCAAACAGCCCGGACATGAACCCTATTGAGAACATCTGGGGCGAGCTTGGGAGGAGAGTTCAAGAAAATCACCCTGTTTCGGCAAATCGACAGGAGTTGGTGCACTACCTGCAGCAGGAGTGGGCAAACCTCCCCAGGCACTCATTACAAGAACAGTCAACACCATGAGGCAGCGCTGTGTGGATTGTGTGGCAGCACGAGGGGGGCACACTCGGTTTTGATTAGACTGTAAAGAAACACTCTTTTTGTGAATGTCATTTTGGGGGGTAGTCTCATTCAGGCTCCCCTGTCTAATCAGAAAGAATGATTTTTTTCGATGAAAGTGACAAAATGTTGTTCACTGATAATGAAATTAAATATTTATAAGTTTGTCGGTTTTTTTTCTATGTTTTGTGAGACTGTGTATTAGTTGTCCTTAACTAAAGTTCGACCCTGTAGTATTCACAGGACAAGAAGACATGATGGAGAGACTAATGCAAACCATACAGCAACAGTTTCAGCAACAAACAACTCTAATCAGGAACGATCTTGGTGAGATTAAAGATGAACTAAGCCAAGTGAAACAGCAATGTGAGGAGATCAACAGAAGATGTGACAGACTTGAAGTTGACCACAGACACTTGACAGAGACGGTGAATGACATGACAACTGACATGCAACACTTGCATGCTGTGTCAAATGACAGAAAAGAAGAGACGCAACAGTTGACAGTTTCGGTCAACTGTTGCGTCTCTTCTTTTCTGTCATTTGACACAGCATGCAAGTGTTGTATGTCAGCTCGATGAAATCAAAGAGGTTAAAAAACTAAAAACAGACACTAGGGGTGGGGTGGGGCAGTGTAATTGATTATTTTCTTGTCCACAGTGATTTGTTATTAAACTTTGATTTACGAGTTGGTGACTGTATGTATTCATGGCATTTACCAGTTGAGATGACATGGAGACGTGGCTGTTGTAATTCAGAGGATAAACAAGGTGAAGAAAAAATTATATGGTCAGATGAAAAAGCGATTATATATAAAAATGAACTTGAGCGCAATGAAGTTCAAGAGTGTTCGCAGAAAGCCTATCAACTGTTACATATTGATGTGAGTGAGAGTCTTGATACGTTTGTCAGTGCTTTGTGTGGAGCTGCTGCCTGTATGGTTTCGAATTATCGGTAGAGGTGTCAGAAATTGTAATGAGTGGTTTGATATTGACTGCAAACGAAAGAAACAGGAAGGTTACTGAAAAGATTTCAGAGATGTAGAATAGTTAAGGACAAAAACAAGAAAAGAGAAGAATATGCTTTGGCTCGAAAAGAGTATACTACATTAAGGAAAATAAAGGAACAAGAGTTTGAAGAAAACAGATTAAAGAAACTCAGAGATTCCGTTGATGATTCGAAGACATTTTGGACATTAATAAGATATGTAAATAAAAAACAAAACGTTTTGTTTATAACGAATATCATTGGCATGATCATTTTGAGGGACTTTTTCATAATTTTGATAATAATGCTATTGAAGAAGATGCAAATTTGGTGGAAGAAGATAATGAAATGGAACCATTATTTAACAATCCTATATCTAGAGAAGAAGTCGTGACTGGTATCAATCATTTAAAATCAGGAAAGAGCGCTGGATCAGACAAAATCATGGCAGAAATGGTGAAGCATGCAAACTCAGCTGTAATTGATTTTCTTGCCCATTTATTTACACAACTTTTTGAAAATGGCACTTTTCCTTTGGAATGGGCGAAATCGATAATTATACCAATCTATAAAAAAGGAAACGCCAACAATCCGGATAACTATCGTGGAGTAGCACTTACCAGCATTTTAAGAAAAGTATACACTCACATACTAAACAAAAGATCAACAAAATGGGCAGAAAATGAAAAGATTATTGAAGAACAAGCAGGTTTTAGAACCAGTTACAGCACCATAGACCATATATTTACACTATACTCACTAGTACAGAAATATTTACTCTGTAATACGAAGCTTTATGTCGCATTTGTAGACTTCAGTAAAGCGTTTGATTCTGTAAATCGCAATGTATTGTGGAATGTACTTCGTAAAAGTGGTGTGGGCTGTAGAAATATCTACAACTCGGTGCTTGCATGTGTACGTTTGAAGAGTGAATATTCAGATTATTTCGATTGTCCAAATGGAGTAAAACAAGGATGTCTGTTGAGTCCACAGTTGTTTCCTTTTTTCATTAATGAACTAGCAATGGAATTATCAAATAAAGGTAGATATGGTATTAAGATAATACCCGGAGCAGTAGAGATATTATTGTTACTATTTGCTGATGATGTTATTCTTTTATCTGGGACAGTTGTAGGTTTACAAAACCAATTAAATGTCTTAAAAGAAGAAGTAGACTGCTTATCTTTAACAATTAACTTAGATAAGACAAATATTGTAGTCTTCAGAAAGGGTGGACACCTATCTTTAAACGAAAGATGGTTTTATGGAAATACAAAAGTTCAAGTTGTCAACTCATATAAGTATTTAGGAATGATATTTTCAACAAAATTGACGTTTAGTTATGCATGGGAAGAATTTTTAAGGAAGGGTAAAAAAGGTGTCATTGAAATTCTGAGATCCTTAAGAAAGGTGAATTGTATGGATTGTGGTATATTTTGGAAAATCGTTGATGCACAGATAGAACCTTTACTTACCTATGGAGCAGAAATTTGGGGGTTAGAAGAAAATCCACAGGTAGAAAAAGTACACACGTATGCTATGAAGCGTTTTTCTTCAGGGGCCAATTCATTCATCTAACACTCTTTTATACGGAGAGATGGGCAGGTACCCTCTTTACATAAGATCTTTTGTGAAATGTGTTAGGTATTGGTTGAAAATATTGAAGCTTCCACAGTCACGTTTTATGACATGATGCTCTTACAGATGGAACGAGGCAAAGATAACTGGGCTAATAATGTAAAGAAAGTGCTATCGGAACAGGGTTTTGGAATAGTGTGGATGACCCAAGGGGTGGGAAACGAACAACAGTTTATTGCAGAATTTAAAGATAGGCTCATCTGTTCTTTTAAACAGAACTGGCATTAAAATATGGAAAGCAAAGAAAAGTATCGTTGGTTTAAGAATATATTCCAAACGGAAAAGTTTCTCAATGTTTTCACTGATACATGGCATAGAATTAATTATGCAAGGTTTAGGTTACGAACTTTAGGTTTCAATGCAAATAAAAGATGGTTCGAGTGTGGACCATCCACAGAATCACCATGCCCTTCATGTGGATTCATTACTGACAATGAAAAGCATTTTTCATTTCAATGTACTGCATACAACGAAGTGCGTTTAAATGTTTCATTTTCCACTTTGGATGTTTTTGAAAGGCAAGATGTTGCTTCTTTGTTGTCATCTGATGACGATGGTGTGATCAAGTTGGTTGCTAGGTTCACTGCAGAAGCAATGAAAATCAGACAGAGGCATTTGTGACAAAAGTATACTGAACAAGATGCGAAGCATATAAACTACTCCCAGTTTTCCAAACTGCTTATAAATCGGCCAAGTGCTTTATGAGATAAGAAATAAAGGCAAAATAACGGTTTATCGGTTATATAACCGATATACACTTTTGAAACTGGTATTTTAGTCCTCACTGGGCTAAAGCCTGTGTACATACCAAATTTCATCCAAATCGGACAATATGTCAAGAATACTGGTTTTTTAACTTGTCAGATTTTGAAACACTGCATGGAAGTGCCATTTGTGTGTGATAACCTTTCTATATACAAAATTTCATTAAAACCCACCAATATATAAAAAATAACGGCAAAATAACGGTTTAACGGTTATATAACCGATATACCAAATTTCATTAAAATCCACCTATATATAAGAAATAACGGCAGAATAACGGATTTTAACGGTTGTTTAATCCATTTTCAGCATTACATCACTTACATATGGACAGAGGATCCGATTTGTCACAAGATCATCCAAACCGCTTATAAATTGGCCAAGTACTTTCTGAGATATTCCATAAAGAAGAAAAACCGTTACAGGCCGTTTCAACCGTTAGTAACGGCTATAACGGGGCAAACTAAAACAGGCATCATCCGTGACCCATAATGAACACACCTGCTAATTTTCATAAAGGTCGGCCAAGTACTTTCTGAGATATTCCATAAAGAAGAAAAACCGTTACCAGTTTCAAAAGTGCATATCGGCTATATAACCGTTAAACCGTTATTTTGCCGTTATTTTATATATATATTGGTGGGTTTTAATGAAATTTTGTATATAGAAAGGTTATCACACACAAATGGCACTTCCATGCAGTGTTTCAAAATCTGACCGTTAAAAACCGTTATTCTTGACATATTGTCCGATTTGGTTGAAATTTAGTATGTACACAGGCTTTAGCCCAGTGAGGACTAAACTACCGGTTTCAAAAGTGTATATCGGTTATATAACCGATAAACCGTTATTTTGCCGTTATTTTTTATATATTGGTGGATTTTAATGCAATTTTGTATATAGAAAGGTCATCACACACAAATGGCACTTTCATGCAGTGTTTCAAAATCTGACCGTTAAAAACCGTTATTCTTGACATATTGGATGAAATTTGGTATGTACACAGCTTTAGCCCAGTGAGGACTAAAATACCAGTTTCAAAAGTGTACATCGGTTAAAATAACCGTTAAAACCGTTATTTGCCTTTATTTCTTATCTCATAAAGCACTTGGCTGATTTATAAGCGGTTTGGAAAACTGGGAGTACGTTTATATGCTTCGCATCTTGTTGTATATGTGTTGTTGTTGTTATCATTGTTGCTTTTGTCGTTGTTGTTGTTGTAATGATAAGAGAGTAGCCGTGGCTACGAGGATATCCGGAGACTATTTTCTACTTGTTCTACATGTTTTGCTTATTTTGATTTGATTGAACATTGATAATAAGTGGGTTATATCGTTTGCAATAAAATGAAGAAGAATGTGTTATTACCCTGTTACCCCCCTTGTCATAAGACCGTTTGGTAATGACAATAAAATATCAGTGTCAAGTCTCCCCTCTCTCTCTCTCTCTCTCTCTCTCTCTCTTCTCTCTCTCTCTCTCTCTCTCTGTCCCCACCTCACCCCTGCCGCCTTCCGCCTCCTGTTTCTCATTGCTGTCGTCGTCATCGTCAACATCAACATCTGCACCATTACTATCATCACCACGACTGGTACTAGTACCTTTATCATCAAAATCGAAGTTATCTCTATCATGACTCTCGTAACTATCTATCAGTATTACTGGTTGTTCACAACAGCCTTAGACCCGAAAGAGGGATCTTTGAACTTTCTGCTGTAGCGAGAACTTTGCTTCACGCAATCCATGAAAACACACAAAATTAAATCAACGGCGCAGGTCATGTTACGCAAGGTCTCACGTCATCCCCCAGTGGGGATGCAAGGCAACCTTAAGGAGGTCCACAAATGGTATCCCCACTTGCTGGAAGAGTTGTACTAATACCCTATATATTTCCTCTTTTCTGTCACTCTCTTCGATTCTGACTTTTTTCTTTTTCTTTCTTTTTCCCCTTTTTTTCTTTTAAACTGCTGTCTGCTATTGTTCTGCCTTTGTGGCCCGTTCTCCTATCTATCGTCTGGAAAGTCTGACAATTTTCTTCCCTCTGGCCACAGTTTACAAAATGCCAACAGCCTTTTATTTATTCGCTTATTTATTCTTTTTTTTTTTCTTAATTTAAGTCTTTTGGGGAGGGAGGGGGGGGGGATTGCTGATGTAATCTAGCACCCAGATATTGAGACTGTGAACATGTCCGGAGTGGACACTACCCGGTCATCCTGCAATGTCTATTCGTCTGTTTCTCTCCTCTCTCTCTCTCTCTCTCTCTCTCTCTCTCTCTCTCTCTCTCTCTCTCTCTCTCTTCTGCACGAAGATGTTTTTCACGAATCTCCCCCCCCCCCCCCCCTTTCTCCTTTTTTTTTCTTAATCGAGAGGAGAAAAATCAAGCAGAGTGGCCGGCGCCCCCAAGCACAGCCTATTTTCAACCTGCCTTAAAGATATTAACAGTTTTGTTCCCCTGTTCTTTATCATTTGTTATACATGTACAAATATTGTCTTAGTTGTTTATTTCTCTAGAAGGACACGACATGCTTCCCTCTGTGTGGTGACAGCCCTGAAAAGGCGTCGTGTGGTTGGCTGGGCTAGAATGAGGGATCTACGACCAGAACTCCATCTATTGCCACTAATGAAATACCATACAATGTGTGCTCTCCACATCTAAAGCTACCACGGGGGAGAAAAAGCGCCAGTGTGTGCCAAAAGTTACGATCTAAGCTATGGGAAACTACTAATTTCATTATTACTGCTTTTTTTCCCCCTCAACGTGAAAGCAGAAATCGTCATCGGAGCAACAATGATAATTACTATTTTCACATGCAAATTCTAAATAACACTGCGCGAAAACGGTAATCACTGCCAAACAACAACAATAACACTATTGTTCGCGTTGAACTAGTTGTCATTGTGTGAAAATCATTTTTCAGTACGGTTTTGAAACTACTAAGGCATCATCGGATAATCAGTCAAGAGAATTTAAAATAATTTTGTGCCTTAGTACACCGTGATATATGTTTGTTACAGCCTTGATATACTAACTCGTGGTCGGCTACGCAATGTGACGAAGACTGTAAACGAGATGACCGGGCATGAGTCACTGTTATCCGTTTTTGCGAGTCATCAAAACGGTTTGGAAGATGATCATGTCTTATTAGCGCCATTGGGAAAAAAGTCAAGGTTCCCGAGCCTAACAGCCGTCAGAGCCGTGAACTGTTGTGAAGATTCATAATTTCATGGGCAACGGCATAATGGAAGACGGAGATGGAAAAAAATGCACACACAAAAACACACCCCACACCACACACACACACACACACACACGCACACACATACACACACACACTCACACACACACACACACACATACACACACACAACACGCACACACACACACACACACACACAACACAACACGCACACACACACACACACAAAGACGAGTACTCCTGAAGGAAGCAACAACGTCTCAGTGAAAACGAGAACTCTCCTGAGGAAAACGAGAGTTTTCTCTCAAAGACAGCGCTTGTTGCAGGCTTTACCAAATAGCTTTAAAACATCAACACTAAGCCGCTATTTCCACTGGTGAGCACTCATGGGGGGGGGGAGGGGGGGGGGGTGATGTGTGTGTGTGTGTGTGTGAGAGAGAGAGAGAGAGAGAGAGACAGACAGACAGTGAGAGAGAGCGTGTGTGTGTGGTGAGGGGGTCATGGGGCAGAAACGAAGCACATTCTCTGGAACGAAGGCTGAAATGGGGGGGGGGGGGGGGGGGGGGGGGGGGGGGGGGGGAGAAAAGAAAAGCGTGGGGGAGGAAACGAAGGGAAATAGACGTGAAGGAGGAAAGGCGGAAAGGGAGGATCTGGAAGTCGTCCCCAAAGCTGTACAAAACGTGCCTGATTTTGCTTTCACTAGCAGTGCACGTCACTATGATGACGTCATTCCAGTTTTCATCGGGCGTGGAATGCGTGTCGAAAACTCGAACCTCTGTGAAAGGGAGAGCGAGGCATGTTCAGGTCAGATCACATGCGAGTTTTCATGTTATTATCATGCGTTTTGAAGTTGGAGTTCAAGTTGACTGCTTCAAGTTGACTGTAGTATGAACATTCCGACTGACAGTATATGACCCCCCCCCCCCCCCCCCCCCCTATCTCTCTCTCTCTAACAAACTTTCCGGTGTGTTTTTTAGGTGTATTTCAAAGGGTTGTGTGAAAGACTTTTGCTTTTTTTCCCCCAATGACATGCGAGTTGACTTCGACTCGGCGACGGCCCTGATATGGCCCGTTGCGGCCAGCTGGGCTATAAACAACATTACCCCCCCCCCCCCCCCCTCTCTCTCTCTCTCTCTCTCTCACCAACCGGACTGAGTGACTGAGCTTATACAAAATTTAGGGTTGGGGACAAGAGGTGGGGTGAAGAATAGGAATGGAGTTGCGGTTGGGGAATGGGAGTAGGGTTGGGGTGGAGGTTGGGGGAGGGTGCCAATAGAGGAGTTGGTCTACATTTGAAATATCTTTCAGCTGACTGCATGAAACTGAAAGATCGTGGTACGACTCATTAATTATGTTTTCATTATTACCTTTCCCAAGTCACGCCGGTTTGTGTGACGAGAGTTGGGGGTGGGTCGGTGTTCTCCTCTAGGGGTAGGACTTAGAAGGGTTTCTCTTTTAAAATTATAGCGTAGTTGGATATTACAATCTCACCTCCACCCTCTCTCTTACTAGTTCTAGAAGAAGCAACTTTCTGGTACTAGTCATCGAAAGAAATTCTATTTTTCTCGGGACTGTTAACAAGTTAAAAGTGGCACAGGGATAATTCTCCTTACGCTTGTGCACTTAAAGTGCTTGTAGCTCCGAGTAACAGAATTAGAGAGAAGTTCAAAGATTCACTACTGTATGAACAACAAAGAACTGACACAAGTGTACTTTCACACATCAACTTTACTTGTTTATACGAGGGTGAAATATACATATGGATAAACTTCAGTCTTTCTGCTGGCTGAATCGTTCCCACATTATGTCATCATTAAGAGAGGGAAAGTTCTGGATGAGTTGAGTTGGAGTCCATTTGGAATATCAGAACTTGTCTGATGTTGAAGATGAGTGTTGATCTCTCTCCAGTTGGTGGTGACTGGTCCACCTTCTCTTTAGGCAAGCTGAACTGTAGTGATTGTTGTCCCTGCTGGGCTGATAGTAGGCAAACCTGTGGTCCCAGGATCTGGGCATAAGACAGAACCTGGTTTGTTGTAAGTGGCCGAGACTCCGGCTGTCGAGTTCTCACCCTTGCCCTCTGGCTCTCAGTAAATGTGTGAGACCTCAGCCAACAAAGGACTAGACTAGCACAAATATATCTGCCATAATTATCAGAGTCCACTTTCACTCAGATTTTAGACTAGCACAAATATATCTGCCATAATTATCAGAGTCCACTTTCACTCAGATTTTGAGTTGATTTTAGCAAGGGGTAGGAGAGAGTAATACAATGCTAAACAATTGAGGTAAAACAACTCTTCAATTTTTTTGCTTGTAAATTTAAGTTGAATTTACTTGGGATACACTAGCCCCAAAACACATGCTGATTCGACCTGGAGGCACCTACTACAAAGCATTAAGACTATCCACAGTATTTATAAATCAACTTAACAGTTTTCACCATACTGGTTTTTCCTGTCAGAAAGTAACAATCAGTGGTCATCGCAACAGATAGTATTGAATACTGGCAAAAAGCCACACTGTTAACATAGAATGTTAATCAGCTATCTTTACAGTGTTTTACCAAGTTGTGGCAAAAAACTATTAAAATAGAATACTCATTCATCATCCAGATAGATGTCACTAAGTATTCGCATAACGTTACACTGTTAAAACATATGGCATACATGTAAGCAATGCCTAGTCTCAATATCTACAAATATTGTTTCAACTTACTGTTCTTCTGGGTTGACCTAGTGAAACATTACACAGGATCTCAAAGTTAGAGATAATCTTTCCCTTTTCTGATCTGCACCTGTTTTCATATTAGTTTCACGGTGGTGGTCAGTCTTACAGCCTTCTGTGGAGCAGTGAAGTGAGGGACTTCGTTTCCCTTTTTGTGTGCTAAGCTACACATCCAGTTTCCCTTTCCTGCCTGATTCGCATCACTGTAGACAAAGAGAGAGAGAGGGGGGGAGGGGGGGGGTGGTATGCAGGGGGGGATGATCATCCCCCACCACCTACTGTGTGAGGGTATGTGTAGAAGATTCAAGAACACTATCTTGTAGATGCTGGCGATATTTTAAGCCTTTATGCGAATTGACAAAGCTCCATTGTCCCCACCTGTCCTGACGTGAGGAGGGGCTAAGGGGAAGGGGGTGGGGTTTGAGGGAGGGGTGTGGGGTAAAGCCTGAGAGTTGACGCAGATGATGTTGGATGTTGATGCTGTAAGGATGGAGGGAAGAAGGGGAGGGATTAAAACAAAATTAGGAACATCGATTGAAAAAAATGAGAGAAAAAAAAACGGAGGGGGGGTGGGTGGGTGAGGGGGGCGCAACATACTTACACATAACACTCGCACACTTAAAACACCATTTGCAAGTATTACTACTATTACTATCTACGGTTAATGTTGGCGATGGGGTTAGTGGGTTAGGACATAGTGATTATAAGTATAATAGTGGTGATAATAATGATAGTACTAATAACAACATAAGTAATGTTGATAATAACGATTGTGATGATGATGACATTAATGATAGTAATGATGATATGATTATAATAGTAATGATAGTAATAACGGTATAAATAATACAAGTAATAATAATATTTGGTGGAAAAGAGTAGAAGTGATCAATGAATAAACAGCAAACAGTACTGTTGGGTGATGATAATAATGACTGTAGCAATGATAAGTGTTGTGATAAATAGAAATAGTAATAATAGCAGCTGGAAAGGGAGGCAAATGATCAATGAGCAAAAGGTTAACATTGCAATTGGGGAAAAAAAGAAAAGAAAAAAAGGGGAAGGGGGGGAGTGACTAGATTGATGTGGCAAATTGAGAGACTCAAAAAGTGTAGGGAGAGGGAACAGGAACATAGCTGTAACTTAAGTGTGAGGTAAATAGTGGGAGGTATGTAGTGCGCATGTGTGTTGGTGAAGGATGTTCCGGGCCGATATTGCAGAGGTGGATGGCACATGCTACTTTTGACTGTTGATGCCATGAGGATGGAGGATTCCAATTCTGGTAATAAGATCAGATTGTTTCATAAGGCGCTTGAAGTTGTCACTCTGTGATTGCCGAAGTGCCGGGACTTTGACATGGTTGAAGGTTGAAGTGCAGAGCTACTGGTTTGGGACGATGTTGGTGGATGTCAGCCAGTTGTTCAGAGATGCATGTCTCAAGTGTGATGGTGGCAGATGTCAGATGCATGTCTCGAGTGTGAGGATGTCTCACCTTTACAGATCTTACCATACAGCTGGCAGCGGATGGCATACACAATGTTGTGGCTCTGACAGAAGAATGTGCATGTAATTGTGAATGAGCATTTGGGGCTATGTAGGATGGTGTCTGGTTTGGTGAGTGGGCAGATTTTGAAATTGGGTTTTGATCAGGGAAAGTACCTGGTGGCTTAGGTGTGGAGATTTTGTTCTCTCCATTTGCTTCATCAAACTTCTCACTCCCCCCCTCCCCCCCCCCCCCCCCCCCCCGCTATCCCCCCCCCCCCCCCCCCCCCCCCCCCAATTGCAATGTTAACCTTTTACTCATTGATCATTTCCATCCCTTTTCAGCTACTATTACCATTATTACTAATATCACTACAGTTATCTTCACTACAATCATTATCATCATCACCCAAGCAACATTACCTCACCTTACCTTACCCAACCTTTCCCCTCTCACTACACTCTCTCTATTTGCTACATCAGTCTATTGTTTATTCAGATACTTATCCACTCCCTTTTCTTCATCTGGTTTTCTTTTAATCTTTATATACTATCTCCTCTACAAGAGTTTCACTTCCCTCTTCCCTCTTTCCTGTGCATATGTGTAGGTGTAGGTGTAAATTGAATCTCCTCCTGCCTTGATCAATTCTGCCGGTATGTTGTCAACACCGGGCGATTTTCCTGCTTTCATTGATGATAAGGCTCTAATGATTTCATCACGTGTTATATTATCCTTGCTGTTATTTGTTGGTTCCGGCGCGACAAGGATTGATGGATTTCCCTCAGCGTTGTGCGAGTAAAGCTCGGAACAATATTCTGTCCATCGTTGTAGTATCTTTTCATCATCGTTGAGACATTTACCGTTTTTGTCATGGATCGTTGTTGTCTTGGCTTGTTTCTTTCCCGTTAGGTCCTTGACAATTTTGTAGGCTGCTTTGCTGTTGTTGTTTTTCAGCTTATTATCAATCTCTTGGCATTGGTTGTCAATCCAAGTTTCCATTGCTGCCTTCATCTCAGTTTTAACCTTCTTGTTAGCATCATTGTACTCTCTTTTTCCTTCTGGGTTGTTCTTTTTGGTTTTTCAATTCCCGACGTTTGTCACAAAGTTCCAGAATTTCGTCGGTGACCCATGGATTCTTCTTCGGCCGATGTTTGCCAAGCACTTCTGCTGCTGTTTCTGTGACAGCTTTGTTGAAGGAGTCGGTGAAGGATTCTATGTTGATGTCTTCGTTTGCCAGGACAAGTAGAGGTGCAAATTTACCTCCAATATTTGCTTGAAATGCTTCCTTTATGTTAGGGTCTTTTAGCTTCTCCAGACTGAACTTTAGCCTGATGTTTCCTTTCTTTTTGTTGTTTTTGAGGCGGAGTGCGAATGTCATGAGGACCATTTCGTGGTCGCTTCCAATGTCTGCTCCCGGGAAGCTTCTGGTTCTGGCAATGTTGACACTCGATTGAAAGCGTTTGTTTTACCATGATGTAATCGATTTGATTGTGATACAATCCTCCAGGACTATGCCATGTTATTCTCCTGGACATCTTGTGTGGACCGAAGGTGTTCGTTATCTTCAGGTTGTTTGACTTTGCAAATTCCAGGAGTCTCAGTCCTCTCTCATTTGTTAGGTGTTACAATAGGGTCCACATGTGTCTTTCCAGTCTTTGCATGATCTTTTCCGATCTTAGCATTCCAGTCACCTTGTACCACTATGATATCTTTTTTGGGTATTTCGTCGAGCGCTTCCTGTACCTGGCCATAGAATTCTTCGACTTCTTCGTCGCTTTTAGCCGAATGTGGGGCATAACCCTGTAGGATGGTGGACATGTTACTTACAATATGCAACAGAATTTGGGAAACCGGGGAATGGCCTACTCCCTGGACGCAGAAAGGCAACCTACAGCAATGCCAAAATTATCGCACGATTAGCCT
This sequence comes from Conus ventricosus, assembly GCA_018398815.1. NCBI lineage: Eukaryota > Metazoa > Mollusca > Gastropoda > Neogastropoda > Conidae > Conus > Conus ventricosus. The sequence goes on from CM031613.1 coordinate 66,501,551, forward strand.
CATCAGCCACCCAAGCAAAGTTATGCTGAAAGTAATCCTGAATAGACTGAACCCACAAGCAGAAAAGATCATCGCTGAAGAACAGGCGGGTTCAGGCCAGGACGAAGTACCATAGAGCAGATATTCAATCTAAGAATACTGTGTGAGAAGTACAACCAACACCAACAACATCTGTACCACGTATTCACAGACTTCAAGAAGGCCTTCGACCGAGTGTGGCACGAAGCATTATGGGCAACAATGAAACTCTTCAACATCAATGCCAACCTCATCAGAATTATTGAAAGCCTCTACAATAAAGCCACCAGTGCTGTTTTCTTTGGTAACAACACAGGCGAGTGGTTCCGAACTACCGTGGAGTGCGACAGGGCTGTCTACTCTCCCCCACACTTTTCAATGTCTTCCTTGAAAGAATTATGACCGATGCGCTAGAAGACCATGAAGGAACCGTAAATATTGGAGGAGAACCATCACCAACCTCCGTTTTGCCGACGACATAGATGGACTAGCCGGAAACGAACAAGAGCTAGTGCACCTGATCAACAGACTCAACAACACCTCTGCTGATTATGGTATGGAAATAAGTGCGGAAAAGACAAAGGTCATGACTAACAACCCAATCGGCTTTACCCAAGACATAACCATCAACAGCAGAAAGCTTGAGCCAGTCAACACATTTAAGTACTTGGGGCAACAATCTCAGATGAAGGATCAAGACCTGAAATCATCTCAAGAGTCGCTCAGACCACAGCCACGCTATCTAAGCTAACGCCTCTTTGGAGAAACAAAAACATCTCCATCAGCTCAAAGATTAGACTGATGCGATCCTTAGTTATGGCGATATTCTTATATGCTTGTGAGTCATGGACGTTGAAATCAGACCTTGAGAAAAAGATCCAAACAATGGAAATGAGGTGCTTCAGACGACTCCTTGGCATCTCATACAGAGATCACATCAGCAATATGGAAGTTAAAAAGCGCATTGAGAATGAAATTGGTCCATATGTCGATCTCCTAACCTCAGTAAAAAGACGCAAATTGAAATGTATGGACACATCATACGATCAACAGGCCTTGCCAAGACAGTCATGCAGGGCACAGTACCAGGACAAAGGCGAAGAGGTCGACAAAGGAAAAGATGGGAGGATAACATCACGGAGTGGACAGGCCTACGGCTGAGAAATACATTACGGAGGGCAGAGAACAGAGAGGAATGGAGAAGGATGGTTGTCACTGCTTCAGGGGTGCCCCCACGGACCGACGTCTAAGGGATCAAGTCAAGTCAAGTCAAGTCAAGTCAAGGTGTAAATATAGCTTGTGAAACACACACCCACCCACACCCACACCCATGCACACACAGAACAACTACAACAACAACAACAAAATTCCCTTTTTTTAAAGATAGGAATGGTAGCCCATTAATCATTGATCATTTCTATTCCTTTCCAGCCACTATTAGTATTACATGTACTAATATTACAACACTTATCTTTGATAATGATATATATCATTATTATCATCATTCAGTAGTATTGTTTGCTTTCTACCCTTTGACTATTTCTATTCCTTTCCACCAACTAATCATTACTAAAATTACTTCAACCATTTTTACTATCTTTACTATTAACACAATATCATTATTATCACTACTGTCATCATCATCATTATCATTATCATTATTACTGATGTCATTGTTGCTGTTACTGTAACAGTATCATTATAATCACTACTATTATGCTTATAATTACTAGGTCCTATTATCACTATTCCCATCACCAGCGGAAGGTTGTAGTAGTAATAGTGATGTTTACATGTAATCACTAAATTCGAGAGAGGAAAAGGTTTGAGTGTGTGTCTATGTGTGAGTGTAGGTGTAGGTGTATGGTTCCCTCCCCCCTCCCCACCCCCTTTTTCCCCCTTCTCCCCTGTTCCTATAATACTGTTAACCTTTCACTCATTGATCATCCCCACTGCCTTTTCACCTACTGTTGACATTATTAACATTATTCTATTTATCCTCACCACCTCCTCCCTGCTCCAGTAGCACTGCTAACTTTTACACATTGACCATCTCTTTTCCTTTCCACCAACTATTAATCTTATCAATATCATTTTAATGACTTCTGGTATCAGTATCACCGTCATCATATGTCATTATCAGCACTATTATCATCATAAAAAAATTAATAAAAACAAAAAATAAACACACAAAAAAATGAATCAATTAATAAACATATAAACAAAAACAAAAAATAAATAACTAAAGAAATAGATTTTTTTTTAAATGAAATAGAAAATCACTACCTCAATTAGTATTAACATCATCATTATCATCATCATTATTATGATCACTACTATCACTGTAATTACCTTTTTCTATTTCATAATTTTCCTTTATCACTATCATCATCATTATAACTGTTGTTACAATTTCATAACTGTTACAACTATCATATTTACTAATATCATTAGCATCATCATTATACTTTAAAATATTTCATACATTCCAACCACCACTTTTCCAGCCTCTTACAGTATCACTATCATTACTATATGGTTACAATCATGGTTATTATTAAAACTATTGATCTACAACATTCCATCCTTCCCATAGTTTGTGTTCTCTTTCTCTTTGTCCTTCCTGTCCTCCCCCTGGCCCTTCTCCTTTTTCTTCCTCCTTTTCTTTAGTATTAGTATTAATATTATTATCATTACTCTTATTGATATCATTATTAATTATATCTTTGTACCATTACATTTATCATTATTACTATTATCAACATCACCGTAACTATTACTGTTATTATTATTATTATTATCATTATTATTATTATAATTTTTATTACCAGTGTATTATTGATATTACCATCTTTACCATAATCATCACCATCATCATCACCACTCACACTGTTGCCATGACAACCACGCAGTTCAACAATCCTCTAACCCCTCTCCTTTCTCTCCCTTATTACCGTACAACTACTGTTACATTATCACCAAAAGTGGTAGTAATCCTCTTTTTTTTTTTCATCAATATTTTTATCATCGTCATTATCTTTATATTATTTATATCAGTTTTATACTTATCATCATTACTATTTAACTCATAATATATATTGTCTCCTTCCCAACGGCCTCGTTTTCATTCAACACCCATCTCGTTCATTTTCGTTTTCTTAGTTTTGTTTATCTTCCCTCTTCTTCAAAGACCTAACAGGTCAAAACGTGTCATGTGTAGTCTTGTGATTCGTTTGTTCATGTTTGGCTGATGAAAGAATTTTTCGAATTCCCTCATATAACCGAAAGCAGCAGGGTTCTAGAGCATTCTCATTTTCTGCGGCAATGCTCTGGAATTCACTACCTTTCCATTTACGACTTTCAAGCCTGCACTTAAAATGCGTCTGTTCAAACGCCAGTCGCCAGTTGCAGAATACCACCTGAAAAATTACTACATGTCACTTGCACACTTTGCTCGTGTAGAATGAGCTATTCACCGTGCTACATAGTGTGTTCATGTATGCGACATTATGTCCCAGTATGTGTGTGTGTGTGTGTGTGTGTGTGTGTGTGTGCATGCGTGCATGCGTGTGTGCGTGCGTGCGTGCGTGCGTGCGTGCCTGTGTGCGTGCCTGTGTGTGCGTGCATGTGTTTGTGTGTTTGACTTGTTAACGCAGAATTTTGTGTGTGTGTGTGTGTGTGTGTGTGTGTGTGTGTGTGTGTGTGTGTGTGTGTCCTGTGTATATCTTTAGGTGTTGAATTGTTAAAACTTGTAAAGCGCCCTGTAGGCACTTGTAAAGCGCCCTGTCGCCTACGTTCTTAGGATAGGCGCTATAGAAATTGTCCTCATTATTATTATTACTATCACATTACTTCATAATTTTTTCAAGATTTTTTTAGATTTCCGTCTGCAGTCGCCTCACTTCGCAACTCATTTAAAAAGTTAATGAGAAACAAGGAAGGCAGTTTTCGCGTTTTGGTGAAACAGTTAATTGCTCAAAACATGAAACTAATACCGTTTGCAGTGTCCATTCACCTAACACAAAGCTGATACGAGGGACACAGAACAAACAACGACAACGAAAAGGTCTAAGCTTGCCCGTAGACATCCAAACCTCCCATCCCCCCCCCCCCCCCCCCCCCCCCCCCCCCCTCACACACACACACACACACACGCGCGCGCGCGCGCACATGCACACGCACACCCTCTTACACACACACACGCGTGTGCGCGTGCGCGCGCGCTCGCACACACACACGCACACACACGCACGCACAGCCACAACAGGAGAAACGAACGAACTCTGAATCGCTGCTCTCGCACTTAGTTCTTGATGACATTGTCATGCCCAGAACACAAAACGCGGACGAGTTGATGTGAAAAGGAAGCTCACGTGTATCTCTCAGTTCCTATCTGTTGCGTGTATGGCCTATTCCCTTGCCTTGATTATGGTCAGGGCCTGTATGCACGTCAAACCCGATTAGCTTATTCGCGTTTAGGGCTTAAACGCGGTTAGCTATTCGGAGCTTAAACGCGGATAGCCCCTCTCCGGTTTTGGTATGCACGACGCCCTATTCGCGATTGAATAGCTCTCCGCGTTTAGAGGGCAGGAAACGGCGCTCTATTTATAGATTCTTGGCAAAACCGGGGTGCAGCAGGCACTGCTTTCGGTTTAGTCATACCCTCCTTCGTGGAACTTCTGCTGGTACGTGCTTCGTCGGTTTTCACGCAAGATTCTTGAATCATGCACACTCCCTGGCCACTTTGCGACACAATTGATGAATACAAGGTCTGAATTATAAAAAAAAAAAATCACACACACACACACACACACACACACACACACACACACACACACACTACTTTTAAACTGTTCACTCTGGGCGATCTACATAGAGACAAAGAATTTTTTTTCCAAATCAAAAGTGAAAAAAAGCCAACCATCTAGAGTGATTAAACATCTTGATTTCGGGAATAAATCTTCAGTGCCGGAGAAGACTGGCAGTAAGTATGGGAAGCTACAAATGTGGACTATCATTGAAAACAACAAATAATAATTGCGCTTGGAAATGTGCTGGAAAGTGGGGCGATTCACACACACACACACACATACACACACACACACACACACACACACACACACACACTCACACACACCACACACACACACACACTACTTTTAAACTGTTCACTCTGGGGCATCTACATAGAGACAAAGAATTTTTTTTCCAAATCAAAAGTGAAAAAAAGCCAACCATCTAGAGTGATTAAACATCTTGATTTCGGAATAAATCTTCAGTGCCGGAGAAGACTGGCAATAAGTATGGGAAGCTACAAATGTGCACTATCATTGAAAACAACAAATAATAATTGCGCTTGGAAATGTGCTGGAAATGGGGCGATTCACAACACACACACACACACACACACACACACACACACACACACACACATCACACACACACACACACACACACACACACACACCTTTCGGAACAGTTCTAGGTCATCGTACAGGTCAAACGGATTCTTCTGTCACGAAAGATGCGGTTTCGTCGCAATTGCCGTCGCTGTCTCACTTGGAAAAACATCAATGCAGCCAT
>CM031613.1:66509651-66524651 GCA_018398815.1 Conus ventricosus
TGCGTCACGGAACTGTACGCAGATTTTTCCCTTTCATTGGTATACCTCAAGATGGACGACGACAAATTGATTGTTGCAGTCAGGAATCGACTGTTTGTTTGGGAAAAGTCTGATAGAAACCATTTCAACAGAGATATTATTGCTGCAGCATGGACGAACATTGCAAAAGAAGTCAGAGGAGTGTTCTGTTTAATTTTATCATTCCACTAGAAAGATGCTTTTTCTCTCTCTCTCTTTCTATCTCAAATGTATTTCAAAGAATATTTTTCTTATGATATGTGGGTGAGTGTGTGCATGTGTGTGTTTAGCCTCCAAGCAATTTGTTCTTCTGCCATGGTTACTAGCGCCGAGTTTGACTAATCTTTGCCCCGGTCTGTCATCACGCCATTTACCCTCGTCGATCCAACTTCCTCTCGAAGAACGTGCCGATCAGTATGAACGCTTTTACTCATGCGCGTGCGCTTTTTCACGTGAGCACGACAGCCGTACGTGCCTTCGAAGCCTTAAACTGTTTTCTCAGCACCCATGAGGAAGCTTTCAGATTTAGATTGAGCTTTACACTGCCAAAATGAAGCCGGGGTTTACGAGTGAATTGAGGTGTTAGTCTTGGGTCTAAGTCCATGGTTACAGTTTAGGCCCAAAACGCTATTTATTCTCTATTACACTCAAAGCTGCACCTGGATTTTCTCAGAAGTTCAGCTAGTACCAAAACATATTCATTGCACTGTCTAGCCCATACCATTCCTGACTCTGAGGCAGGTCTCATATTTGTTTCTTTTCTATGCAAGCACGATCTACATGACCCTTCATTTTCCTGTCGTCCGTTAGACGTTTCACTCAAAATCCTAGTGCCCTACCAATGGCGTAGAAACACAAGGAATCCACAAGTCATACATCATTCTGCTATTTATGCTGACATGTGGCATTGAACTAATTAACTGACCCAACTTCCAGGATAAAATCATCTTTTTCATGTTAAAAAATTCACACAGCTAGGGTGATTTTCATCTGTTCAAACGTTTTTGTTTGTTGTAACCCTGAACTCTGATCTAAAACAGGTCTAACAAAAGCATGTCATGCAAGGACCACGCTTTGTGGGTTTGAAATGGTTTTCCGCATTTGAGCAGGTTGACTTTTCACTACATAAAGCTCTGATTGTTTATTTCGCCCGTCCATAACTAGTGACCCTTTGCCATATTCCCCGACTCCTACCCGGGGCTTTGTTAATTTGGCTTGTTTTGTCTCTTTTTATGTCACATAGCAAAGACCATAATGATGATGAGATCAAAGTGTTGTCTAGTATGGGCTGATCAGTCAGTACACAGAAAACTGGCTGGTGTGACTGCGACAGTTCAAAGCCTTCTGGACAGTGGTCAACAAACTGACCTGTATTTCAGATGACACAAAGCACTGTCGCCCTGTAAGATCTAAGCACTCAGCCACACACGTAAAAGAAACCATGACAATAAGACAGTTGTTTTTGGTATAATTGTTTAGATAAACCCACTAGGTAATCAAAAGAATGAGCGGAAATGGAAACAAAAACTAAATTAATAAACAAATCTTAAATAAATGTTAGCGAACCGCCCAGAGATCGTGGACAAACGAGTCACAAGACAAAACACAACGCGTTTCGACCTCTTAGGTCTTCCTCAGGTGAGACATAAACGAATAAAACAAAGAAAATTCACATTCAACGCCTTCTTCCTTGCGCTGAACTCTGAAGCGATCTGAAGCGATCAAAGCTAAGTGAATTTTCTTTGTTTTATTTGTTTATGTCTCACCGTTACGGAAGCCAGGGACAGAGCAGAAAAGCAGCCATCACTGGAGAATAACATAGCGCTGAAGGAAGTAACTGCCAGATACAAGCTGTCCTGTGCACAAGCTGCAAGAAAAAGCTGGCAAGAGAAAACTAAAAGCCTAAATCTCGACAGGGATGGCAGCAAGCTGTGGAAACTGGCTAGAACCCTCTGTAATGAAACAACAAGTCACACCACTATAACAATACAAGAGAATGGAAATTATCTCTCTGGAAAGAAAGCAGCAGACCACTTCATAGACGTCTATGAAAACATCAGCAATCTGGAAGTCCCTCCTGAACATAGAGCTGCAGTGCACAGGGCCCAAGGTGAACTTCATGAGGAAGAGCCCCAAGAGGAAGTCATGATCACAGCTTTCACAGAGAAAGAGCTGGAGGAAGCGTTGCAGAGCCTCAGTCTGAAGAAGTCACCTGGACCAGACGGAATCACAAATGAAATGATTCTGCATCTTGGGATGAAGAGCAAGGCAGTCCTTCTAAAAATCTTTAACTCCAGCTGGAAGACAGGATCAGTACCACAGTGTTGGAGGGAAGCAGACATGATCCCCATTTACAAAAAGGGAAAGGACAAGTCGAAGGCTGACAGCTACAGACCCATCAGCCTTACAAGCTGCTTAGGAAAGCTGATGGAGAAACTTGTCAACACAAGGCTTGTCTGGCACCTTGAGGAGCATCAGCAGAAGACCAGATCACATTCATCACGCAAAGCATTGAGGACGCTTTCCAAGAAAAGAAGAACACGCTTGCTGTCTGGATTGACATGGAGAAGGCGTTCGACAAAGTCTGGAAGGACGGACTTAGGCTCAAACTACGGCGATGTGGTGTGTCTGGGAGGATGTACACCTGGATCAGCCAGTACCTACACAACCGCCAAGCCCGAGTAAAGATTCAGGGCCGAAAGAGCAAGAAGGTGCTGAGACAGGGAGTACCACAAGGAGGAGTCCTTTCGCCTACGCTGTTCCTCATCTTCATAGATGACATCGTCAGAGAACTGCCAAAGGGGGTCAGAGGAGCGATCTACGCAGATGATCTGGTGCTTTGGTGCTCTGAAGAGTACACCACCACAGCACAGGTACGCCTCCAGACTGCGCTCAACAAGATCAGCGACTGGACCAAGGAATGGCTTGTCTCTGTCAACTCAAGCAAAACAACCTACACAGTCTTCACCCTATCCAGCAAGAAGCAAGAGGCGAAGCTGACTCTGAACAACCAAAGGCTTGCAGAGGAACCCACACCTACCTACCTGGGAGTGACCTTTGACCGCAGGCTCACTTGGAAACAGCAGATCACCAGATGCTGTAGCAAGGCCAAGTTGAGACTGGCGATCATGAGGAAACTTGCGGGGATGGACTGGGGGGCTGACGAACGTATCCTGAGGAGACTCTATACAGGGAGAGTCCGACCTGTAGTTGAGTACGGGACATCAGCATGGGCATCAGCTGCAAAGTCTAACCTCAACCATCTCAATAAGATACAGAACCAAGCTCAGCGTGTCATAACTGGCGCCATGAGATCCACCCCAATCCTGAAGATGGAAGAGACCACTGGGGTACAGTCATTGGAGGACAGAAGGGACACAAAGATCCTCATCCAAGCAGCAAAATTCAAACGCCTTGAAAACCATCCAATGAACAACAGAATGAGCAGACCCACCAAGAGCCGGTTGAAAAGAGGCAGCTTCATCCACCAGTCAAGACGCCTTGAAAGACAAACTCCAGTCTTGATGGAACATGAAGCAAAGCCTATCCCGGCAAATGTCACCCACCCATCTTGGAAGAGGCAGGTGTTCCCAACAGTCGTCACCAGCATTCCCGGAGTGGAGAAGAGAGGAATACAGTCAGACACCCAAAGGAAGGCTCTGGCCATGGAGTACATCTGCAACCAGTATCCCCAGAAGACTGGACCCATGTCTTCACAGATGTCTCCGCCACAGAGGCAACGAGGGATGGTGGAGCTGGAATCTTCCTCCGATACAAAGACGGAGATGAAGAAATTGCAATTCCAACAGGAAAGTACTCCACCAACTTCCGAGCTGAGCGAGAAGCCCTCTGTGAGGCAGCCACAACAGTCTTGCAGAACTCCAAAAGAACAACGGGGCAGGTGATGGTCTTCTCTGACGCTCTCTCCATGCTCCAAGCCCTCAAGAACTCCCGCTGCAAAGAACAGAACCATCTCACTTCAGCCCTTGTTGCCCTGAGTGCCAGAGTGGAGAAAGTGGTGATACAATGGGTACCAGCACACTGTGGCATCAGAGGCAACGAAAAAGCGGACATTCTGGCAAAAGTCGGTGCACAGAAGGAGCAGGCCAACAACCTGGTGTCATACGATGAAATTAGGACAATCATCAAGGCACAACAAGGAATAAAATGGCGCCTCCTGCATCCCAAATACAACCCAGAAGACACATACCATTTGCTGGGACGACGGGAATAGGTCAAGATCTTCCGCCTGAGGACTGGACACAATCGCCTGCTCCACCACATGCACACAAAATTTGGCATTGGACAGAGTGGAGAGTGCCCTTGTAGTGAGGGACCAATGACAACTGACCAGATCCTTCAAGTCTGTACGACGTATGCAGCATCCAGGAGAAAGTACTGGCCAACACCGACAGCAGTGGAAGCCAAGCTGTACGGCACCCTGGAGGAGCTGCGATGGACGGCAGCCTCATCGAGGACACCGGGCTGCTCATCTAACGGGATGGCGAACGAGGAAGAAGTCTCACCAGAGGAAGACCTAAGAGGTCGAAACGCGTTGTGTTTTGTCTTGTGACTCGTTTGTCCACGTTCTCTGGGCGGTTCGCTAACATTTATTTAAGATTTGTTTAGATTTCCGCCTGCAGTCGTCTCGCTTTGCAACTAAATTAATAAAATATAAGATTGCATCAGACGACACAATACAGTACATTGCATCAGACGACACAATACAGTACAGTACAATATCATGCAACACAATGTAATGCAATTCAAAACAATACAATAGAATTCAATGCAAGGCAATAGGCCTAAAGTACAGAAAAAAACGACTGTTACATATCACAGTCACATTAGATTTATAAGAACATTAGTCAGTACGTCAGTCAAGTTTTCTCAAAGTGACATGGTATTGTAATTATACTGTAATGAACCCGGGCTACCGAACAACCCTTTGCCAAAACGGCTTTCCAAAGTCCACTGATTGGCGTTGAGCCAGGGTAATTTACGCTACAGCGACACCATTGATGTGTGATGAAGCGGCTAAGTTCTAACTAGAGGTATCAGTCATCATTTCAATGAGATTGGCCTCACTGGGTCGAGACATACAACAGCGGTATTGACAAAAGGGGAAATTGCGTTATCCCTTGATCCAGCAGTATCACTATGTGTTCACGTCAGCAGCATGATATACAGACCGTGTTACCTTTCGTCTAAATAATTTACACCGTGATATCCAAATTTTCATTTCGTCGGCAGTGGTTCATGTTTTCCCCTGTTGTTCTTTTCCGATCTTTTCTTTCAAGCCTCTCCGTCTCTCCCCGTCTTTTTGTCTCTGTCTTTGTCTCTGTTTCTCTCTGTCCCCCCCCCCCCCTCTCTCTCTCTCTCTCTCTCTCTCTCTCTCTCTGTCTGTCTGTCTCTCGTGTTCCTCCTGTCGGACTCTTTGTCATTTTCTTTGTTTGCTTCTTCAATCTTGTCCATTTGTTTGTGTCTTGCCTGAAGAAGACCTAAGAGGTTGAAACGCGTCGTGTTTTGTCTTGTGGCTGGTTTGTCCACGTTTCTCTTGGCGGTTCGCAAACATTTTTTTTAAGATTTAATTAAGAAAATATCATTCAGCAGTATTAAAAAAATCAACAAATCATTAAGAACTGACAATTTTGCAATGTAATTTTTATTGCTAAAAGATTTTTACACGCGCGCGCGTGCGCGCGCGCACACACACTCACACGCACGCGCGCGTAAGCACGCCCACTCACACACATACATACTGAGACAGACAGACAGACAGATGCTGTCAATGACGATCATGTGTGAATGTGGGTCGAGGCATCTAAGTCCTGTTTACCTGCTCTCGCCGCATTAGTTCCCGCATTCAGACTGAAGAGAGGGGTACATGACCCGATGTTTGTCCAACTAACTCTCCGGTTTGGGGTTGGTGGACTTCACTTGGCAGACGGAAAACACAAACATGATGCTGCGGATCTTTGTTCAGAGAGAGAGAGAGAGAGGCAGGAGGAGGAGGTGGTACTGAAAAAAAATCTTCAAAGTTCTCACAAGCGGTGTGTGTGTGTGTGTGTGTTGTGTGAGTGTGTGTGCCCGCGCGCGCATGTGTATATCAGCATGCGTGCGTGCATACGTGCGTGTGTGCGCTAACTTGTGTGTGTGTGTGTGTGTGTGTGTGTGTGTGTGTGTGTGTTTTGTGGTGTGTGTGTGCGCGCGCTCTCTGTCTCTCTCTCCTACCCGCAGTACATTTGTGTCGAGCTTCTAAGTAGGTTCCACAGTATTGTCTCTACAGGTCTGAACGGGCTACATGTGTCAAGAGCCGAAGGGATCTCAACGACCGTCAGTTTCCCCAGTTTCACTCGGGCATGAAAATCCATGTTCGGCCTCACTGACCACGGGCATTGGTAGATCTACAAGCTGATCGGCTCCCCCCCCCCCCCCCCCCCCCCCACACACACACACACACACAACCTTTTTTTTCTTTTTCCTCGGTGCTCCTGGAAGTGCGCTTCAGCACAACGTGTAGAAGAATGAAAGAAGTTGTGTAGAAGAATGAAAGAAACCGGGAATAAGAATAATATATGATAATGTCGCTTCTGAAAGATGGTGACCGACTAGACTAATCAATGGAGAGAGGAGAGAAAAAAAAGTGAATGAGTGGAAAAGAGAAAGAAAGACTGAAAGAAAGAAAGAAAAAAAAAAAAAAAAAACGAAAGAAAAAAAAGAGGGGAAAATATGAGAGATTAAAAAATGGAAAAAAGAAAAGAAAAAAAAAAGAAAGAAGAAAGGATGATCGAAAGAAAAAAAGAGGGGAAGAGAAAAAAAAGAAGAAAGGAAAAAAAAAAAAGGAAAAGGGGGAAATTTTAAAAAAAAACAAGGAAAGAAAAAAAAAAAATGCGAAAAAGGAGAGAAGGAAAGAAGAAAAAAAAGATAAGAAAGAAGTTAAAAGAAAGGAAGTAAAAAGGGAAAAAGCAGCATTGAAAAAGGAAGGAAAAAAGAAAAGGGAAGGAGAGAAAAATCAGCAAAAAAAAAAGAAGAAGAAAAGAAGAAAATGGATGCAAAAAACAAACAAACAAACAAAAAACAACAGCAGAGAGAAAGGAACAAAAAAACACAACAACAAACAAACAAAGAAGAAACTGATGAACAAGAGACCTAAAATCAATTCAATCAGACTTCAGTCACCAAGAGGAACGGCTGAGGCAAATCTCTTTACTAAAGCTTTCAGTCTTTCATGTGATTACTTCCCTTTGTGAAGGGAGCCTGGCAAAGTTTCCTATATACGATACTACTGGACTCTTTTGGGTTTTCTTTTTGTTGTTGTTTTTTTGTTTGTTTGTTTTATTTCTTTCTCTATCTCTGTTTCTGCTTTTTTTCAACTTTCATTTTGTGTGTGTGTGTGTGTGTGTGTGTGTGTGTGTGTGTGTGTGTGTGTGTGTGTGTTTCATCATTTTTCCCTGTCTTTCACTCTGCTCCTTCCCTTTCCTCTCTGCCCCATTTCTCACTTTCTTTCTTTGCCGACTCAAACTCCCTGAAACACTCTGTCCCACAAACACAGTTACATGCATTTATTTGTGCAGGTGACTTTATCACAGCTTCCTGTATCATGCATTTGTTTTGATTTCATTTGTACACACAACCACAGGTAGAGGGATGGGGTAAATGAAAAGGTGGGGAGTCATGGGCGGGGGAGGAGAGAGGAGAGGAATGGGGGTGGAGGGCAACATGACAGACACAGCAGCAGAATGGCATCTTGGCATGCACATTTCACATGGGAAAACTTTTCAGTCTTTTTGTTTCTCTGTACACAGTTCTTTTGAAAAGAGCCACTTTTTGTAAAGCCGCAGGAAGAAATGCTTGCAAAACAAATGGACAATTCTCGTTTGCAGTCCACATTTAGGCACTGGACAGGTCAAAGCTTCATCTGGAAAAGCTTTTGTCAGCTTGGTCACCAAACAAGCCCGAACTTTGGCTGCATTGCATCACCTGACACATATTTGCGCAAAATGCAGCCTCTATCTGCTCCACTGCTGCGACAAGTTCATCACTGGGCACTGTCAATGCGTGTGTCGTTTCAGCAATAGGAAATCTTGATGCCTGGCACCCGTGAGTTCTCTGGTGATCAGTCTTTTGACAGGTTGGACAAACTTTTGGCACCACTTTTCTTGCTATGTACCCCAATAAATACGTGGGTACAATCCCCTCTGCTTGATGATGCTTTGGGTCTTTCCTCGCTGATTGTGGGGTGGTGCACTAGGGACATCAAAGAGGGTTGGGACAGCATTCCACTCGAGACGTTCTCTCTCTGCAGGTCGATTGAACTGCAATAGCTCGAAGTGAGTTCTGCAGTTTCCAGCCTATGTAGACAGGTCTTTAGCAGATTTCCCTATGAGATCTTCACGGCGACTATTCTGAATCCATTGTCTGCACCTAGATAAACATGCATCACAATCATTAGACCTATCAGTGTATGAACAGATGGCAACATGAAAATCCCTTAAGAACCTGAACTGAAATTAAATTTGTGTATATTTGTGTTTACTGGCTATTTTGCGTGAAATGTAAATGCATGCTATAAATAAATATGAGTGTACAACTGAAATGCTTACTTCCCGCAAACAGAAAACTAATATATGAAAGAAGAAAGAAAAATATGAACCAAAAAAAAAAAAAAAAAAGAAAAGATGAATGAGCGAGAAAAATTGTGAACAGAATACTTAAAAGTGAAGCCTCCTGCTGAGGTGTGCAGGAAGGGAAGAAAACAACCCGAAGAAAATCAGCTCAACATTGAAATCGAATCACTGATCATATCAACGGTCAGGCATTTTATCCACAGAGCTAACGGCATTTCTAACTTCTACTCGTCAAATAAAATGTCTCACTATTTTATGTAGGATCAAACGTTATACTTTCAAACGGAATCATCAATGCATATTTTCAAATTGAGTTTAAGAAACTTGCTGGCATAAAATGCACAAAATTTCCATCACCGACTCGCCAAACAGTAAATCGCATCATACAATTCTCACATACAATGTTCACGTGTAACAAAAATGGTAAAAACATGAATGCTTTCGGTGACAAAGTTTGTGAGCCAGTTTCAACAGCTTTGACAGTTCGACATTGGGGTTTTTTGTTTTGTTTTTTTGTTGTTGTTTTTTTTTGCTGTCCCAACCTCTGCGCCACCTCAGACGCAGTGCACCCACGCCGCTCATTCCAACACCCCGTCCACAGCCACAGCCCGGTCGGCCCCGCCGCAGCCCCGGCACCAGCAATCCACAGGGAGCAGTCAATGTCAAGTCGTTAAGAGGCAACCACCGGAGGAGACACTGCACTGCTGCCGAGTCACTTCGGTGGTGTTCAGTGGCGCCTGTTCTGATCTAACATACGCAGGACACCATCTACTAAGCCCCTACTGACGACAATAATTGCTTAGTCGCGGAGCCGGTGTGAGTGAGCTCTCCCTCCGGAGGGCGCCACCACGTCCGTCCAACGACAGCCCCCATGGGCTCGCCGATACCGGTGACCCCGACGGAACCAAACCAAGACCACAGACGTGGAGAGGACATTGAAACTGAGGTCACCATGATAGCAGGGCATGAAGGGCCACAGAATTTGAGACTTTTTTTTTAATGCTGATCAATGAGAATGAGGATGATTAAGATGATGCTACGGATTTCCATTTCGGTCTGAGACTACATGACAGGGCTGTACACTACGCTTCCTTTCATAATATATCCCGGCGTCAACTAGGCCCGAGAGATACAGGCACCTGCAGTGGTGTTGGTCAGGAAATTTGAGCAACACTCTCGGAAACGCATCCATTAAGTGGATGAAACTCGACTGTGTGGTCCCAGTCTTCCCAACTGAGTCCGCAGCTCACAAACTCAACTCTGGATAGGAGCCAGTCGGGGCAGAAAAACCCACATGACTTCTGATGGGATTCGAACCCAACCTCCCAGCCGGGAGTCCGCGACGCTAACCACTTCGCCACGGCGGCTGGTCAGTTCGACATTTTTTCTTAGTGATTACAGATGGTTCAAAAGTATCAGAATCTTTAACTCACCTTTCTTCATCATCTGCGAAGGAGCAGGCGGAAGAGGGAAAATACGCTCCTAGGCCACAGAAACACGGACTGGGCAAGATCGAGTTTGTGCCGCAAGGAGGCAAGGTTCCTGAGAGAAAGAAGGCGAGTGAAGCCACAGAAGGTCAGAGCGGTGGTCAATGGGAGGTAGCAGCAGATCTAGAGGGCTGCAAGAGATTCTTCCCCATCCCAACAACGAAGAAGCCAGACCTGGTGATATGGAGTGAGGAAGAGAAAGAGGTGCACCTGGTGGAACTCACTGTGCCTCACGAAGACAATATCAGCGAGGCACACGAGCGGAAAGAAAATCGCTACGAGACTCGTGTTGAAGAATGCGAGGAGGCGGGATGGAAAGCAACCCATTTCCCAGTTGAAGTTGGCTGCAGAGGTTTCATCGCGACTAGCGTCAGAAAGTGGATGAGAGTGGCTGGACTTGGTCCGAAGAAAGGGAATGCCATGACAAAAGCCCTACAGGAGACTGTTGAGAAAGCAAGTCATTGGATCTGGCTGAAGAGAGAGGACACAGGCTGGTGCGAGTCCTGATGGTTGACAGAAAAGGCATACAGTCAAACTGGCAAGGAGACCTCACATCGGTGAGGGGGCTCGGTGCGTCATTACAGCTGTCGAGAGGAAGAGCCCGAAACAGCGACGCATTCTCTCCAGATGATCTCCACGCCAGAGTCCGGTCTACGGAGCTTTTGACTGTCACGCAGCACAGGTAGCTGTTTTCATCCATCATCAGTAGGAAATCTAAAGAAAGACATCCCCTGGAACTCAGGTTTGTATTGTGCATTTCTGCAGCCGATAGCACGGCAAAAGTCTCCGCTTCTCTTGATCAGTTTTTTTCTTATTCGCCCATTTTGCTCCGCGCCCTCCTACTCCAAAGGGACAGTACTCGTGCTTAAAGATTTCGCGTCAGTCGCCCCTCTTGGTGATTGAAATCTCTTTGATCCATTAAACTGACAGAATTCATAGGCAAAAAAGAAATGAAAGAAATTTAACCTGGTAAAAAAAAAGAAAAAAAAAGAGTGATGGATGAAAATTTGAATAAATAATACCATACACCAACATGCACGCGCACGTTGGCGATCTCGTGCGCGTGCATGGAAAGCAGTTAAGTCAGTCAGTCAGCCGCCGTTTCTCTCCAGGCTCTTCTGTTTATTTGTAGCATACGTAAAGAGATCAAGCATGGTCATTTTGGTCCAGTCCTTTATATTTTCGGACCAGCTCTTTCTCTGCCGTCCCCGTCTGCGCCCTCCTTCAACAGTATCTTGAAGGATGGTTTTGAAGAAGGTGTTGTGACGAACGACATGGCCAAACCATGCCATCTTCTGTCGTTTGACGGTTGCCAGAAGTGGTTCGTGGGGCCCAGCTAGATTGGTGACCAGGTTCCGCACATAATCATTGGTCTTGTGTTCTTTGTAGGAGATGCGGAATAGTTTCCTCAGGTACCTGGTCTCAAACGCCTGGATTATTCTTTCTGTTTCGGCCTTCAGTGTCCATGTCTCGCAGCCATTGTGACGAGAGGTGGATGAGTGGTAGGTGGGTCCTCTAGGGGAAGGACTTGGGATAATTTCTCGATGAGAATTATCTTAAGATTTCACCTACACCCTCTCTCTTACTAAAAATTTCGATGACTAGTACCGGAAAGTTGCTCCAACTTTCCGGTACTAGTCATCGAAAAAAATTTTTCCGGGTCTTGTTAAAATACTTGATAGTGACTCTGAGATACGTTTCCTTTGGCATGTACTTTTAAAAGTACTTGTAGCTCTGAGAGACAGAATTGAAGAGAGAAGTTCAAACATTCAACATTGATTGAACAACAGAATACTGACACAAGTTAAGTGCAATTTCACACATCAACTTTACTTGCTTACACATAGGTAAGTATATAATGTCTGTTCTATAGGCTACGTTTTAGTTCTCATTGATTTGGGCTTCCGGTTCCGGTTGGGTGAACACTCTCATAGTTTTGCTGTCAAAATTTTTCTCCTTTTTTTGTGTGTGCTTCTATGTCGAAATTTAACTTGACTTAACATTTCCATTGAACTAAACTCAACATAAAACCTACCTCCAACTACGGAACCCCGGAACTCCATGTCACCCAAAGTTTGTGAACTTCGCGAGACCTAAAAACTTTGCCTAGTGTACCGGCAGCTGTGTGCATCCGGCCTCATAACTCAACCTAAGCCTACTTCACTTCCAGCAAGAATTTGTTCTTCGTGTTTCCTTCTCCCACTTGTCACCATGTAACTCAACATTATGTTGGTGTCATTCTTCATTACTTTCACCTACTGCTTTTCCCTCTGATTCCCAACCATGCCTCCCCCCCCCCCCCCCCCCCCCCACCTCCCCCACCCAGAGTGCTGCACCAGAAGTGCTTGGACCCAAACAACTCCTCTGTTGCGCCTTGTGGCATTTGCGACAGAACGGTGGGATGGGACGAGCGAGGCGTTGCGTGTGAAACCTGTGGTTGCTGGTTTCATGCATCCTGTCATAATATTGGAACCCAGTCCTACATAGATCTTGGAAATTCAGCTGTCAACTGGTATTGTGAACTTTGTCACTCGCCTAACTACTGCATGGCATCGAACAGGAAACCTTTGAACAATTCAACTTCTCCTTCGGCTCAAATGAATCATTTCACCCCGCCCATACGTCCACTCCAACTCGCCAAAGCCAGCAAAACAAAATCCCAAACCGCCCTCTCAAACCGCCCTCTCAGAATCCTGAATGTAAATTTCCATTCGGCAGCAGGGAAAGCCCCAGAAATCCGCCACCTTCTTCAAAGCCTACGACCTGATGTGCTTATAGGGACTGAAACATGGCTTGACCGTGATATCGCCTCAAGTGAACTCTTTCCACCCGAATACAAGGTCTACAGAAAGGATAGGAACAAAAATGGAGGTGGTATCCTCATTGCTGTCTTTAAAACTCTTGTAACCACCCAAGAAACCCTACTGTACCCCCACCTCCCTTGTGAAATCCTCTAGATCAAAATCAAAATGAAAAACAGAAGAGACCTCCTCATCGGCAGCTACTACAGACCCGACGATGGAGATGAACCTAGTCAACTACGGATGGCTGAGTCTCTCAAGCTAGCTTGTGACTCCAGGAACGCCACTGTTGTCCTCGGCGAAGACTTTAACTTACCGAGCTGGGACTGGGAAAACAGTATTTTGAAGAGCGACTGCAACTATCCTCGCCTTCATCGTGATTTTAAAGAATCCTGAGAAGAACTTCAATTGGAGCAGATAGTCAAAACACCGACACGCGGCAAAAACGTCCTCGACCTCCTTGTGCTTAGTTCTTGGGCCTCTTTCCACGCGTCGAACACACACACACGCACACACACACACACACGCACGCACGCACGCACACACACACACACACACACACACACACACACACACACACACACACACACACGACACACACACACGCACACACATACACACACACACACACACACACACACACACACACACACACACACACACGCACACGCACACACGCACACACACACACACACACAACACACACACACACACACACGCACACGCACACACACACACACCATCCCCAGACAAACACACCCACTCAACCACATTATTATTTGAGATTAAGTACATGTTGCACTGTCTTTACATGAAAGGTACTAATGTTGTATTTTCTTGGGTTCCATCGCACACCTCCTTTGTTTTTAATGATCAAGCAGATAGAGCAGCAATTCCTTCCTACACACACACCACACACACACACACACACTCACACACGCACACACGCACGCATGCACGCACGCATGCACGCACGCACGCACGCACGCACACACACATACATACACACACTAGCACGGACACCCACACACACACACCCAAACACACACCCAAACACACACACAGTCCTCAATATTTAATATCCTGTTTTGTGTTGATTGACAGTATTAAAAAGTTTGCATTGTTTTGAAAATACACAGAAAGAGGAATTATTATTTGAGATTAAGTACATGTGGCACTGTCTTTACATGAAAGGTACTAATGTTGTATTTTCTTGGTTCCATCCTTCGTTTTATAATGATCAAGCAGATAGAGCAGCAAAAAGGGAGCAAAGAATATATTTGGTAGTATTAAGGTTGATTGTCCTTTGTCATACAATTAGGAAATTAGTCATATTATCGAGAGGGATTTCTGGAGTCAATACAGTTCCTCATCAAAACCTCGCCAGCAATCTCTGTCAATCTTTGTGTCGAATAGCCGACCGGATTCAAGCCTGACTTTTAGACTTTTATGTAATTCCCTACGAACCAAGTATTGCCAGACTGTTAAGTGCGTATGTCGGTAGGGATCTTTCAGTTCAACATGTGATTTTTTATTGTGAACTAACGAAACCTTTTTGGAATGGTGTTATACCAAGTGCTGACACTGGGCATGTTAATGTGTTTGACTTTTTAGATTCGTTGCCAGTTGTTTCTCTTGATAAATTAACGAGTAACCTTTTGGGAAGTCCATTAAGGAACATTTTATAATCATAATCGTTAGTTAGATTACTTTCGTTTTTTTCTCTCTAATTTTTCATAGTTACTGTCCCACAATTCATCAATCCTTTATTTTTGTTTCATGTAACCACATCGTCCTCTTTTCTTTTATGATAATAGTCTAAAATTGTAAACACGTATATGTGTGACGAGACGTAAAACTGAATTCCTTCTTACACGCACGCACGCACTCACGCACGCACGCACAAACGCACGCAAGCACGCACGCACGCACGCACGCACGCAAAAACACACGCACGCACGCACGCACGCACGCACGCACACCCACACCCACACACACACGCACACACACATAGCACAGCACGGACACCAACACACACACACCCAAACACACACACAAGCACAC
>CM031613.1:66552151-66624651 GCA_018398815.1 Conus ventricosus
ACACATACGCATGCCCACACCCACCTAACAACCCATCCACACACACACACATGACACAGACACGTCACCACCCACCCCCCCCACCCAAACACACTACGCGCGCGCGCCGCACAATACACACACAGACCCAACCCACACACATGAACACACACACACCAACCCCTAAGAAGCCACCACACATCCACACCACCCACCCACCCCCCACCCACATCCCCACAACCCACCCATAACCTACCCCATCCAACCACATACACACACACACATACACCCCCCCCCCCAGCCTCCACACACACATGCACAGACACCCACACAAGTACACACACCAAACCCACCAAAACCCATTTCCCACCCTCACACAAACACACCCCACCGACCCCGCCCCCCCCCCCCACCCCTCCCCAGACACACACCACCTCCTCCACCCCCCACCACATCTACACACCCCACACAGACCTCACACAAACTAGCACAGACACCCACCCACACACAGCCCAAACACACATACACACCATACGCAAACCACACCCCCCCCACACACATAAACACAGATACAACACCCAAACATACGCAACCACAACCCACCCACACGCATCCACACAAACAATAAACACAGATGCACACCCACACAACTCACCACAAACTCGCACAGACATCCCACCCACACTCATCCAAAACACACATACACACACACAACAGACCCAACACAACACACACACAACCAAACACACACATCCGGCAAGATGGCGACTGTGTTGTAAGGTCTCGTCGCTGATTTTTTTTAATAAAAAAAAAAGTATGTTCAACGACGCAAAAAAAAGTCTAAACTGTAATATCAAAAATCCAAGAAGAAAGGAAAGAAATTTTTACGCAGTGAATTATCGAAGAGTGACTGGTATCTTCCTAAATTGGAATCTTTGCTCACTCGGTCAACCGGATTCAAAGGCCAGCTACAAAGGGTACAACCCATGGCAGAGGCTAGAGAGCCATGCCGAAGGCCTGTACACCCGAATTCCCCGCGATTTACGGGGAGGCGGACCACACTCTGCTGAAGCACTGAACAAGGAGAGGAGACCAATAGGTCAGTAAAACACAGCCGCGACACACAAACAGAGAAAAAACAAGATGGAACAACTTGAGATGCAAATATCTTGTCAAAATGACGCAAGATGGCTAACACGTCAATACAAATTGATGTTCAATGCATCTTTGCAACGAAAAGAACAACGAGAGATCCCTGAAATGCTCGATTGAATAGAAAATACATTATTCTAGCATCAAACTACCAAACATACCCAAAGTTTTGTTATATTTGCAAAAAACGCAAAGAAATATAACATGGCAGATATGCGCACGACCTTTGTATGACGAAAACATTGAAAGAAAAATGACGGAAGCGATTGAGAGAAAGATGATTTGCCGCATGAACAGTCAGAACACACCACTGAAAGGAACAAATGACAACACTCTGTATGAGCTTGATAGAAGCGCACAACCAAAAGACAGATAAATTGGCTACAAAACATGGAACGAGTGCCACTGTAAAACTCGCTGAACAGTTGCAACATACAGACGAGAACGAGGGGCGACGCTTCGCACAGATAATCAGGCTGTGCAAGAAAGAATAGACAATCAACCAAAGTCGGTACCCACCCAACAAAGTCATACTCAAAAGCCAATGTTCACACAGACAAACCCCTTGAAAGAACAGGCAAAGAATGCGGCCTCATCATCTACCAACACAGACAAAAAAGGAAGCACAAAGAAAGGAAAATAAAACGAACAAAAAGGCAACTTTATGAACAACATCATCTGAGATCTTAACGAATCTCCCACATCCAAAGGGGAAAAAAAGATGAAACCGAAACAAAAGTGCAAAGAAGACTCCTACCCTGGACCTTGGCCCACGCCCATTCCCTTTCTGACAGTCATTCCTAAGACTCCCAGAGTGACATCACAAGCCATTGACTCAGACGAGGAGAGTTCTATTGGAGAGGAAGAAGGTCAGGGACTACCCACCTCTCCACATCATAACATGACTCAACCCTACGTGGAATCAACCAGTCAGAACGATTGGGGAAGTCCTTTGGGTAAAAGGTTTCAATGACAAAAGTACCAACAATAGAGGAATGCAACAGCTGGAATATGGAAAACGAAAAAGAACCTGATGTGATTCATTTTCAGACATAGTAATCCACAATCTCAGAAAAGCTTCACCAAACAAAACCACAAAAAAATGGTTAAAAGTGCGTCAGTAACCTCAAAAGCAATGACCAAAGTCAAAGTGTTCATCAGCTCTTCATACAACACCATCCCACGCTTACAAAGAGTTGGACGGAAAGAAAGAGATAATTTAATGCAATGTTTTATGCGGACACTCAATGTCAAAAGATGATGTGTACATTTCTGCAACATGAAAAGCCTAAGAAAGAGACAAAACGGCATGCAGGATGAAAATTCACCCCAACCAAAGAGGGTCAGTTCCTTCTGCCGGCAACATCGATCGACGAACATATTCATTCTGTGTATGGGAAAACCAGAACCACAAGGAGCATGTGAAAACAAACAGAACATGAGTCGAGGCATCAAGAATCTACCAAAAGAGGACAACTGGAGAATTTTCCGGAACAGAAAGGCTTACAGCACTGACGAGGAATATGAAAAAAAGAGCTCATCAGACACCAATGACCAAAGAGAGCTCGAAATCAATGAAAGACTAATGCAATGATGTAAGACCGACCAACATCTAATGGTACGAAAAGAGACAAATCGGAATTCCCCAGCACATCCACGACATTGTTCAACATGAAAGTTACCATGGAGACAGGGAAACAAACCGAGACAACTGGAGATGAGGACAGAGAACAAGATTTTTTTACAGCCCTGTAAAACAGAAAAACTACTATACAGAACAGAGAAATGGAGCCCAGTCATAATGGGAGGATACAAAATCAATATTCCTACAACAATGAACATTAACGAAAACTACCATGGAGAGAGAAAAGGAAACCGACACAGAAATTGAGATGGTTTAACAGAAAAAACAATACTTCTTCAACAATGAGCCAATATGAAAACTGACCAATGACATAAAAATGGAAACCGACTCAAAATGAGATGGGTACAGAAACAATATTCTACAACATGCAAAATACGAAGTTCCAATGAGACAGGGAAGTAAACCGACCCAGAAATGGAGTTGGTTTAACAGAAAACAATACTTCTACAACACTAAACAATACGAACGATACAATGGAGGGACAGGGGGGAAACCGACAAGAAACGGAGAGGGTTTCAGGAACAAGACAGCTACAACCATTAACTCTCTGTATTCAATCATACCCATTTCTTTCCCCGAAGATTGAAGTATGCTGCCTTAATGGCGGGATAAAAAAGGGTCATAATACACACAAAACATCCTGTCTTCCATTGTATCGTTGATTCGTATTTTCATTGTTGTAAGCTATCATGGAGACAGGGGAGGAAACCAAGGCAGAAATGGGGCATTCTTTCTTTTCTCGTCTGCGTCGCAAGCGATACTACTCCTGCTACACTCCCTGTATAGCCAGGCAGGGAGTTTTGTTGTGTATGGCCCCATTTTATCCCGCCATTAAGGCAGCCATAACTCAATCTTCGGGGAAAGAAATGGAATGACACAGAGAACAAGACTTCTCCAGCCTCTGCCAAACAGAAAAGCTACAATGTAGGCGGGAGGGGAAATCAAGTCAAAAACCGGAAATTACAGAAAACCAACGTGTCTGCAACCATACTCCATGACGAAAGTTACCAAGACGAACGGAACGAAACAACGGAAATGAAGTCGAGAACAGAAAATGCATTTCTACATCCATGGACGATACGAGAGATAAAGTGAGAAAAGGGTGACTTCACGACACTAAACATGGGGAAAATAAGATAGTATACTCAACAAGAGAATGTGAAAAAAATACATATATAAACAAACTAAAACCCAACAAGAAAAATACCCCTGATATTACACCACTGCCACATAACAAACACCACCCTTACACGACAATGAATTAATGATATAAAAAATTATTCTTGAAACATAAAAGGTTTCAAAGAAACAATTACTGGGTAAAAAAAAAAATACTCAATAAATTTTGAAGAGGAAGAGGTAATTGAAATAATATCGAAATACGATACATAATCATTTATACAGGAAACGCATTTGGATAAGGACTCCTTGACACAGCAAAATACAAATACCAAATTTTGCACCTGGTTATCCATTACTGTCGTTCTAAAAGAAGCAAAGGCTCAGACTCATCAGGGGGGATTCAAATTTTATTAAACAACACCTAAGAGAATTATATTACTCTATTACCTCAGAATAATAGTGACATTGGTTTGGTTAAAAATGACAGCAGCGGTAAAACACATTTTATATGGCAGTGAATACCACCCGAAAATTCAACTTTTGGAAAAGATTACACACAAAAAATTTGGGATAATATAGAATGCTGAACTTGTAAAATTATCATAAACCAACCGACAAGTAATACATGTGGGGATTTTAATGCCAGATCAGAACGATTCTGATTTCATTACAATGGAAAGAGAAAGCAACATAATAATCTTTGCCTGAGATTATCCTTTTAGTAATACAGCGGAACAGATGCTCAATGGATACAATATAAATACGGGAAAAAACTTTCATCCCTGTGCATGGAGGACCTGGGCGATCTGCAGGCAATATAATGCTTTCACACCCAAAGGCTGCAGTGTGGTCGACATTTTCTGGTGTTCACAAAAATTATTGAAGGACATAAAAACATGACAGTTCATACATTAACAGATTATTCAGACCATTGCCCAATATCGTTAAAAATTCATCATCTTCCATCAAAACGAATGCCATTACTGACAAAAGATCTTTAGAAATAGAATTTCCATGGAAAAACCTCGCAGGATAAAAATGTAATGTTCTTTTGGGATGAAAACTCGGATATGAAATTCCTAAGGGTATTAAAATCTTCAAAATGAAAAAGCGCCTTAAGTCAATTAATGACATTATGATCAAAGATGACAAGAAGCATTTTAAATCCGACAGTTGTGAATAAAATGATGATCGTTCAAGAGTTCACACAAATGCTGTATGACACTGAGGCAAACAAAGTATTGCCTAAAAAAACAAAAAGAGAGGAAAAAAGAAAAAGAAAGAATAAAAAGTGGTTTGATAAGGAATGTCAGTCACAACGTCGAGAAACAAATTTTGTTAAACGTACTAAAACAGACAGCCATTCAAACAAAATACTTCACCAAAAATATTTCCTTGCAAGGAAACATTAACAAACCAATTTAATAACTTTATTGAATAAAACTTGTCTGAAAATCCAAATGCAAGTTTGGAAAACCGTAAAGAGAATTACAAACCATGGAAACATCAAAACACACACAACACCTACCAATCAAAAGATGATGACACATATTAAAAACTATAGGAAAAGAAGTTGAATAGAAAATAAGAAGTAGTAAATAAGGAGAATCAAGGGAATAAAGGTATGAAAGCCTCTGAGTGATGCCATTAGATTATGAAGATATCAATACAGAAAACCTAAAAGCAATCAGAATTTAAAAAAAAAAAAAATCTCTGGAATAGACGGGATAAAATGAAATTTTTAAAAAATGGGATTTACAAGAATGCTATCCCATTGAAAACATTTTTATTTAATTTTGTGAAAACTGTCAATATCAGGTTTATGGAAAAGGGGCCTTTCGGTTCCATTTACAAAGGAAGGAGTACCAAAACGAACGCTAGCAACTACAGGGAAATAACTCTTAAATGTTCATTAATCAGCGTAACTATGCCAAATACTAAATACCGAATAAACATTCATTTGGAATAAATAATCTTTTATCAAATGAACAAGCAGGATTCAGAAAAAAACACAGAAACTGCAGATATCACATTGTCCTTAAAAAATTATAGTAACCAGACATTATAATCGCGCAACCGCAGATTATATACATGCTTAGTCGATTTTCAGAAAGCATTTGATAACATTTCCCACGAAGGGTTATTAATAAAATTACAAAAGATTGGCATTCGGGGGTAGATGGTTTGATTTAGGTCAAAAACATGCACACAAATGCACAAATCTTTTCAGTGGGTAAAAAACGGAGCCTGCTATTCAGTATATGTAACGAAGAGGAATTTTGCAAGGAAATCCTTGAGTCCAACATTTATTTACTATGTTTAAAAACGATCTAACAAACAATATTCCCACTGAGGATTCACCTCACTGATCACTCGAGCAATACAAGAATATCTGCTTTAATATGTATGCAGACGATCTTGTACTCCTTGCAACATCGAAAACTTGGTTTACAATCAAAATTAGCCCAATTACATTTATATTGTAAGAGTGGGGGTTACTAATTAACAACGAT
Source organism: Conus ventricosus (assembly GCA_018398815.1). Taxonomy (NCBI): domain Eukaryota; kingdom Metazoa; phylum Mollusca; class Gastropoda; order Neogastropoda; family Conidae; genus Conus; species Conus ventricosus. Next base: position 66,558,563 of record CM031613.1, read on the forward strand.
AAGACAGAAAAATACTAATATTTACCAGAACAGACCCAAAACTCGGATATTTTTTAAATGTTTACAAATATCATTGAAATATCTTGGAATATTTCATAAATCAGGAAAAACTTGACATCGCAGCAGAACATCTAATAAACAACATATTCCTTAAAAAAGCGTTTAAAAATCAAAATATTAAATTTTCAATTTGTTCTAAAGTGTTTGATAGTCTATTTTCAATTCTCAGCCTAATAGGATTGAAGCATGTTTGGAATAACCAGCATACTTTTTAATATTGATTAACGTAAGGCGCGATGTATGGACTACCTTTTTTGCTTAAAATTAAATATAATATCAATTTAAAAATCATTTAATCATTGCCTTTCAATAATTTACCACATGAACATACTTCAACACAAGTTCTTCAAGCAAATGGTAGGTGTACACAAAAAAAGCTATAATCTTAGCTGTAAGAGTTGGAGAAACTCGAAGTTTTCCAATCAGCTTAACTATAATCCATCAGATAATAAAGTTTTGGTATCATATTTAGAATCTGAAGACAACTCGCTTATCAAAATCATAATACACTAACATTTAAACAACGAAGATCATCAAACACCATGGTTTTAAATTTGTCAAACAAATTCTCCAGCCCTAATGGGATGAAGCCGTTTGGAATAACCACATCTTTTAATATTAACAAGTTTGTTGTGTGGTCAAGATAAACTAAAAGATGAATATGTATTATTTTGGAAAAGAAAGAAAAAAAATCAGAAACAGAATCAAAACAAAAATTTTATGAACAATCTTACTACAGATTACACAATGAACCATATTTAGCAAACTCTTTTCATAAGCTCAATCAAAAACAAGCATTATGTAAATTAAGGATTTCTTGTCACGATCTTAAAATAGAAAAAGGTAATATACTAAACGACCAAGAGAAAGAAGACTGTGTTTGGAATGTAATGAATTAGAAGACGAAATTCATTCTTAGATAAATGTAACTAAATATAACGATATAAGGAGGCAGTTTTTAGAACACATTCAAAGACAAATACAAGATACCAAATGCGGCTGCCATCTATCTTATTGACGCACTTATCAGCGAGATCCTCAAAATAAATGTAGCTATTTCAAAGTGTCGATAAGTAAAAATGTGATACACAAGGACAACAAGATATAACATAAATGAAAGTTGGATACAACAACAAGCATGAATATTTGTGTTTCGTTATTTGGTTTCGTTATCTTTCCTATATATGTGTCATATAAAAAACCTGATCGCGGTTTTCAAAGGCCATTAAACATTTGAATCTGAATCACACATAACACACACATCAAACACACCACAAAACCTACCAAAACCCTTCCACAACACCCTCTCCCTCCCACCCCCCCCCCCCCCCAAACAAAAACGACACCATACAACCACTCCCCCCCCCCCCATTCCCCCCCACACACACAAAATCAAACTCTCTCTCAACACACACAACCACCACTCTTTCAACACACACTCTTTCACACACACACACACACACACACACAGACCCAACACACACACACATCCAAACCTACCAAAACCCTTCCTCCCACAACACAGACCCCATCCCCCCTCCCCCCCCCCCCCCCCCCCCCCGCACACACACACAAGAACCACCATACACCAACACAACCCACTCCCCCAACACACACCCAGAAGCAAACACACACACACCAACACCCACACCTGCACACACATACGCAACTACACCCACCTACACCTATCCACAAACACACACACACATGACACACACACCACCCACCCAAACACACACCCAACACACACACACAACATCCAAATCCACCAAAACCCCTCCACACCCATACTCACACCATCCCCCCCTACCCCGACACACAAAAAATACACCCACCCACCCCACACACACACTCACAAACACACCCACACACAAACACACCCACCCACACACATACACCGACCCCCAAACACACACAATTACACACACACACACGCTCATTCAAACCCACCAAAAACCCATCCACACTCATACTCACCATCCACCACCGCCACCCACCCGGTCCCCCTACACACAAAACATACACCCACCTACCACGTCACACACACATACACAAACACACACTTGCACACACATACACAAACACACCCACCCACCCAGACACACACACCACCCAACGACCCACCCAAACTCACAAACACACACACATACAGAACACGCTCATAAAATCCATCCAAACACATACTCCCCCATCACCCCCACCCACAAAACATACAACACCACCTACGCACCACACAACATACACACACACATACACAAACAACAAACTCCGTACACACACGCACCCAACCCACCCCCTCATCACACACACCCACCCATCCAACCACACACACACTCAACCGATACACACAACACACCCATACCACCCCATGACCCAACCACACACACACACATTGACACACCACACAGACACGCACCCACCCCCCCACCCCCCAAAAAAACACACACACACACACACGACTACACACACACACACACACCCCACACAACACAATCCAAACCCACCAAAACCCTTTTTCACCACCCTCACACAAACACAACACACTCATACTGACCCTCACGCACACACTCCGACCGACCCCACCCCACCCCTCTACACACAACCACCTCCCCCATCGTCCCCCCCCCCCCCCCCCACACACCACACACACCAACCCAACACACACACTCGCACCGACACACAACCCAGAATCATCCAAACAAAACACACACATTAACACCACCCAAATAACTCAGGTCAAACACACGCTCACACACACAACCAAACCAACCAAAACCCATCCACCGAGTTACACACTCCCCATCCCCCACCCCCCCCGCCCCCCCCCCACACACACAAAAAACCACCCTACACCCACATACCCAGTCCCACCAACACACACACACACACACCACTTGCACACACATACGCAACCACAATCCACCCACACGCAGCCACACACATCGGACACACACACCACCCACCCACCCAAGTAACAATCATTTCAAAACAGACAAATTTACCATTGTGATAAATAAAAGTTATCCTTCCAATCAAGCAGGATTTTCAGGAAGAAGGAGAAAGTACAATTGATCATTTAGTGAAAAGTAACAAACGCAGACTTAAACATCAGTTTGCTCCACAGAAAAAAAAAGTGTCTGGCCACATTCTTGATATAAAGAAAGCCTATGACCATGTCTGGCATACTCGCTCCCCCCCCCCCTTCCACACACACACACACACACACACAGCACACACACCAACCCCAAACACACTCGAACCACACCCACCCACGTTCATCCAAAACACACACACACACGGACAACACTTCCGGTTTGGAAGGAGATACCAACAGGGACCACGCATTCACGACAAAAAACACCTTAAATCCTTGTCAGGAATGTGCCTGAAAACTTGAAAAGAATGACATCGAGGAAGACAACAAAAACAGATCCCGAAACTGTATCAGTGAGCGAAGGTAGGCCCCAAATTGGCATCTTCAAAAATTGGAATGATGCATCACGATCGGTGAACCGTATTTCTCAAGGCACCCCCAAATTCATACCATACACTGATGAAGCTTGGCTGCGATGCGCAAGCCGATCAAAGAAAATCCACGATATTAGACGACGGTGAGTACGAAAACCGACAACAATGTAGTTTCAAGAAGACATAGAACGGAGTGACGTGCGGTATCAAGACAAAGATAATGATCATCCTGACGTTGAATATCGACAAGAAGAACAAGATACAAACACGGGCTTGCTCTGTGGAAACACTAAACGAAAAGAGAAATGTCCCATTAATGTACCGACTGCTTCAAGACCTATACACTATTCCTGCAACAGAACTTCCACCATACCAAATATGTATTTTTGTCCGATCGCAAAGAAAATTCAACATGCAAAACCTGCAGCACTATCTTTCGAGACGAAAAAATTGAAGAAAGACGTCTCCAAGAAACACGTCACAGACGCCCCAATGACGTTTTCAACCAAATGACGCAGAAAGTTTACAACCAACAACTTTGTTCTAGAACAACTTCTAACTCACCACATCAACTATCACCCTCAATTCTTCTGAACTTGGAATCTGTCTATTTAGAATATTCTTTCTCCATCGCGACCTAACAACATCCTCAAAGCAATCAAGACAAGACCTTGTTTGCTCAAATTGTGAATGCTTTTAAAGCTTCAGTCTGAGAAGACAACAATGAAAAAGAAAAACGAACAGTGAACAGGGTGGACGAAATACAAGGGAGACTTCAACACAGACAGACGAAAGGATGGAACACTTCTTCGACAAACAACTTAATCTTCACTGAAATCGATTTTCGGAAGAAGAACTACGTTTCACATGACCCCTCTGATCCTTCAAGCGCAGTAGAGAATCCGAGTTAGACGACTCCTTTGAAAAACAGCAAACAGGATGTCTCCACCCCAGGCCGCCCCACACAATCCCTGATCATCAGCAGACAACCCCTGACTATCGAGACATAAAGCCTCCCACTCACTCCCAAATACACCAAACTACCAGGTGACAACCAACAGAACTATTCCAGACCACCAACTTCGTCTGTCCCAATACAAAGAACACCTCAGCGAAACGTCATGCTGGTGAATGACGATCCCCCTAAAAAAGACAGCGAGAAAAATGCGGAAAGAGCGGCATTCTGAATAAGAAATCGTAACCCCAAACATTGAGGACAAATGGAAAACTCACAACCACAAAAAATCAAAACAACGCAAAGAACAACAGATGAACAGAGCAGCGTGCCAAAACACGCATGTAAATTATGAGAGCAGTTACTCAAAGCCTAAACAACTACCTCAGAACAACAGCAATGCCTATTTCACAGGGAAGGCATCAAAGATCAAAGCAGCTCCCTCAAATCATCAACTCTCATGACTCCATCATGAGAGATGTGGACGCCATCCACCAGATTAGGTCCGTTCATAAGGTTTGAATGTTAACGAAGAGAACAACTCAAATATAAATAATCACAGAACCCTCAGGAACACAGACCAGAGTACCAGACACATACGCGCCACACGGCATCAACGACCTGAAAGGAGAATAATGCTAAATCAGCACCAGGACATCGCCACAAAATGTATTAAAGTTACAAGAGATATACCAGACCAAAAAAATAGTCATCACAAAGTCACGGCAACAAGCAGAAGAACTAAATCACAAAGCCGACATGCTGAATGCTTTGTTTATACAAAGTTCATACATCCCAAACATATTTCTTTCCTGGTCAGGAAAATTTGCGAGCTACTTTCCATCTACGAGATGAAGTTCATCCAAATCGGAACGAAGCAAAGCATGCATGCGGGCAATGTTGGTCGGAATGTTTAACCGTATGTTCCTGGGAAAAACCAAAACAAAACGTTCGACAAAACAACCACTAAATAAGGAACGGGAAAATCGTAAGAATCGGCGGCCTCAATTCAAAGCCAGATATGCCCGACATATTGACAACAGTATGACTACAGAGAAAACTATACCAGGAAAGGCCAACAAAACAGGCCACCTCTTTTCTATCAGTGGAAACAGTTTCTTCCCTTATAGAAACATATCATGGCCAATCAAGTATCACAACAACCAACCAACACTTGGAGACCACGACGCATTTCCCATGCAGGACCCTGTCCATCAGAATGACTACGCAACAGAATCACCGAACTGGGTTTCCGCAGAGATACGACAACATTCCCACAGCAGAGACCGAATGTCCCCACAGTGACGTAACGTACGTATTTGAGACAGCGTGGCCAAAGGAAACTGGTTCCAAACGATGAACAAAGTGGAAACAATATTAGAGTACTTATTTTACACAACACTTGGCCTGACAAGCTGATTAGGTGTTAAAAGTCCTCCTGTTTTCCACCGCTTATTTCATACGTATTTTTCTTTTTTAAGTATTGGTGTTATAATCGTTAGTAGCATCTTGTTAAAAATGTCAAAAATGTACTGAAAATATTATCATGGAACCTTAAGGGGTACAAAGAGATAATGCGATGGAATTGCATGCAACAATCAATTAACAGACAAACGTAGTAAGAATATTTTCGTCAATATGACATGCTTCTCATTACAAGAAACTCACCTTAATCAAGATACAGCCAGAAATCTGTTCATACCAACTTTTTGCACCTGGACTTTCATTATGTACGCCAAAGCGTAAAAAAAGCAGGCAGCTGACATCCTCTGGTGAATATCAGTAATACAATAAAACATTAGCGACAAAAATATAACTGTTCTAAACAAGCAGAAACATGACAATGTGTGGTTGAATGGTGTAGAAGTACAGCTAACTACAAAAAGACGTTTATTGGTTGTGATACATTCCTCCTGAAACATCGTATCGGAAAAGAGCACACTTTTAGATATATGGGATAAATTAGAAGAAAGCAAAGAAAAACATAACAACATGGGAGACATAATATTTGAGATTTCAACGGAAGAACTGGAAACATACCTGACATAATCAAATAGGAATATGAAATAATAGATATCATATACCGAAAGATTTATGTTTTTGAAACCATACATGACAGGAACTCTATAGGACAAATGTGTTCAAAAAGCGGAAGAAGACATGCAATCCATGTGTATTGAAATCATTTATTTATCTTAAAGGAAATAGGTGATTTAAGATGTGACATTTTTACGCTACACACAAAACTGGTTGATAGTGTTGATGATTACTTTATTGCTCTAACAATATGAAAAAAGAAATATTAAGTATGAAAGTTTATCCCCCTTATGACATGTCACACCACAGTCCTGTCGAACTAAAAAATTACTAGTTTCTGTGTGTCCTCACAAAACTTTACTTAACGAAAGACTAAGCTCAAAGGACGTAAGTGATCGGTAATTTTTGGGAAACATTGTCAAAAAAGAAAAGGAAAAAATATTTAAAAGCGTTTAACAATGGCCATGGAAAAGTAATCAACAACCCCACCTTTGAAACCCTATTGGTTGTAGCAGTTATAAATGTCCATATAGCGATCTGAAGCGACCAAAGCTAAGTGAATTATTTCGTTGTTTTATTCGTTATATTTATCACCAAAACGAAGACCTAAGTGGGGAGGTCGAAACGCGCCCGTGTTTTGTCTTGTAACTCGTTTGTTCCACGTTCTCTCTGGGCGGTTCGCTAACATTTAATTAGAATTACACATATGCTGACGTCGACGGCCTGTTATTAAGTCTTCAGAAAGAGATCTAAGATTCGCCTATAAAAGAAAAAAGAACAAGAAATGGTTTGATAAAGAATGCTAATGAGCACAGGAAAGATCTCTGATCCATATGAATGCATTAAAAAATAGGACAACCTTACAATAAATGTCTATGTCAAAAGTAATACACAAAACGGCAAAATATATAATAATTAATAAAACAAAAGAAAAAACAGACGCCAGATTTTGTCCTTGTCAATGAAGATTAATGAATCTCTTTACAAAGATCCAAAGACGGCATGGAAAACATTAAAAAAAAAAACTTACAAAACATTAGTGAACATACCACTGTTGTTCTTCAATTAATGCTCAAAATGGATTTTACATCTACCAATCGCCGGAAATAGAGTAAATGTAACAAAGACCAAAAGAGAAAAAGTAGATGTGGACTGAAAAATAGACAATGTTTATCAAAGATTTAATTTGCCTATATCACCTTGTAAATAAAAAAGCTTCCAACATCAAACAAAAATAACCAAATCTCCAGGAATGGATGGCATAACTAAGGAGATGATTAAAACTAGTCTTTACCATTACCAAACGTATCATTACAACAAGCATTAACCTTAATTTTTAGAGAGAAATTTATCCAGATATGGTGGAAAAAAGGTTTGAATATTCCATAATACACAATGGTCATCCAGGGGATCCAAACAATTATCGGGAAAAACACTTACCAATACATTGGAAAAGTGTATTTGAACGATTATCAATAATAGAGTGACGTATTACCTAAACAAACAATCCCCTTTTAGTCAAAAGTTCGGCAGGATTCGAAAGAATCCACAGAACAATTGATCATCAATTATTATTCTAAAAAAAAGATTATGAGTATATAAAAATTTTAAATGGCAGATTATATTGATCTTGTCGATTTTGAAAAGGCATTTGTTAAAGTAGGCATGAAGCAAAATGCTGTTAAAATTGAACAAATCGTATAACTGAAACAGTTTTGATATAATTAAAGATATGCATACGAATGCAACCATTCAACAAGATCACATGGCCTTTTAAGTAAAGAAAATATTGTCCGTAAGGGAGTACATCACGGAAATGCTCTCAGCCTTAAACTTATTTAATGTCGCAAAATGACATTGTAGGGTGTAATGGATAATAATGATTCACCTACATTTGATGAACTTGAATGCTTGTAAGATTCCACTCCTTGTTTTATTATATGGCAGATGAAACTCATTATTCTTTCCTTAACAAAAAAAAACTGGTCAACACAACAAAAACTACATAATTAACTCATGACTAATGCCCAGTGTTTGGGGGGTTAAGAATAAACAGAGAAACAAAAAAACAAAAGTTCTATATTTGCACAATCAATCAAGCACACAAAGTACCAATCTAATTTACTGTGGTGAAAACATAATTCAAACGACTGGCGAATACAAATATTTGGGAATCATTTTCCACAACAATGGAAGCCTAGTGAAAAAGCATCAGGAACACTTTAGTAAACAAGCGAGCAAAGCATTACATACTCTACATAGGCCTTTAGAAATACAAAATTTAACAATGAATACAATAGTCAAAAATTAATTTGATCGGTGTAATAACTCCAATAATGACTCTACGGGGCAAAGTATGGTTCCCCTACCAAACCAACAAACTGAACACCTATGAATTAAAAAAGCCTGTTTGGATGACTGCCTGACAAGTAAATTTTGCACACAGAAAAAATACACAACCAAATTCTGGAGTTATCAAAAGTCAATGGTAATCCGTAATAAAGAAATTCGGCAATTTCCCAGGAGTTTAAGAAATAAATAGACAAAAATATCATATTGGCTACACATTCTTGATTTGTCAGAAAATTCTCATTGCCCACATAATTATAAATGCATGCATTATCTTGTGGACAAAAATGGATCCTTGTTGACAATTTGTTAAAGATATATTGATTTAATAAAAATGGCCATGTTTTGGAAAAATCAGTTTACGTTCAGTACTAAGGAGACTAAAAGTTTTGTAATATCAAAAATTTAGAAAATGAATATATTTCGATATTGGAAAAAAAGAAAAACAGCTCATCAAAACTTAATTTTTACACCACCATTGCAAAGAATATGAAACAGAAAATTAATTTAATCACTGTTACACAGATACCGAGCAACAGACAAGGCATTTGATAATGAATGGGCCATGAAGCAATGCTTCTTGTTAACACAAGCCTTCGATTCAGCGCCCAATGACTTTAAGACTAGAAAAAGGTCATATCTGCATTATCAAAGACTTTGCAATCGTTGTAATGTATTGGAAGAACGAAGTTCATTTTCTGATCACTGTGAAAAGATTGATGCCAACAGAGAAATATTTTAAGGAAGGCATACAATGTCTTAATACTAATACTCAAATATTGTTACCAAGCCAGTCAATGACTATGGAGAATGCTCAGTCATTATTGGGAAATTGTGTATGATTTTATGTTCTTCTATTGATAACCATAAAAAAAAATTGTGTACTCATACACCCCTGAGGTTATCATGACAATAAAATTTAATTCTATTCTAATTCTATTCTTATTCTATTCACAGCCCACACACACACCCTAACAACACACACACCAACCAAACAACACACACACACACACACACTCTCGCACCGACACAACCCACAATTATCCAAACACACACACACATCCCAAACCCACCAAAACCCATCTAAACACCACTCAAGCCCACCCACCCCCCCCTGCTCACACACACACATAACCCCCCCCACACACACACACACACACACACACTACACACACACACACACACACATAACACACACACACACAACCGATACACACACACACATACGAACCCAAACCCAAACATACAAACACCCACCATCACACACACTCGCTCCCGACACCCAACACACTCACCCAAAACACACCTACACACATAAATACTCGTACAACCCCCCCACCCCCAACCCAAACACACACTCGCCACCAACACAAACCCAACATTCATCCACACACACACACACACACACCACCAGCAACCACCCACCCCACATCCATCACAATCATGATCATCATCGTCATGAATCATGATCACCAGTATCATATCAACTTGCTTCATGATTATCATTATCTCATCATTCATCATCATCATCATCTTGAATCACCAAATCATCATGATTACATCAGATGATCATGATTATAATCATCATGATCATTATCATGATCAACATCATATGTTCATCAAGATCATCGTTATGGCCAATATCAACATCATGATCAACATCACCATCATCTTGATCAAAACCATGATCTAATCACGATGATCATCAACATCATGCTCATCATGATGATAAAGGGGACACCCGTAGTCTCATAGTAGACGCGACATGAAAGTTTTACGATACATGGTCAATTGTAATGATATAGACGCGTAGTCTTAAAGGGTCGTATGGTTTACGACACGTAGATCTATTGGTCGTAGGGCTAATAACTGGTAGTGCTTTAGATACGTAGTGATTGCGCTACGCACCCAGCGGAACGACATCCTCCCATGCCCGGCAGCACGGATTCACACCACACACCACACACACACACACACACACACACACACACACACACACACACACACACACAGTCTTAATATTTATTATCCTGTTTTGTGTTTATTGACATCAGTATTAAAAAGTTTGCATTGTTTTGAAAATACACAGAGAGGGAATAAATATTTGAGATTAAGTTACATGTTCCACTCTCTTAACATGAAAGGAATTAATATTTGAGATTAAGTACGTTCCACTCTCTTAACATGAAAGGTACTAAATGTTGTATTTTCCTTGGGTTCCCATCGCACACCTCCTTCGTTTTTAATGATCAAACAGATAGAGCAGCAATTCCTTCCTACACACACACACACACACACACACACCACACACACACACACACACACACATGTACGCACGCACACGCGCACGCACGCACGCACGCACGCACGCACGCACGCACGCAGGCACGTACGCACGCACGCTGGCACGCACGCACGCACGCAGGCACGCACTCACACAGGCACGCATGCACGCACTCTCGCACGCACGCCACGCACGCACGCACGTACGCACGCACGTACGCACGCACACTTGCACGGACACCAACACACACACACACACACACACACACACACACAACACACACACACACACACACACACAAACGCACTCGCACACTCACGCACGCACGCACGGACGAAGGTACGCACTCACGTACGCACGGACGCACGCACAAACACACGCACGCATGCACTCTCGCACACACACACACACACACACACACACACCACACACACACACACACACAGAGATCCATACACACAGTAGAACGGACACCCACACACCACACACATACACACACACACAGTCTTAATATTTAATATCCTTTTTTTTGTTGATTGACAGCCTTGGTTGGCAAGTCGCCTACAAGAGGGAAACTCGGACAAGAAAAACCAACGCCGAAGACGGATGTACTGGGCCCTTGGCGCGTAACGGCAGTACAACGCATCTACGTCATGGACGAACGAGACAACAACAACAACACACCACACACACACACACACACACACACACACCACAACACACACACACACAGTCTAATATTTATTATCCTGTTTTGTGTTTATTGACAGTCAGTATTAAAAAGTTTTCATTGTTTGAAAATACACAGAGAGAGGAATTAATATTTGAGATTAAGTACATGTTCCACTCTCTTAACATGAAAGGAATTAATAATTTGAGATTAAGTACGTTCCACTCTCTTAACATGAAAGGTACTAATGTTGTATTTTCTTGGGTTCCATCGCACACCTCCTTCGTTTTTAATGATCAAACAGATAGAGCAGCAATTCCTTCCTACATACACACACACACACACACACACACAACACACACACACACACATGTACGCACGCACGCGCGCACGCACGCACGCACGCACGCACGTACTCTAGCACACAGGCACGCACGCACGCACGCACGCACTCTCGTACGCAGGCACGTACGCACGCACGCTGGCACGCACGCACGCACGCAGGCACGCACGCACACAGGCACGCACGCACGCACTCTCCGCACGCACTCACGCACGCACGCACGCACGCACGCACGCACGCACGCACGCACGCACACACACACACACACACACACACACACACACAAACGCACTCGCACACTCACGCACGCACGCACGGACGAAGGTACGCACGCACGTTCGCACGGACGCACGCACAAACACACGCACGCATGCACTCTCGCACACACACACACACACACACACACACACACACACACACACAAACACACACACAATCTTAATATTTATTATCCTGTTTTGTGTTTATTGACAGTCAGTATTAAAAAGTTTGCATTGTTTTGAAAATACAGAGAGAGAGGAATTAATATTTGAGATTAAGTACATGTTCCACTCTCTTAACATGAAGAGAATGAGATTAAGTACGTTCCACTCTCTTAACATGAAAGGTACTAATGTTGTATTTTCTTGGGTTCCATCGCACACCTCCTTCGTTTTTAATGATCAAACAGATAGAGCAGCAATTCCTTCCTACACACACACACACACACACACACACAACACACACACACACACACATACACACACACACACACACACACACACACACATGTACGCACGCACGCGCGCACGCACGCACGCACGCACGCACGTACTCTTCCACACAGGCACGCACGCACGCACGCACGCACTCGCGTACGCAGGCACGTACGCACGCACGCTGGCACGCACGCACATGACACACACATACACAAACACACCCGTACACACACACACACACACACACACACACACACCAACCCACTAACTCATCCACACACCCACACCCCCACCCATCCAACCAGCCACACACACAATCACACACACACACACACACAGACACACTCACACTCACACACACACAATCCCCACACCCACCCACACCCACACAGACACCCATACCTACCCACTGTAAAAACTCGCTGAACAGTTGCAACATTCAGACGAAACGAGGGCGACGCATTCGCACAGATAATTCATGCTGTGCAAGAAAGAATAGACCATCAACCAAAGGTCGTACCCACCCAACAAAGTCATACTCAAAAGGCCAATGTTCACACAGACAAACCCCTTTGAAAGAACCAGCAAAGAATGCGGACGCATCATCTACCAACACAGACAAAAAAGGAAGCTCAAAGAAAGGAAATAAGAAAGAACAGAAAGGCAACTTTATGACAACATCATCTGAGATGCTTATCGAATCTCCACATCCAAAGGGGAAAAAAGATGAAACCGAAACAAAAGATGCAAAGAAGACTCCTACAAGAAACTCACCTAATAAAGATACTGCCAAAATCTGTCATTCCAACTTTTGCACCTGGACTTCATTATGTACGACCAAAGCGAAAAAAGGCAGTGACATCCTCTGGTGGAATATCTGCAATACATTAAGGAACATTTGCGACAAAATATTACTGTTCTTCCAAGCAGTAACAGTGACATGTGTGGTTGATGGTGAGAAGTAACTGCTAACGACAAAAAGACGTTTATTGGTTGTGTGTACATTCCTCCTGAAACATCGTCATTCGGAAAAGAGCACACTTTAGATATATGGGATAAATTAGAAGAAAGCATAGAAAAACATAACCAACATGGAGACATAATATGTGGTGATTTCAACGGAAGAACTGGAAACATACCTGATCATAATCAAATGGAATATGAAAATAACAGATATCATAATACCGAATGATTATGTTTTTGAAACCATTCATGACAGGAACTCTATGGACAAATGTGTTTCAAAAGCTGGAAGAAGACTTGCATCCAGTGTCTTGAAAATCATTTATTTATTTTTAATGGTATTAGGTGATTTAGATGGACATTTTACCTGCTACAAACAAAATGGTTGTAGTGTTGTTGATTACTTTATTTGCTCTAACAATATGAAAAAAGAAATATTAAGTATGAAAGTTTATCCCCTTATATCACACCACTGTCCTGTCGAACTAAAATTCTAGTTTCTGTGTGTCCTCACAAACTTTACTAACGAAAGACTAAGCTCAAGGACGTAAGTGATCGATATTTTGGGGAAGCATTGTCAGAGGAAAAATATTTAAAAGCGTTAACAATGCCATGGATAAAGGAACAAATTCTCCTAGTGGAACACAATTTGGATAGATATGTTGAGAATGAAACCACTATTCTCATTGTTCACTGAACGAGATTGTAAATGACTTTAACACATATGCTGACGTCAGCGGCCTGTATTAGTCTTCAGAAGAGATCTAAGATTCGCCATTTAAAAGAAAAAAGAACAAGAAATGGTTTGATAAAGAATGCTATGAGCACAGGAAAGATCTCTGATCCATATTGAATGCATTAAATAGACAACCTTACAATAAATGTCTATGTCAAAAGTATTACACAAAACGCAAAATATATAATAAATTAATAAAACAAAAAGAAAAAAACATACGCCAGTTTTCTTGTCAATGAGATTAATGATTCTCTTTACAAAGATCCAAAGACGGCATGGAAAACATTAAAAAAAACTTACAAAACATTAGTGAAAATACCAACTGTGTTCATCAATTAAATGCTTCAAAATGGATTTACATCTTGACAAAATCGTCGGAAAAGAAGTAAATGTAGACAAAGACCAAAAGGAAAAGTAGATGTTGGACTGAAAAATAGACAAATGTTATCAAAGATTAATTTGCCTTTATCACCTGGTGAATTAAAAAATCTTCCCTACATCAACAAAAATAACCAATCACCAAGGAATGGATGGCATAACTAATGAGATGATTAAACTAGTCTTCCAATTACCATACGTATCATTACAAAAATGTTTAACCTTATTTTTAAGAGAGAAATTTATCCAGATTTGTGGAAAAAAGGTTTGAATATTCCATTATACAACAATGGTCATCCAGGGGATCCAAACAATTATCGGGGAATAACACTTACCAATACATTGGGAAAAGTGTTTTGTACGATTATCAATAATAGAGTGACGGATTACCTAAACAAAAATCCACTTTTAGTCAAAGAACAGGCAGGATTTCGAAAGAATCATAGAACAATTGATCATCATTTTTATTCTAGAAAAAGATTATGAGGTATTAAAAATTTTAAATGGCAGATTATATGGATGCTTTGTCGATTTTGAAAAGGCATTTGATAATGTATGGCATGAAGCAATGCTTTTAAAATTGAACAGAATAGGTATAAATGGAAACTGTTTTGATATAATTAAAGATATGCATACGAATGCTACCATTCAAACAAGATCACATGGCCTTTAAGTAAAGAAATTATTGTCCGTAAGGGAGTACATCAAGGAAATGCTCTCAGCCTTACTTTATTTAATGTCTCATAAATGACATTGTAGGGTGTATGGATAATAATGATTCACCTACATTTGATGACTTGAATGCTTGTAAGATTCCATGTTTATTATATGCAGATGATCTCATTACTCTTTCTCTTACAAAAACTGGTCTCCAACAAAAACTACATAATTTACATGACTATTGCCAGTGTTGGGGTTAAGAATAAACAGAGAAAAAAAACAAAAGTTGCTATATTTGCAAAATCAAGCACCAAAGTACCATCATTTTTACTGTGGTGAAAACATAATTCAAACGACTGGCGAATACAAATATTTGGGAAATCATTTTCCACAACAATTGAAGCCTATTGAAAAAGCACAGGAACACTTAAGTAAACAAGCGAGCAAAGCATAACATACTCTACATAGGACCTTTAGAAATACAAAATTTAACATGAATACAATAGTCAAATTATATATGCGTTAATAACTCCAATATGAATCTACGGGGCAGAACAAACAAACAAACTGACTCCTTGAATTAAAAAAGCTGTTTGAATGACTGCCTGACAAGTAAATTGCACACGAAAAAATACATATCAAATTTTGTAAACAAATTCTTGGAGTTAACAAAAGTCAATGGTACTTCCTGTATTAGAAGAATTAGGCAGATTTCCAGTGAGTTTAAGAATAATATGTCAAACAATATCATATTGACTACACATTCTTGATTTGTCAGAAAATTCTCTTGCCCATAAAATGTATAAATGCATGCATTATCAAGTGGACAAAAATTATCTTGGTTGACATTTGTTAAAGATATATTGATTAAATAAAATATGGGCCATGTTTAGACAAATCAGTTTACGTTCAGTATACGGAGACTAAAAGTTGTAATATCAGAAAAGTTAGAAAATGAATATATATTCGATATTGGAAAGAAAAGAAAAACAGCTCATCAAAACTTAATTTTTACACCACCATTGCAAAAGAATATGAAACAGAAAATTATTTAATCACTGTTACAGATCCGAGGCACAGACAAGCGTTAACAAGACCTCGGATCAGCGCCCAATGACTTAAGAATAGAAAAAGGACGATATCTGCATATCAAAGACTTTGCAATCGTTGTAATGTATTGGAAGACGAAGATCATTATCTTGATCACTGTGAAAGTTTGATGCCAACAGAAATATTTTAAGGAAGGGCATACAATGTCTTAATACTAATGCTTCAAATATTGTTCCAAGCCAGTTAATGACTATGGAGAATGCTCAGTCATTATTAGGAAAATTTGTGTATGATTGTTTTGTTCTTCTATGATAACCATATTGTGTCTCATAAACCCTGAGGTATTCATGACAATAAAATTTATTCTATTCTATTCTATTCTTATTCTATTCGCACACACCCGTACACACACACACCAACCCAAACACACACACACACACTCGCACCGACACAAACCCACATTTATCCAAACCACACACACACATCCAAACCCACCAAACCCATCTATACACACCTCAACCCACCCACCCCTGCTCACACACACACATAACCCCCCCCCCCCCCCCCCCCACCACACACACACACCACACACACCCCACACCCCATAAACACACCACACACACAACCGTACACACAACACACATACAACCCAAACCCAAACATAAAACACACACACACACACTCACATACACACACACTCGCTCCGACACCCACCCACACTCACCCAAACACACGCACACACATAAATACCCGTACACCCCCCCCCCCCCCCCCCCAAACCAAACACACACTCGCACCGACACAAACCCACATTCATCCAAAACACACACACACAACCACCCAACCACCCACTCCCACATCATCACAATCAGATCATCATCGTCATGATCATGATCACCAGGATCATCATCATCTTCTTCATGATTATCATTATCATCATCATCATCATCATCATCTTGATCACCATAATCATCATGATTATCATCATGATGATCATGATGATTATCATCATGATCATTATCATGATCATCAATCATTATGTTCATCATGATCATCATTATGGCCATAATCATCATCATGATCATCATCACCATCATCTTGATCATAACCATGATCCTAATCACGATGATCATCAACATCATGATCATCATGATGATAATCATCATAATCATCCTGATAATGATCATCATGATCATTATGATCACCAAGATCATGATGATCATAATCATCATGAACATCAGAATCATCATCATGATCATTAATTATCATCATAATCATGATCATAATCATCACCATCAAGATCATTATCCTCATCATGATTATTATCATGATCATTATCATCTGCATCATTATCATCATCATCACCAGCATCATTATCATCATGATTATGATAATGATCAAAATCATCATGATCGTTATGATCGTCATCATGATCATCAAAATCATGATCATCATCTTGATGATGATCATGGACAATGTTGATGATGGTCATCATCATGATCACGATTATGATATCATCATTGTCATGATGACGATCATCATCATCATAGTCATCTAGATCATCACCACGATCATCATTATGATGATGATCATCATCTTGATCATTATCATCATTATCAAATTCATGATCATTATCACCTGGAACATCATCATCACCAGGGCCATTATCATCATGATCATGATGATAATGGTGATGATCATGATGATGATGATCATCATGACGATCATGATCAACTTTGGGTTGATCATCATCCATCATAATGATCATCATCATTATCATAATCACGATCATCATCATCACATTATCATGATCACCATCATGATCATCACCATCATCATCGTCGTCATCATGGTCATGATCATGATCAAATCATAATCATGATTATCATCATCATGACCATCACTATCATGATGATGATCATCACGATCATCATCATGATTATCATGACCATGATGATGATTACCATCATGATGATCATTATGAGCATCGTCATCATTATCATTATGATCATCATCATCATGATCCTCCTCATCATTATGAAGAGCATGATCATCATCATGATCATCAGCATGATCATCATCATGATCAACCACATAATCATGATGATGATGATCATCATCATCATAATCATGATCATCATCATAATATTCTTGATGATTATCATGATCATATCTTGATCATGATCATCATGGTCATTGTGATCATGATGATCATCATCAGCAGCAAAGTCATCATCATGATGATCGTCTTAATCATCATGACCATCATAATCTTCATCATCGTCCTGACTATCTTGATCATGATCATTGTGATCATCATGTTGTGGTCATCATCATCATGATCAAATTCATCATCATCATCATCATCATGACTATAATCTAATCAAAATCATGATCATCATCATCGTCGTGATCATCATCATGATCATCATCATCACTTCATCATCATGGTCATGACGATGATGATGATAATGATCTTGACGATGATTACGATTTATGATGATGACCATCATGATGATAATGATAATGGTTATGATCATCATACCGATTAAATGATGCTCATAATGATGTTCATGATGTTGATAATGATCATGATGATGATGATCATCATCGTTATAAATCATCATCATGATCATCATAATCATGATCATCAACATCATCATCAACATGATCATCATCGTGATCATAATCATAAATTCTGCATGCCCATGCGACGAAGGAAGAGACCTCATCCCCTGCTGGTGCAAAGCAAACAGTACCAACCAAGAATGCTCAACATTCTCCAGTGGAATGCAGAAGGGGTGCATAAAAAGAAACATGGCCAGGCAGAAAGGATGCACTAAGAAAATATTGACATCGCATGTGTCCAAGATTTTAAGTGAGGGGTTACGAGACCATCAGGTTGGACCGTAAGGAAAGAAACAAATGAGGGTTGCTTTGTCTTGGTGCGGAATTCCATTGCCGCACAAGAACTCAAGATCAACATCAATCAACAGGGGGTTGATATAGTCCTTAAAGAAGACAACAGCAGGATCTACAATGTCTATTCCCCTCAAGATCGTGATCTTTCCGTCACATACATGAACATCCCAGACAACAACTGCGTGGTGGTGGGAGATTTTAACAGTCACTCAGAGAGCCGGCTATGACAAGACGGACAAGAGAGGCGAAGAAGTTGAGGATTAGGAGATTGACACACATCTTCATCTCATCAACCAAGATGATGAACCCACCTTCTACTCTAGACGCGGGGATGACCACATCAACACCAGATCTAGCGTTCGCTACCAACAACCTGTTCGTCAGGACCTTGCAGGCTCCTCAAGTGTTTCCCGCGCTGGAATTACAGAAAGGCGGACTGGACTCTCTTCGAGACCCTCACAGATATGTACACAAAGCCAATCAACATCAGGAAGGACTCAAACAAGATGGTTCAAGACTTCATAAAGGCCGTATTGAAAGCTGCCACAAAATCCATCCCAAGAGGAGCATGCAAAGACTACAAGCCTTACTGGACGGAGGAACTCCAGAATCTGGAAGATGCTGTTACATGAAGCCCCCTTCTGTAACAGCAGAAAAGCAGCCATCACTGGAGAACAACATAGTGCTGAAGGAAGTAACTGCCAGATACAAGCTGTCCTGCGCACAAGCTGCAAGAAAAAGCTGGCAAGAGAAACTGAAAGCCTAATTCTCGACAAGGATGGCAGCAAGCTGTGGAAACTGGCTAGAACCCTCAGTAACGAAACAACAAGTCACACCACAATAACAATACAAGAGAATGGAAATTACCTCTCTGGAAAGAAAGCAGCAGACCACTTCATAGACGTCTATGAAAACATCAGCAATCTGGAAGTCCATCCTGAACATAGAGCTGCAGTGCACAGGGCCCAAGGTGAACTTCATGAGAAAGAGCCCCAAGAGGAATCATGACCACAGCTTTCACAGGGAAAGAGCTGGAGGAAGCGTTGCAGAGCCTCAACCTGAAGAAGTCACCTGGACCAGACGGAATCACAAATGAAATGATTCTGCATCTTGGGATGAAGAGCAAGCAGTCCTTCTAACAATCTTTAACTCCAGCTGAAAGACAGGATCAGTTCACAGTGTTGGAGGGAAGCAGACAAGATCCCAATTCACAAAAGGAAAAGGACAAGTTGAAGGCTGACAGCTACAGACCCATCAGCCTTACAAGTTGCTTAGGAAAGCTGATGGAGAGACTTGTCAACACAAGGCTTGTCTGGCACCTTGAGCTGCTGCTGAGCCCTGAACAGGCAAGCTTCTGCCAACACAGATCAACAGAGGACCAGATCACATTCATCACTCAAAGCATAGAGGACGCTTTCCAAGAAAAGAACACGCTTGCTGTCTGGATTGACAAAGTCTGGAAGGATGGCCTCGGGCTCAAACTACGGTGATGTGGTGTGTCTGGGAGGATGTACACCTGGATCAGCCAGTACCTACACAACCGCCAAGCCGAGTCAGATTCTGGGCCAAAAGAGCAGAAAGGTGCTGAGACAGGGAGTACCACAAGGAGGAGTCCTTTCGCCGACGATGTTCCTCATCTTTATAGCTGACATCGTCAGAGAACTGCCAAGAGGGGTCAGAGGAGTGATCTAGGAAGATGACCTGGTACTCTGAAGAGTACACCACTACAGCACAGGTACGCCTCCATACTGCGCTCAACAAGATCAGTGACTGGACCAAGGAATGGTTTGTCTCAAGCAAAACAACCTACACAGTCTTCACCTATCCAGCAAGAAGCAAGAGGCGAAGCTGACACTGAACAACCAAAGGCTTGCAGAGGAATCCACACCTACCTACCTGGGAGTGACTTTTGACCGCAGGCTCCCTTGGAAACAGCAGATCACCAGATGCTGTAGCAGGGCCAAGCTGAGACTGGTGATCATGAAGAAACTTGCATGGATGGACTGGGGGCTGACGCACGTATCCTGAAGAGACTCTATACGGGGCGAGTCCGACCTGTAGTTGAGTACGGGACATCAGCATGGGCATCAGCTGCGAAGTCTAAACCTCGACCATCTCAACAAGATACAGAAACCAAGCTCAGCATGTCATAAATGGCGCCATGAGATCCACCCCAATCCTGAAGATGGAGGAGACACTGGGCTGCAGTCATTGGAGGACAGAAGGGACACAATGCCTTGAAAACCATCCAATGAACAACAGAATGAGCAGACCTACCAAGAGCCGGCTGAAAAGAGGCAGCTTTATCCACCAGTCAAGATGCCTTGAAAGACAAACCCCAGTCTTGATGGAACACGAAGCAAAGCCTATCCTGGCAAATGTCACCCACCCATCTTGGAAGAGGCAGGTGTTCCCAACAGTCGTCACCAGCATTCCCGGAGTGGTAAGAGAAGAACACGATGGAGTACATCTGCATCCAGTACCCCCAGGAAGACTGGACCCACGTCTTTACAGATGGCTCCACCACAGAAGCAACAAGGATGGTGGAGCTGGAATCTTCCTCCGATACAAAGACGGAGAAGAAGAAATTGCAATCCCAACAGGAAAATACTCCACCAACTTCCGAGCTGAGTGAGAAGCTCTCTGTGAGGCAGCCACAACAGTCTCGCAGAACTCCACAGGAACAACAGAGCAGGTGGTGGCCTTCTCAGACGCTCTCTTTGTGCTCCAAGCCCTCAAGAACTCCCGCTGCAAAGAACAGAACCATCTTACTTCAGCCCTTGTTGCCCTGAGTGCCAGAGTGGAGAATGTGGTGATACAATGAGTATCAGCACACTGGCATCAGAGGCAATGAAAAAGCGGACATTCTGGCAAAAGACGGTGCACAGGAGCAGGCCAACAACCTGGTGTCATACGATGAAATCAAGACAATCATAAAAGGCACAGCAAGGAATAAAGTGGCACCTCCAGCACCCAAAATACAATGCAGAAGACAAATACCATTTGCTCGGACGACGGGAACAGTCAAGATCTTCCACCTGAGAACTAGACACAATCGCCTCCTGCACCACATGCACACAAAATTTGTCATTGGACAGATTGGTGAGTGCCCTTGTGGTGAGGGACCAATGACAACCGACCACATCCTTCAAGACTGTATGACGCATGCAGCATCCAGAAGGAAGTACTGGCCAACACTGACAGCAGTGGAAGCCAAGTTGTAACGGCACCCTAGAGGAGCTGCGGTGGACGGCAGCCTTCATCGAGGACACCGGGCTGCTCATCTAGCCGGAGGTAAACGAGGAAGAAGAAAAATCATCATCATCATGATCATCATAATCATCATCATGATCATGATTACCATGATCGTCATCATCATCTTAATATAATATCATCATCTTCATGAACATCATTATGATCATCATCGTCTTTTATCATCATGATCATGATCACGATGATCATCATCACCATGACGATTATCATCAAGATCATGATGATGATCATCATCAAGGGGGGAGTTTGAAGATGGAGAAACTGGGAACATGAAATTAAGAAAATATATTACAGATATGAAAACTCTTCACTGGCTGCATAAGGGAACCATCGTAATCCCTTTGAAGGCAGATATATTTGTATTGCCTGCTCCGAGGCCTTTCGTCCGCTGGATCAGAACTCATCAGGGAGACACGGCTTGTTGTGTCTGCCCTCCTGGTGTCAAACAGAGAACACACCACAGTCCATAATACTGTGGTGTTCTCACCACCAAGGGTGCAAAAAAGAATCCAATAGCACCCCCAAAGCAGCCAGTGAAGGGTAACGAAAGTGTGGGGAGGAAAAAAGTTGCTGAAAACTAAAGACATTATGCAAATAGTATAAAATATAGGGGACAATCTTTGAGCCTACGTTTGAGGATCCCCCAAGGATGCAAGAGATCAAAAGACAAACACACAGACGGACAGAAACAAATAACCTCAATTTAATCGAAACAAAATGGAAATAAAATTTGAGGCAGGGAACAGTAAACAATAAACAAGTGGGGTAACTTTGGGTAACTTTTGCTCAGACGGACAGAAACAAATACAAATAACCTCAATTTAATCGAAACAAAATTGGAAATGAAATGAGGCAGGGAACAGTAAACAATAAGCAGTAAACAAGTGGGGTAACTTTTGCTCCCATAAGAAAACCTAACACAGAGTAACTTTTATTCAAGACTGGCACAGCCTTTTAAAACTTGAATAAAGTCAGACAAATACATAGACGAACAATCTAATAGTGGGGGGAAAAAACAAGCGCAGGCCAACAACTCAACTGTCTCATAGTAATGACTTGGCAAAGATTTGAAGGGGAAGGGAGGAGTTTGAAGATGGAGAAACTGGGAACATGAAATTAAGAAAATATATTACAGATATGAAAACTCTTCACTAGCTGCATCCATCGTAATCCCTTTTGAAGGCAGATATATTTGTATTGCCTGCTCCGAGGCCTTTCGTCTGCTGGATCGGAACTCATCAGGGAGACACGGCTTGTTGTGTCTGCCCTCCTGGTGTCAAATATTTCACACAAGAATGTCTTCACACAAGAAAACTTGGACAATTTGCCACAGTCAAAATCCTGCTTCTTGGTCTGATGGAAAAAACAGTAATAGAGAAAGTTGTTATCCCAGAAGCCATTGAAAAGAAGTTGCTTGAACTCAGGGTTAACAAGGCTCAAGGCCCGGATGGAGTTCCAGCTATAGTCTTTGAAGAATTGAGTAAAGAAATATCTTTAACCATTAAGTATATTATTTAATAAATCAATGAATGTAAGTTCCATTTCCAAGGAATGGAAACAGCACATGTAACTGCAATATTCAAAAAAGGGACTAGGAATGATCCTGGCAATTATAGACCTGTAAGTTTGACTTCAATAACATGTAAAGTTTTTGAATCAATTATAAGAGATGTTATTGTAGACCACATGACCATAAATAACTTGTTTTCCGACTGTCAGCATGGTTTCAGAAAACATAGATCATGTGCAACTCAGCTTTTACAAGTAATGGTAGACTTCACTTTATTATTTGACAAAGGTCACAATATTGATGTACCATATCTAGATTTTTCGTAAAGCTTTTGACTATGTTCCACACGAGAGACTACTATGTAAACTAGAAAATGACAATATAATTGGTAATGTACTGGTTTGGATACGCCTTTTTTTTTTTTTAAGGGAAGGACACAAAAAGTAAGGGTTGGAAATGCATTCTCTGAAAACATAAATGTACTTAGCTGGATACCCCAAGGAAAGTATATTAGGTCCAGTGTTAAGTGTGTGCGTGTTTGTGATCATCGGTGATGATCTGAATGTACTAGATAAGTTTAGAACAACATCTGGATTTGATGAAGCGTTCGTTGTCGCTCACTCGTGTCTCCAAGTTTCTGGCGTCCTAGTTACGTCAAGGGAGATAATACTAATTGATTGTGCACCGGAAGATATTGTTTATAGTCCACTGGTACGAATGTTCGGTAATCATAACATCTCCCTTTTTTTTAACGGTTATATTCTGTTAGTCCGGTTCTCATTTATTCAGACTCTCTTCCGTTAAAACACTGTCATGATGAAGTTTAGAATTTAACAGTCCATTCTATTTGGAACTCGCACAGTGCGGCCACTGCTGGATCTGGTATGGTGCAGGTTCAGTGTTGTCAGAAGGGACAGGTGTTGGTTCAAGTACTTGGTCTGGAGTGTCGGAGTTTGGAATCCTGGCACTATCTGTGGTTCCACTTTGGTCTTGTGCTGCATGTTTCAGGAAACGACGATTGCGCCGGTAGACTGCACCATCATCACTCTGCACTGTGTATGAATGGGTTCAGCACACTGGTTGGTGATGACAGCAGGTTTCCAACTGTCTCCTCTGGACAGTTGCACATGGATGTGATCACCAGACTGCATTGGTGGCAGGAGGTGTGCAGTCCTGTCATAGTACTGCTTTTGATTGGACTGGGGTGTAGCATGTCTGTCCTGAAAATGGCTGTGCTCTATTGCCTTTGGAATTAAATGCCTGTGGTGGTAGGAAGGATGGAACGAAGTTGACGTCCCATTAGAAGTTGGGCTGGTGATGCCAAATTATCCACAGGGATGCTGCGGTATTCCAGTATGTTGAGCAGGGGACTTTGGTTCTCTCGCTTGGCTTTGTCGAGTATGCTTTTGACAGTTTGGACTGTTTTTTCTGCGAGACCGTTTGATTGAGGATATCCTGGGCTCGAAGTGATGTGATGAAAGTCCCATGTTGAGGCAAAGCTTTTGAGTCTTCGGATATAAATTGAGGACCGTTGTCACTCATGACTGTTTCAGGAATCCCATGCTGAGCGAAGTGAACAGAGAGTTTTCTGATGACCATAGCAGATGAGGTGTTGGGTAATTCATCAATCTCAAAGAAATCGGCTGTAGTAGTCAACAGAAACCATGTATGATTTGTTGTTCCATGTGAATAGGTCGACTCCTATCTTTTCCAGGGCCCTGAAGGAAGAAGGGGTTCCTTGGGATTTGACCGTGCACTTGGGTACAGATGTGGCACTTGGCAATGTGTTTTTCAATGTCGATTACCATACCTGGCCAAAACAAGATGTTTCTTGCTCGTTGTTTTTTTTTTTTTTCAACTCCAAGATGACTTGTATGAATTGTTTGGATCATTTCTTCCTGGAGAAATGTTGGGATCAGGATCTTCTCCCCTTTTAGGAGAATGTCATCAATGCTTGTCAGTTCATCCCTGAAATTCCAAAATTCGAGGATGTTTTTGTTGCAGTCTTGCCGTCGGTCTGGCCAGCCATCATGGATGGTTGATTGCAATATCTGTAGTTGTTTGTCCTCTCTGGTGGCCTTCCGGATTTCTTGCATGTTGTTGTCACTGATGGGCATATTGTTGAGAACACTGTGGACTTGAAATTTAGGATCATCTGGGATGTCTCTTGGGTTTAGCTGGTAGAAATTTTTCGAGACAGTGCATCAGCCACTGGGATGAGTTTACCAGGAACATGACTATATTCAAGTCATAATTTCTGTAGTTGTAAGAACATCCGCTGGAGGCGTATTGGAGTGTTTTCAAGAGATTTTTTTGCAATGGACTCCAAAGGTTTGTGGTCTGATTCCACTGTGATCTTCTGACCACAGATATATTGATGAAACCGTTTGCATCCGAAGACGATTGCCAGAAGCGTTTTTCGATCTGTGCGTAGTTCTGTTCAGTTTGAGTGAGTGACTTGGATGCGAAAGCGACTGGTTTTCCTTCTTAGAATATGGCTGCACCACGTCCGAACTTGCTGGTGTCAACTTGCAGTGTTACTGGCTTGGAAGGGTCAAAAAATGCAAGAACAGGCTGGCTTAGGATGGCAGACTTTGCTTTTTTCAGTGCTTCTTGCTGGGGCCTGTCCCAAAGGAATTCTGGATCATCCCTGAGTAGGTCACGCATCACTGCTGTGGGGCAAACTTGGCGAGGTAGTTGATCATGCCGAGTGTGGTTTGAAGTTCCTTTTTGTTGTTTGGATGAGGCATGTCCTGTAAATGCCTTCACTTTGGAGGGATCTGGTTTCAGACCTTCGGCTGAAATTACATGTCCGAAGTACTCAACTTCAGTCATTCCAACTTCCAGTTTCTCTGGGTTTAGTTTGAGGTTTTGCTCTTCTGCTCGAATCAGTGCTGTTTTCAGTTCATGTTGTGTTCTTCTGCAGTTGTTTCACTGATGAAAGACATCATCGATAAGAGGTGCGACTCCTGGTAGACCTTCGAAAACTTCATTTTTCTTTGGAATTCGTCTTGGGGAGATACGATGCCGAAGGGTAAACGTTTGAATCGATATCTGCCAAAATGTGGTGTTGAAGGTAGTAAGGTATGAAGAATTTTCATCCAGTTTGAGTTGCCAGTATCCTGACTGGGCATCCAGTTTTGAGAAGTATTTTGCGCCCGTTAGTCTTGCAGTTGGCAGAGGGTAGTGTGGTCTTTTGATGGCTTTGTTTAGGTCTCTGGGTCTAGACATACACGCAGTTTTCCATTTTTTTCTCAGTGATCACAAGTGAGTTTACCCAATCAGTAGTTCTGTCACTTTATCACATCTTTTTTTTCATGTTTGCAAGTTCTGTTTTGAGACTTTCTTTTATCGCATGCGGAACCTGGGGGGTGCATGGATGACTGGTATGGGCGTCTTCTTTCATGTGAATATGGAGTTCATCTCTAGTAGACGGCTTTCTGATTGTGTCTACTGGCTGTGGGTTTGATGCTGCTAACATAGATTTCAACCGCTCTTGTGTAGTTTCATGTGCAATGCCAATGTCTATATAGCACTGCTCATAATAAGGTTGTCACCTGTTAAAAGTTTTTCATGAATTTCTTGTGAGCGGATGCCTGCAACAATGCGGTCACGCACAATTTCGTCCCACAGGTTTGTACAAGGTTGCGCAAATCAGTGACAAATTCAGCAAAAGTTTCATTTTCTTTCTGTATTCGTTCATGAAAGATGTATCTTGCAAATACTTTGTTTGTTTTTGGTTCTGTGTTCTTTGAATTTTTGGATGATGGTGTTGACATCCTTTGCTTCGTCTTGAGAAAGTCCCCATGAATTTAAATGTCTCTGCCTTTTTGGCCGATCCAGATGACAAGATAGGCTGCTCGTGCTTCTGCTGTCGTTTGCTTGAAACATCAAACTTGTATGTTGAAAGTTTTTGCCATTCTTCTTTTAAATTTTTGGGATCCCAGTTCATTACTGGGTTATTTTGTGATGTGGCCATACTGTCAAACCTTAAATGACTTGTGGGTGTTGCTGTTTAGAACCTCTTTGGTTTTCATCTGAACGATTGTTTGATATATATACACATATTTTTTTTTCTATTTATATTACTTATAAATGATGTACCAGAGTTAATAGCCAGTAATTCTAAAATAATTGCTGACACCAAGATTTATAACATATCTGAGAAATAATAAAACGTTACAAAAAGATTTGGACAGGTAAGTGAAGTGGTCAGAAACCTGGAATTTACATTTAACACTACTAATGCAAAGTTATGCGAATAGGCAGAACCAACCCACACACTGATTACACTATGAAAACGAAAGGTGGAGATACTATGTTATCTACATGCAGAGAAGAGGAATAATTTTGATGAAGCTTGAACTTTTGACCAACATATTCAGAGTGCAGCTAAGAATTCTAATAACACACTTGGCATAATTAAAAGAACATTTTCAATTCTGGACAAAGATACACTTATGTATTTATTTATATAAGGCACTTATAAGATCTCATCTTGAGTATGGCAGTGTAATCTGGTATCCATACTTGAAGAAAAGGCAATCTGCCCTTGAAAAGATACAGAGAAGAGCCCCCAAGTTCGTACATGGTATACAGAATTTGTGTTATAGAGACAGATTGAAGCACTTAAAATCCCCTCATTGAAAGCTAGCAGTTAGAGGAGACTTAATTCAAGCTTTTTACTAATATTGATAAGTATGCAGATTTCTTTAATTAAACAAATCATACCTTACTAGTAAATAGTAGTAGTAATAGGACAGGCTATTTGCCTAGGCCTCACGGCCTATGTACGTTCCCCTCTTTGACTTCATAATGTGTTGTGCGCATTTATTTCGTGATTTAGCCCCAAATGGGCCTCGGTCGTCATAATTGTCCCCGTCAGGTCAGATAAATAGATCTGCAAATGGTAAGCTGAAGCCCAGTACTACCTGTCACAGCTGAGTGCTGAAGCCGGAGGTGTTGGG
Source organism: Conus ventricosus (assembly GCA_018398815.1). Lineage (NCBI taxonomy): Eukaryota > Metazoa > Mollusca > Gastropoda > Neogastropoda > Conidae > Conus > Conus ventricosus. Next base: position 66,587,886 of record CM031613.1, read on the forward strand.
CCAACATGGCGCACTCTAACACCACGTGGCGTGGTTAACACCACGCACTTTGCCCTATGATGATACGCGGAAACCGATTTAACCGAATGGTGCTCGCCCTGTGAGGTCCCCCAGGCAGGTGCAGTGCCGGGCTCTTGGCCTCAAAGGAGCCCACCCTCAGCTACTGGAGGTCCTTCGTCTTTTCCAGTGGAGCCAGGGGACAAGCAAGGAGAGCGACTGGCCAACAACCCAGAAAGAACAGGGAGACCCCCGACATCAACATCATGCAGTGGAATGCAGAAGGGGTCAGCAACAAGAAAGAAGAACTAGAACACTTCCTTCATGAAAACAGCATCAACATCTGCTGTATACAGGAAACACACCCGCAAGAGGGGAAGCCGTTTAAGATTAGAGGCTACCAGGTGTTTCCGAACGGACGAAAAGGGAGAACAAAGGGAGGAGTAATGACACTGGTGAGAAATAACTCAACGCCTCCGAAGTAAAGAAATTCATGGTGAAGCTGAATACATAGAAGTCAAGGTGGTCACCCAAGACAGCACGATCAACATCGTCCAATTATTACTGCCCTGATGACAAGATGCTGTCCCTTGACACAATCCAGGTCCCAGACAGCGGCTTCCTCATCACTGGAGACTTCAACAGCCGGTCCCAGAGTTGGGGATATGACAACATTGACAACAGAGGAGAAGAAGTTGAAGCTTGGCAAGATGAACACCACCTCATTCTTGTCAATGATCCCACTGATACACCTACCTTCTACTCCCGCCGCTGGCGCAACCACCACACTCCAGACCTGGCTTTCTGCACCGACGACATCCACAGAAAGATCAGAAGAAAGGTTGAAGAACAACTTGGAGGCAGTGACCATCGCCCAGTTGTCCTTACTATGCGTGCTAAAGCACAAGGACAGCCACAACATCCGCGATGGAACTACAAGAAGGCACAGTGGGGGTTGTTCAGCACACGCACCAACGAGCTGACAAGAAGCATAGTAGTTTGAAGGGAGGAACATCAACAATGTAGTCCCAAAAAATTCAAACACCAGCGTTTTCCCAGGCAGCCAAGAGTGCATACCAAGAGGAGCAAGAAAAGACTACACCCCCTACTGGACGAGTGAGCTACAGAAGACACATGATGCTCTCACAGAAGCAAGGATAGAGGCTGAAACCGATCCCAGCCAGGAGAATAACATCAACTCCAAGAAAGAAAAGCAAAATTCTTGCGGACCAAGTTAGAGAGCAAAAGAAGAAGTTGGGGAGAGAAAACAGCAAGCCTAAACATGGAGAAAGACACAACAAAGCTTTGGAAATTGACAAAGGCCCTGAATGAAGAAAGCACCAGTGGCCAGAAGATCACCCTAGATGATGAAGGAAACACACTTACAGGAAGGGCCGCAGCCAACAACTTTGCAAGAGCTTACGCTGCAGAGGGTAACATCAACATAAGCCAGCACCAGCAGAAAGAGATACGACAAGAAGAGAGGGAAAGAAGAGCAGGAAAGAAAGAGGTACCAGATGCCATGCATACTAACATCAGCTTGGCGGAAATGAAGAAGGCCATTAAGAAGTTGAAGAAAAAGAAGTCTCCGGGACCTGACACCATAAAAGAATGAAATGCTTCAACACTTAGGAAAAAATCGCGCTTCAGAAATTGCTGGACATATTCAATCTCAGCTGGAAGCAAGGCCAGGTACCACAGTGCTGGAGAGAAGCCATAATGATACCCATCCTCAAACGTGGCAAGAACAAAAGTAAAGCCCAAAGCTATCGTCCCATCAGTCTAACAAGCTGTGTCTGTAAGACCCTGGAACGCATTATCAACCAACGCCTTCAGCTTTACCTGGAGACAGAGAGCATCATTGTCCCTGAGCAAGCTGGCTTCAGACAGTATAAAAGTACCGAAGACCAAACCACACACCCCTCACAGGTCATAGAGGATGCTTTCCAGGCCCAGAAGGCAGCCCTGGCGGTCTTTATTGACCTACAGAAAGCGTTTGAAGGTCTGGAAAGACGGTCTCCTGGTGAAGCTTCTGCGTTGCGGCATCAGTGGCAACATGTACCAGTGGACCAAGTCGTACCTACACAACCGAAGAGCCAGAGTGTCGGTAGACGGCCGCTGTGGCCAAAAGGTGTTGCTGAGACAGGGAGTTCCCCAGGGAGGCGTCCTCTCCCCCTCTTTGTTCATACTCTTTATCAACGACATTGTAGCCCGAACTAACCAAGAGGTTCCACGCGGCGCTATATGCAGACGACCTGGTGCTCTGGTGCTGTGAAGAGTATGCAACAACAGCAACTATAGGATGCGGATCGCCCTGGAGAATGTTGCAGCATGGGCTGAAAGCTGGTGCGTAACTATCAACAGGGAGAAGTCAACTGCCACTCTTTTCACGCTATCCCCAAAAGCCAAGCCTGGAAAACTCACCCTAGGAAACGCCACACTAAGGTTGAAGACCAGCAAACATACCTTGGTGTTACCTTTGACAAGAGAATGACCTGGAAACATCTCCTATAATTGATTCAAAAAACTTTACATGTTATTGAAGTCAAACTTACAGGTCTATAATTGCCAGGATCATTCCTAGTCCCTTTTTTGAATATTGCAGTTACATGTGCTGTTTTCCATTCCTTGGATATGGAACTTAAAATTCATTGATTTATTAAATAATATATTAATGGTAATGATATTTCTTTACTCAATTCTTCCAAGACTATAGCTGAAACTCCATCCGGCCTTGAGCCTTGTTAACCCTGAGTTCAAGCAACTTCTTTTCAATGGCTTCTGGGATAACAACTTTCTCTATTACTGTTTTTCCATCAGACCAAGAAGCAGGATTTGACTGTGGCAAATTGTCCAAGTTTTCTTGTGTGAAGACATTCTTGTGTGAAATATTTGACACCAGGAGGGCAGACACAACAAGCCGTGTCTCCCTGATGAGTTCCGATCCAGCAGACGAAAGGCCTCGGAGCAGGCAATACAAATATATCTCCCTTCAAAAGGGATTACGATGGTTCCCTTATGCAGCTAGTGAAGAGTTTTCATATCTGTAATATAAATTTCTTAATTTCATGTTCCCAGTTATCTTCCTCCATCTTCAAACCCCCCCCCCCCCCCCCCCCCCCCCCCCCCCCCTTTCAAATCTTTGCCAAGTCATTACTATGAAGACAGTTTGAGTTGTTGGCCTGCGCTTGTTTTTTTCCCCCACTATTAGATGTTCGTCTATGTATTTGTCTGACTTTATTCAAGTTTTAAAAGTTTGAATAAAAGTTACTCTGTGTTAGGTTTTCTTATGGGAGCAAAAGTTACCCCACTTGTTGGTGTTAACCACGCCACGTGGTGTTAGAGTGCGCCATGTTGGCCCAACACCTCCGGCTTCAGCACTCAGCTGTGACAGGTAGTACTGGGCTTCAGCTTACCAGTAGCAGATCTATTTATCTGACCTGACGGGGACAATTATGACGACCGAGGCCCATTTGAGGCTAAACACGAAATAAAATGCGCACAAACACATTATGAAGTCAAAGAGGGGACGTACATAGGCCGTGAGGCTAGGCAAATAGCCTGTCCCTATTACTACTACTACTACTAGTAAGGGTATGATTTGTTAATTTAAAGAAATCTGCATACTTATCAATATTAGTAAAAAGCTTGAATTAAGTCTCCTCTAACTGCTAGCTTTCAATGAGGGGATTTTAAGTGCTTCAATCTGTCTCTATAACACAAATTCTGTATACCATGTACGAACTTGGTGGCTCTTCTCTGTATCTTTTCAAGGGCAGATTGCCTTTTCTTCAAGTATGGATACCAGATTACACTGCCCATACTCAAGATGAGATCTTATAAGTGCCTTATATAAATAAATACATAAGTGTATCTTTGTCCAGAATTGAAAATGTTCTTTTAATTATGCCAAGTGTGTTATTAGAATTCTTAGCTGCACTCTGAATATGTTGGTCAAAAGTTCAAGCTTCATCAAAAATTATTCCTCTTCTCTGCATGTAGATAACATAGTATCTCCACCTTTCGTTTTCATAGTGTAATCAGAGTGTGGGTTGGTTCTGCCTATTGCCATAACTTTGCATTGTAGTTAAATGTTAATTCTGGTTTTGAACTTCATTACCTGTCCAAATCTTTGGTAACGTTTTATTTTCCTCTGATTGTTATAAATCTTGGAGTCTGCAATTATTTAGAATTACTGGCTATTATCTTGGTACTTCATTATAAGTAATATAAATAGAAAAAAAAATTTGTGTTAATATCAAAACAATGTTCAATGAAAACCAAAGAGGTTCTATACAGCAACATGAACACAAGTCATTTAAGGTTTGTCAGTATGGCCAATCATCATATAAAACCAGTTAATGAACTGGGATGCCAAAAAATTTAATGAAGAATGGCAGAACTTTCAACAAAACATACAAGTTTGATGTTTCAAGCCAACGAAAACCAAAAGCAGAAGCACGCAGCTATCTTGCATCTGGATCGGCCAAAAAGGCAGAGACATTTGAAATATGGGGATTTTCAAGACGAGCAAAGGTTGTCAACACCATCATCCAAAAATTTCTAAGAACACATGAACCAAAAACAAAACCAAAGTATTGCAAGATTATCTTTCATGACGATTAAGAAAGAAAATTGAAATTTGTGAATTTGTTACTGATTTGCGATACCTGTACAAACCTGTGGGACGGAAATGTGCGTGAGCATTGTTGCAGGCACGCTCAAGAAATTCATGAAAACTTTTAAAGGTGAGACAACCTTCTTATGAGCAGTGCTATAGAATGGCATTGCCATATGAAAACTAACAAGGCGGTTGATATCATGTTAGCGCATAAACCCACAGCAGGAGACACAATCAGAAAGCCGTTACTAGAGATGAACTCTTATTCACATGAAGAAGAAGCGCATACAGTTCATCCTGCACCCGCAGTTCCGCATGCGATAAAAGAAAGTTCAAAACAGACTTGCAAAAATGAAAAAAAAAGATGTGATAACAGTGAAGAATCTTCTGATTGGTAAATTTCCTTGTGTTCTTTAGAAAATAATGGAAAAACTGGGGTATGTCTAGACCCAGAACCTAAACAAAGCATTCAAAAGACCACAACTATCTGCCAACTGCAAGACTAACGGGCGCAAATACTTCAAAATGGATGCCAGTCAGGATACTGGCACCTCAAACTGGATGAAAATTTTTGCATACCTTACTACCATCAACCACACATTTTGGAAGATATCGATTCTAACGTTTATCCTCTGTGCAATGCAGCTTATCTCGTGGGGTATCTCTACTCCAAGAGACTCGGAATTCCAAGAAAAATGGTAAGTTTTCAGAAGGTCTTCCAGGAGTCGCACCCTTTATCGATGTTGTCATTCATCAGTGTAAAACTGCAGAGAACACACATGAACTGAAAACAGCATGATTCGAGCAGGAAGAGCAAAATTCCAGTGTATTTTAAACAGAGAAATGGAAGTTGGATATGATGAAGTTGAGAGTACTTCGACATGTAATTTCTGCGAGTGTTGAAACCAGATCTCCATAGTGAAAGGCAGTACAGGACTGCCTCATCCAAACAACAAAAAGGATCTTCAAACCACAATCGGCTTGATCAACTACTCGCATGTTAGCCCTCAGCGTGATGGTGGACCTATCAGGGATGATCCAGAATTTCTTTGAGGACAGGGCACCAGCAAGACGCACTGAAAAAAGCAAGTTGCCATTAGCCAGCCTGTTCTTGCATATTTTGACCTCAAGCCAGTAACATGCAAGTCGACACCAGCAAGTTCGGACGTGGTGAGCATTATTCTACGAAGGAAAACAGTCGCTTTCGCATCCAAAGTCACTCACTTCACACTGAACAGAACTACGCACAGATCGAAAAAGGCTTTCGGCTATAGTCTTCCGATGCAAAACGGTTTTTCAATATATCTGTCGGTCAGAAGAATCACAGTGGAATCAGACTCAAACCTTTGGAGTCCATTGCAAAAAAAATCTCTTGAACACTCCAATACGCTCCAGCGGAGTTGCTTACACAACTACAGAAATTTGACTTGACTATAGTCCATGTTCTGGTTAAACTCATCCCAGTGGCTGATGCATGTCTCGTAAATTTCTACAGTTGAACAAGAGACATCAGATGATCCAATTTCAAGTCCACAGTGTTTCTCAACAATATGCTCATAGTGACACAAAATGCAAGAAATGCCGGGCTGGCACAGAGAGGCAAACTATAAGATATGGCAATCCAATCATGTGGTGGCAGACAGACGGCAAGACTGCAACGCAAAAATCTCGATATTTTGGAATTTCAGGTGATGAATGAATGCATTGGATGACATTATCCTAAAAAGGGAGAAGATCCTGATCCAACATTTTCAGGAAGAAATGATCCAAACATTATACAAGTATCTTGGAGTTGAAAAAACAAACAAACGAGCAAGAAACATCTTGTAATGGCCAGTATGATATGACATTGAAAACAACATTGCCAAATGTGCCACATCTGTACCAAGTGCACGGTTCAAATCCCAAGGAAACCCTTCTTCCTTCATGCCCTGGGAAAAGATAGGAGTCGACCTATTCACCATGAGAACAACAAGTAAAATGAAATACTATATACATACCTGGTTTTGTTGACTACTAAGCGATTTCTTTGAGATAGATCGAATTACAACACTCAGATATGCTAGGTCATCAGAAAAAACTCTCTGTTCACTTCGCTCAGACTAATGGATTCTGACAGTCATAGAGTGACAAAGGTACAATTTATATCCGAGGGGGGTGGGGGGGGACTTTTTCAAAAGTCTTTGCCTCAACATGGGATTTATCATCACTTCCGAGCCAGGAATATATCAATTCAAGGGTTGCGAAAAAAGAAAAAAAACTGTTCCACTGTCAAAAGCATCTCGACAAGCAAGCGAGAGAACCAGTCTTGTCTACATACTGGAATACCGCAGCATGCTGTGGTAATTGCATAGCCCAACTTTCTATGGGACGTCAATTGATCCATCATTCTACCCCCAACAGGCATTGTAATTCAAAGCAATAGAGCACAGCATTTTCAGGACAGTACATGTCAACTCCAGTCCAATCAAAAGCAGTACTATGACAGGACTGCAACCTCTGCACCAATGCAGTCTGGTGATCAATCGATCCATGTGCATACTGTCAGAGGAGACCGTTGGAAACCTGTGGTCATCACCAACCAGTGTGCTGAACCTCCATATAACAGTGCTCAGAGTGTTGATGGTGCAGTCTACGAGCCGCAATCGTCGTTCCTGAAACATGCGCACAAGACCAAAGTGGATACCACAGATGTGCAGGATTTTCCAAATCCGGACACTCCAGGACCAGTACTTTTTTGTTTGCTTTGGGGGGCACCGCAGGGAGGATGGGTTCTTCCTTGTCGCAGGGGCAGGGAAAATTTTATATTTGTCACGATGAGATCTGTTGTGTTGTGTTGATGTCAGATTTGTGATCGAGATGTATAAGAGATGATCTTCATCTTCAGATCATCTAAAATCATAAAATTTTTATGGCATCTTTAAATCGGTTTTGATCTAAACCATTATCTTTTCTTCATGATGGTCTCATATAATCGAAATCTCGTAAAGTTTACATCATATCGTCTAACCTGTGATGAAGGTGTGTGATATGTGATGATCACGACGTTGTGTGATCGATTTTGTTATGTTTATAGTATGTGTGGATGTGATGTTTTGATCATGTGATGATGACCAAAAAACATGATGTCACAAATGTCATGATAAAGATGTCAGGACGATGATGTTATTTATGGGTCATGTGATTAAGTGATTCATGATGTTGATTTTGGGTGATGATGATCATCTGATCACAATGCCCTGATGTCATGATCAAATATGATCATGATAATATAAAGGGAATTTATGTGATGATATGATTATGAGATGATGATCTCACATCTGATTATGGGGGTTGATCAGTGATGATCTGCTGATGTCATGATGATGATCATGCTTTTCATTGATGGGGGATCATGTATGTGTTCATAATGAAAAGTGACGTGCTTAATGATTCTGTTGAAAATCATCATCATGGTCATTAATCAGATGTGACGGTGAATCATCGATGTGAGGGTTGATGTGATAATCATGATTATGATTTTGTCATGATATGCCATGAGACGCGAGATGTGGTGGATCATGATGGTGTCATGATAAGTGATGATGTGTGTGATTATGAAAGATGATATCTTATGGTGGATAAACCCAAATTTGATCATGATCTCATGAGTCACATCATATCATGATATCCCCATTTCTCTGATCATGATGAAAATGGCCCGGGTGATGTGATGATCCGGTTTTAATGTCATAAATTTTGATAATGATGAAAATGATCAAGTTGTGATTTCTCAAATGAGTCGTGGTGTGATCTGTGACTTGTGTTGATGATCGTCACATGAAATGAGTGTCAAAAAATCGGATTTTGATGAGGGACCTCATAACATTGCCCTTTTTCTCTCAAGTGTTGATCTGTTTTTGTGATCATGATGACGATCATAACGAATGATGATTTTGTCTTTATCTAATCTGATGTTATGATGCTGGTGTGTGTGATAAGAGCAGAGTATGTCATGATAAAAAATTGATGGGAAAATGATTTGATGGTGAGGGGTTTATGTTTGTTTGTGAAAATTAGATTGTTGTGTTTCTGGTTTTGATTTGATCATCTGATCTTGGTGATAAAATGTCTGTGATCTTTTCGGTGATTAGTCAAATTTGTGTCAGGTTGATGATCATCGTGTTAGGATCTGGGTTTGATCAAGTGTGGTGTGATGATTGTGTGATTTGGCCATAATGATGATCATGATGACATAAGGTGTGTCTGATAATGTCATGATGAAAATCATCATGATCATCATGATGATAATTGAGATTTGGTGATCAAGAGTTGATGTGATGAAAAATGTATTTGAAGAAGATGTTGTGTCTGGTGATCATATCATGCGTGGATATGTTGGGGATGATGGGGGAGTGGGGGGTTGGGTGGTGGGTGGTTGTGTTTGGATGAATGTGGGTTTGTGTGGTGCGGTGTGTGTTTGGGTTGGGGGGGGGGGATGTAGGTATTTTTGTGTGTGCGTTGTTTGGGTGAGTGTGGGTGGGTGTCGGACGAGGTGTGTGTATGTGGTGTGGTGTGGTTTTTGTATTTTGGGGGATGTTGTATGTGGTGTGTGTAGGGTTGTGTGTGTTGTTGTTTATGTGTGTGTGTGTGGTGTGTGGTGTGGGGGGGGTTTAGGGTGTGGTGAGCGGGGGTGGGGGGGTTGAGTGGTGTATAGAGGGGTTTTTGGTGGGTTTGGATGTGTGTGGGGGTTTTTGGAAAAAATGTGGGTTTGTGTGGGTGCGAGTTTTGTGTGTGTGTTTTTGGGGTTTGGTGTGTGTGGTCGGGTGGGGTGCGAATGAATAAGAATAAAAGGGAATAGAATATTTTTTGTCATGAAACCCTCATGGTTTAGGGCACAATTGGTTTTGAAACAAAAAATCTACAAAATTTCCCAAATAAGCTGGCTTCCCTAGTCATTAAACTGGCTTGGAAAAATATTTGAAGCTTAGTTTTAAAAATTGTTCCCCTTTCCTTAAAATATTTCTGGGGGCATCAAACTTTCACAGTGATCAAGAAAATGAACTCGTTTTCCAATAAAATTTAAACGTTGCAAAGTTTTTTGATTGCAGATATCCCCTTTTTTTTTCTTAAGTCTGGGCGCTGATCCGAAGTTTTTTAAAGCTTGTCGTGCCTCGGATCTGAAACAGTGATTAAAAAATTTTCTGTTTCATTTTTTTTGCAATGGTGGTGAAAAAATTAATTTTTGATGAGTTTTTTTTAAAGTCTTTCCAATATCAATTTATTCATTTTTTATTTCTGATATTACAATTTTTGTCTCCGTATTATCTATTACCCTTTTTGTGCTGGTGCACAAAAGGGTCGCCCAAAAACCCCCCCTGAGTCGGTCGGTGAAAAACGTTCCGAGGCCATGTAAACCATTGCCCTTTCATCCCCCTCTCTATTTTTTCCCCCCAAGTTTCCTTGGGGCGCCCTCTTCTTTCGGCCCTCAGGAGTCCTGTGGGCGTTTTGGGAAAAATGGCTTTTTGTCTGCTGGGGAGCACAGGGCCCTATCCACCCCAAACCCCCTTCGTTTATTTGCTTTTGGATGGGTTCGTTTTGCTCTTTGGGGATTCTCATTGGTGAGGGATTGGGCCCCAATAGATGCGTAGAATGGTCTGGGATTGTTTTGAAGAATTAGTTTGTTGCTGGGGTTTTTGGTCATCTTCCATGATTTGTCCATAAAGAAGGGTGCTTATTACATTTGTTTAAAGTTCTAATTGGTCTTCGGCGGATATTCCCTGTCTCCATTTGCTCCGGTGAGGCAAAGGCCTGGTGGCTTTTGAAAAGTGAGCCCGGATCTCCCCTCCCATCCTGTTTTGAATCTTGGCCAAGATAGGTGAAGTCGCTAATTTCCCTAAATTTCTTTCCCCGTTCGTTTGTGTTGTCTTGGACTCTGGCATTCATTTCATGCTCTTGTTTCGGGGTTTTTGCCTTCAACCAAGGTTTCAGCTTTTGCTGCCAAGGCATCTTTTTTTCCCCTGATGTTTGGTAGCGAGTGCTCAGGGCAATATCGTCAGAAAAGTCCAAGTTTCCAGTGTTGTTGTTGCCAATTGCGGGGGGTCCATCTGATTCCCCCCCTTCTCTGTGGTGGCGTTTTCAAAATCAGCCTGGCCGGGATGAAGGGAAAGGCATAGGAAGCCTGTTTCACCCCCGGGGCCGCATTAAAGGGCGTTGTGAGCTCCGTGTTCGTCCTTGTGCGCTGAAGTCACTGTACGCATTCAATGACCCGGAAAATTTTTTGCAGGGTTTCCGAGTTTTCCAGGTTTTTCCAAAAGGGGGTTCGGTGGATGCTGTCAAATGCCTTCTCCGGTAAATGGTTGTGAAAAAAAGGGTGTTCCACTCATTGCTCTTTTCCCAAAACCGGCGCAGAGTGAAGATATGATTGGCAGGATGTCCGGGCGAAACCGCTTTTTGTGAGGAGTTCCTCTCAAGGGTTTCCGTAGCCTTGACTCAAACCCTTGAAATCCTTGCTAGTGAGAGAAAAAATTGTTACCCTCAGTTGTTGAATCTCCAAGATCCCCCTTTTTGGGGAAACTAAGTAGACAGTTTTCCAGCTTAGGGGTCGGCCCCGTTTCCCAAACCTGTTAAAGATTCCGTCCGAATATGCGTAAATATTTGTCCAAACTGGCCTATTTATTTTAAATCAATATTCTTTAAAAAAATGTAACCAAGGAAAATTTTTGTCCATTTGATAATGCTGCTTTTATACATTTTTATGGGCAAGGTTTTTTGAAAAATAAGAAATGTTAGCTATGTTTATTGTTTGCATAACTTAAACTCACGGGAAATCTTCCTAATTCTTTAATCGGGAGTCCCATTGACTTTTGTTAACCCAAAAATTTGTTTACAAAATTTGATATGTATTTTTTGTGTCCCAAATTTATTGTCAGGCAGTCATCAAACAGTTTTTTAATTCAAAGGGTCGTTTTTTTGGGTTTTGGTAGGGGAACCATTTTCTGCCCCGTGTTCATTTTGGGAGTTTAAAGATCTATAATTTGACTATTGTATTCATGTTAATTTTGTATTTCTAAAGGTTTGTGATATGTAATGCTTTGCTGCTTTTTTTCTTAATTTTCCCTGTGTTTTTCAAAAGGGCTCCTTTGTTGTTGTTTCCCCAAAATTTTTGTATTCGCCCGCGTTTGAATTATGTTTTCACCACAGAAAAAATTAATTGGTACTTTGGTGTTGATTTTGAAAAATTTAAGAACTTTTTTTTTTTTTTTCTCTGTTTATTTTAAACCCCCCAACATGGAAAATGTCATGTAAATTTTAGTTTTTGTTGGGCCCATTTTTTTGAAAGAAAAAGAATAATGAGTCATCTGCTATAAAAAAATGGAATCTTACAAGCATTCAAGTCGTCAAATGTAGGTGAATCATTATTATCCATCACCCCAGAATGTCCCCTTTTTGAAAAACTTAAATAAAGTAAGGCTGAAGGGATTTCCTTGTGTACTCCCTTCGGACAATAATTTTTTTTATTAAAAGGCATGTGATTTGTTTTTAATGGTGCATTCGTTGCATTCTTTAATTATATCAAAACAGTTTCCATTTTTTATTCGTTCAATTTTTTGCAGATTGTTCTTCAAATGCCCCTTTTCAAAATCGACCAAAGATCCATATAATCTGCCCTTTAAAATTTTAAACCCCATAATCTTTTTAGAAAAAAATGTGTCAATGTTCTGTGATTCTTTCGAAATCCCGCCGAACTTTGACTAAAAATGGATTTTTTTTAGGGAAACCGTCACTTATTATTTTAATCGTACAAAACACTTTTCCAATGTATTGGGAAGTGTTATTTCCCGTAAATTTTTTGGGTCCCCCGGATGACCATTGTTGATAATTTTGGAAATTAAAAATTTTTTCCCCAATTTTGGTTAAATTTTCTCTTAAAAAAAGGTTAAACATTTTGTAATGTTTAGTATGGTAATTGGGCTAGTTTTAATCATTATTAATTATGCCATCCCTTCCTGGGATTTGGTTTTTGTTTTTGTAGGCAAGCTTTTTTTTAATTTCACCGGGGATATAGGCAAATTAATTTTGAAACTTTGTCATTTTTCAGTCCAACATTCTTTTTCCTTTTTGGGCTTTGTTAATTTATTCCCCTTTTTCCCACGTTTTGTCAGATGTAAAACCTTTTTAAGCATTTAATTCTTTAACACAGTTGGTATTTTCATAATGTTTTTAAATTTTTTTTAATGTTTTCCATGCCCTCTTTGGGTCTTTGTAAAGAGATTCCCTTATCTCTTGACAAGAAAACTGGCGTATGTTTTTTTCTTTTTGTTTATTATTATTATTTTTTGGTTTTGTGTATTTCTTTTGACATAGAATTTATTGTAAGGTTGTCTATTTAATGATTTAATTGGATCAGAGATTTTCCCGTGCTCATGCATTCTTTATCAAACCATTTTTGTTCTTTTTTCTTTTAAAATGGCGAATCTTGATCTTTCTGAAGATAAAACAGGCCGCTGACGCGTTGTGTAAAAACATTTCAAATTGTTCAGGAACAAAGAGAAAAAGTGGTTTCATTCTCAACTTCTATCCAAAATTTTTGTTCCACTAGGAGAAAATTTTTTCCTTTATCCTGGCATTGTTAACGCTTTTAAATTTTTCCCCTGACTGTTCCCAAATTATCGATCACTTGCCTTTGGCTTGTCTTTCGTTAAGAAAGTTTTGGGGGAACACGAAAAGAAAATTTTTTGTTTGACGGAAGTGGGGTGACCCCTGTCAAAGGGGGAAAACTTTTTACTTAATATTTCTTTTTTCATATTGTTAGAGCAAATTGTAATCAAAACACTACAACCTTTTTTTTGTAGCAGGTTTTAAAATGCCATCTAAATCACCCAATCCTTAAGAATAAATAAATGATTTTCAAAACACATGGATGAAGTTTTCTTTTTTTTTTTTTTTTTTTTTCCCCCACCCCCCGCCTTTTTTTTTTTTTTTTTTGTCTTTTATTTTTCCTTTTTTGTTTTTTTTTTGATTTTTTTTTTACTTTTCTTCCTTTTTTTTCTTTTTTTTTTTTTTTCTTTTTTTGATAAAGGGGGGGCCTTTTTTTTTTTTTTTTTTTTTTCTCTCAGGTACCCTGAGGTCGTAGATGTATTACTATCGAGTACTTTTTTTTGTGATTTTAAAGTTTGGCGTTTTTTAAAGCGCGTCAGGGTTTTTTTTTGTACTAGTGTTTGGGGTGTAGTGACACTCTCAAACTGTGTTTAAAAAAAAGATACAAGGGTTTGCGTATTAAAAAAAAAAAAAAAAAAAAGAAGAAGAAAAGATGAAGAAAAGGGCCAGAGGGGCCCCCGGGCATCTTCCCGGAACCCCTCCCTTTAAAGAAAGCGAAAGTATGCAAGGATGATACTAGAAAAACGCGAGGAGAGAGGGGAGGAACAAAAATCAAGAAAAGAGAGAGAGAGAGAGAGAGGAGGGGGAGAGAAGGGGAGAGAGAGAAGGGCAGAAGCGACAGACAGGAGACAGAGGAGAGAGGGGGAGAGAGAGGGAGAGGGGGAAGGAATGGAGGAGGGAGAGAGAGGAGAGAGAGTGTGTAACGAAGCGTCAGCTGTTCGCAACCTGAAGGCTATCCCTATAGTGAAAAAAGGGACTAAAGGAAGACCGGGAAATCCCCGCAGCGAGACAAACGGTATCAAAAAGGAGGAGAGAGAGAGGGAGGGGGGGGAGGAGGAGAGGGAAAGAGAGAGAGAGAGAGGAGAGAGGTTTTTCTTTTAACTGAAAAACACCACTTTACCTCCCCTCCTTCCCTTCCCTAATCCCAAACGTGTTTGTGTGTGCGTGTGTAGGGTGCGTGAGCTGCGGCATGGTATGTGTGTGTTTAAATATTTTTTAAAAGATAAGTTACATTTTTTACAAAGCCCATAGAAACATTACAAAGCACTCTGAACATGAATTATTCGTTTTCTTAAAAGAAGAACATTACAAAAGCGGTTTTTTAGACAAATAGTGTGTAGGTGCCCGTTTTTAAGGGTCTGCTTTGTTTGTTTTTGAAAAGGGGCTGGACGGCGGATTTTTTTTGGTTTTTGGGGGCGTGCCGCGCGCATGTTTTTTTTTTGTGCGCGCGTGCGCGCGTGCGTGTTGTGTTGGGTGTTGTGTGTGTGTGTGTGTGTGCGCGCGCGTGCGAGCTGCGTGCGGTGAGCGTGCCCCGCGTGCGTGCCTGTGCGGTTACTTAACTCCTTAATGTGCTTCCTGCCAAAAAACCCTTATATGGTATCAGACTTTGTTTTTTAAATTTTTTTATGCCTTTTACCCATGAAATGTTTTGCGCCAAAATTTTATGTGAAGTTTTTTTTTATATGCCGAAAGACTTGTTTTGGAAAAAGTGCAATTTTGCCTACCTTTGATAAAAAAAATATTTTCAATTTCTCCCCCAAAATTTTTTGATGGGCATTTAAAGAAAAATGTTCTGGGATCCCCAGTGCCGGACAATAATCACATGAAATAGACGGCACACGCCCTTTTTTTTTTTTCAGTATTTGGGGGATGTATTTTGTAACATTTCCCTTGCAGCTCCCTAAGCGTACTTTTTTGTTGCCCGCTTGGCTAAGCCCCTTTTCACTCAATTTTAATGTTAAGTTTTCAGCTCAAAAATCTACGGCGTGTGGGGTTAAAAGGTTTGTTTTTACTCTTTTTTTTAAAGATATTCTTTTAAATTTGTTTTGTTTTAGTTTTAAAAGATTTGCGTAGGGTACCATGATTTTCCTTTAAAAGTCTTTCCTATTTTTTCAAGTCAAACCCGGTTTGGGGGATGGCATTTTGTAAAGTTGTATTGAAAATGGGTTTTTGCCCCTGTTTTGGGTTTTAAATAAATCTTTTACTTCCCTAAAGTTAAAAAACGCCTTTCCTGCGTTTTAATATTGTTATTGGCGAGGCCTTTCTTCGCCATTTTCGAAATTTTTGGACCTTACTTTTATATTGATTAATTATTTTTAAAGAGACACTGTGTACCATATATTTTGAAAAACACTATCGCTTTCTACTTTGGGTTTTTATTAGGGAAGTTACATAATTCTTTCCCAAAAATTTTTTCGATTGAAGATCCCTGGTTTAAAACTTTTGGAGAACAGTTTTTTTCAAAAATTTCCTCAGCTGGGTATTTTTTTCAAGTGCCAAAAAAGGAAAAGAGGCACCATGTCTCGTACTTTTGTTTGTTAATCGTCCAATCCACTGTAGGTTAAAGATATTTTGCAATTCAATCATGTCAACCATTCGCAACCCTCCTTCTTTATAATCTGCTTTCATGACCTTTCGTTTAATCTTTTCAAAGGCTTTTCTGTTACTGTGTTTCCTTTGCCAAAGAAATTTATATAAAATTGTATTAACTTTAATCAGTATTTCCTTTGGCAGTCCAACCGACTGCATAACATAAATAAATTGGCTGGTCAAAAATGTCTTTATGATCACTATTTTACCATGTATGCTAAGGTCTCTCTTACTCCATTCTTTTATCATAGCTGTTAGAGTTTTCAGCCTACTTTTCCAGTTGTCTTCTATTTCTTTGGCCATTTTGTCTTTT
The DNA here is from genome assembly GCA_018398815.1 of Conus ventricosus. Lineage (NCBI taxonomy): Eukaryota > Metazoa > Mollusca > Gastropoda > Neogastropoda > Conidae > Conus > Conus ventricosus. The sequence goes on from CM031613.1 coordinate 66,604,046, forward strand.
GCAAAGAATATTCCTAAGATTTTTATTTTGTCTACAATTTCAAAAGGTATGTTAAGAACACTTTCATCAACATCACCTATTGCCAAGACTTTGTTTAGTTCTTCCGTTGAAATCACCACATATTATATCTCCATGTTGGTTATGTTTTTCTATGCTTTCTTCTAATTTATCCCATATATCTAAAGTGTGCTCTTTTCCGAATGACGATGTTTCAGGAGGAATGTACACACAACCAATAAACGTCTTTTTGTCGTTAGCAGTACTTCTCACCATCAACCACACAATGTCACTGTTACTGCTTGGTAGAACAGTAATATTTTGTCGCAAATGTTCCTTAATGTATTACTGATATTCCACCAGAGGATGTCACTGCCTTTTTTCGCTTTGGTCGTACATAATGAAGTCCAGGTGCAAAAGTTGGAATGAACAGATTTCTGGCAGTATCTTTATTAAGGTGAGTTTCTTGTAAGAGAAGAATGTCATATTGACGAAAATATCTTACTACAGTTTCGTCTGTTAATTGATTTGTTGCAAGGCCATCGATTATCTCTTTGTACCCCTTAAGGTTCCATGATAATATTTTCAGTACCATTTTTGACATTTTTAACAAGATGATACTAACGATTATAACACCAATACTTAAAAAAGAAAAATACGTATGAAATAAGCGGTGGAAAACAGGAGACTTTAACACCTAAATCAGCTTGTCAGGCCAGTGCTTGTGTAAAATCAGTACTCATAATAATGTTCCACTTGTTCATCGTTTTGGAACCAGTTTCCTTTGGCACGCTGTCTCAAATCGTAGTCACTGTGAGTCATTCTGTCTCTGCTGTGGGGAATGTAGTCGTATCTCCTGCGGAAACCCAGTTGTGATTCTGTTGCGTAGTCATTCTGATGGACAGGGTGCCGTGGTTCTGGTCCTGCATGGGAAATGCGTCGTGGTCTCCAAGTGTCTGGTTGGTTGTTGTGATACTTGTTGGCCATGAATGGTTCTATTCGGAAAGGAACTGTTTCCACTGTAGAAAAGAGGTGGCCTGTTTTGTTGCCTTTCCCTGGTATAGTTTTCTCTGTAGTCATATCTGTTGTCAAAATGTCGGGCATATCTGGCATTGAATTGAGGCCGCCGATTCTTACGATTTTCCCGTTCCTTATTTAGTGGTTGTTTCTGTCGAACGTTTTGTTTTGGTTTTTCCCAGAACATACGGTAAAACATTCGACCAACATTGCCCGCAAGTATGCTTGCTTCTTTCCTATTTGGATGAACTTCATCTCGTAGATGGAAATTAGCTCGCAAATTTTCATGACCAAGGAAAGAAATGTTTGGGATGTCATGCAACTTTGTATACAACAAAGCATTCAGCAAGTCGGCTTTGTGATTTAGTTCTTCTGACTTTGTTGCCGTGACTTTGCTGATGACTATTTTTGAGTCTGGATATATATATATATCTCTCATCACTGGTAGTGGTGAGGATTCCCTTGATGGTGTTGAGTCCCCTTCAAACAGACTGTCGTCTGGCTGTATAGGGTAGTTGTAAAGTTCTTGGCAGTACTGTGTCCATCTGTTCAAAACAGCGGAGCTTTCTGTCAGCAGCTCGCCTGAGGTATCCTCGATGACTGACGATCTGTTTTGCTGCGTCTTGGTGAGGTTTTTCAGTGTGGTGAAGGCATGTTTGCTGTTTCCCTTTTCCATGCCTTTCTCGATGTTCTCGCACTGATTATTGATCCATTGTTCTTTGGCTTCAATCATTTCCTTCTTTACAAGGTTGTTGGCTTTTCGATACTGTGCGGCTTGTTCAGGGCTGGAATTTTTCGTATTCTTCAGTGATCTTCTTTTGTCGCAGAGGTCAAGGATGTCGTTTGAGATCCATGCTTGGTGTTTCTTCCTCTGTCGCCCAAGTACCTCCTCTGCTGTTTCGCAGACTGCCTCATTGAAGCTGTTTGTGAGGTCGTTGATGTCATTGTCCAGGAGGTTGAGTGCCGCGAACCGCCCCCCGAGCTGTGCCTGGAATGCCTCTTCTATCTCTGGGTCTTTTAACTTCTCCAGGTCAAACTTGATGCGTGGCTGCGCAGGTTGGTACTTTTTCTTCAATTTGATCTTCATTGTGAGCAGCACGAGATCGTGGTCGCTGCCTATATCAGCTCCGGGTATGTCCTCGTCTTTGCTTTATTGATGCTTGATTTGAAGCGCCGCGGAGTGAGGACAAAGTCGATCTGGTTGTGAGTCATTCCGTTCGGCGCATGCCAGGTTGTTCTTCTTGACAGTTTGTGGGGGTAAAGGGTGTTGGCAATGGTGAGCTTTTGGGTGCAGGCAAACTCCAGAAGGCGAAGTCCCCTGTCGTTAGTTTCCCCTGTGCCGTATTGACCCACTGTTCCAGCCCAGTCTTTGTAGGCATCTGGGCCGACTTTGGCGTTGAAGTCCCCCTGAACTATGATGATGTCTTTCTTGGGGGCTTTTCTGATGGTGTCTTCTACTTTCTCGTAGAATTCTTCCACCGCCTGATCTTCGTGGCTGGTAGTTGGAGCATACACCTGTATGATGTTGATGTTCTTTGGTTTGGCTGACACACGAATGCTGATGATTCTGCTGTTAACAGGTGTGCAGCTCAAGATGCATCCAGTGATTTCTTTGCGTACGATGAAAGCTACGCCTTTTTCATGTAGTGACTCTTCGCCACTGTACCACATCTTGTGTCCTTCCTCTGTGATTGCTTCTCCAAAGCCTGTCCATCTTACTTCCGACATACCCACAATGTCCCATTGGTAACGTCTCAGCTCGTGCTCTAGTTCTTTTACTTTGCCGCACTGATGGAGTGTACGAACATTCCAGGTTCCAATGGTAATTTTCTCAGTTGGCAGCTTGTATGATGTCTTTGCCCCAGTAGCTGACTTTTCACTTCCACCCTGGTGCTTGTCAGTGGGAAGCGCGGTCGTTGGTAACCCGGGCCCCGGCCGATCCGGTGTGTTGCTGGAAGAAGCCATCGGCAGCCTTCCGGCAGGGAAATCACCTGGAGCAGACAATATTCCAGCAGAGCTGCTCAAACATGGAGGGAAGGAATTGGTCACTCTAGTAACATCGATTTGTCAGAAGATCTGGGAGACAAAACAGTGGCCCACAGAATGGACTCAATCACTCATCATCCCCCTGCCCAAAAAGGGAAATCTACGCCAATGCCAGAACTACAGAACAATAAGTCTCATTAGCCACACCAGTAAAATCATGCTCAGAGTCATCTTGAATCGACTGAAGAAAGAGGCGGAAGAACACCTGGCGGAAGAACAAGCTGGATTCAGGGCAGGCAGAAGCACAGTAGAACAGATCTTCACCTGCCGGATACTGATGGAGAAACATCTGCAACATCAGAGAGACCTGTTCCACAACTTCATTGACTTTAGGAAAGCGTTTGACAGGGTGTGGCACAAGGTCTGTGGCAAGTGCTCAGAAAGTTTGGCATAGAGGAGGGTCTCGTCCAAACCATCCAGGCGCTGTATAACACCGCCAGCAGCGCAGTCCTCCTCAACAACCAGATAGGGGACTACTTCAAGACCACAGTTGGAGTCCGTCAAGGCTGCCTGCTATCTCCCGTACTGTTCAATCTCTTCCTGGAAAATATCATGCGTGAAACCCTCCATGACTTCCACTCCACTGTCTCCATCGGAGGAAGAATCATCAATAATCTGAGGTTCGCAGATGACATCGACCTGATGGGAGGCAGCAACGAAGAACTACAAGACCTGACAAAGAGACTGGAAGAAAGGGCAGGTGCATATGGAATGGAAGTGAGCACAGAAAAAAGCAAAGTCCTGGTCAACAGCACAACCAACACCCATGCTGAAATCTACATGAACGGACAACAGCTTGAAGAAGTGGGCGCTTTCAAATACCTTGGCGCCACTCTCACCAAAGACGGTCGCTCTACAACAGAAATCAAGACCAGACTAGCGATCGCAACAGCAGCAATGGCAAAGCTAAACAAGATCTGGAAGAGCAGGGAGATCAGCTTTCCTACAAAGATGAAGCTGTACAAGTCCCTGGTGCTGTCCATCCTGCTGTATGGCTGCGAAAGCTGGACCATGACAGCAGAGACCACCAAGAGAATCCAGACGTTTGAAACTAAATGCTTCAGGCGCTTGCTCGGGATCTCTTGGCAAGACCGGAAGACAAACGACCTTGTGAGGAGCCAAATAACATCACTTGCAGGCCCCCAAGAACCCCTCTTGGCAACAGTCAAGAAGAGGAAGCTGTCGTGGTTCGGGCATGTCATACGCCACAATTCACTGCCCAAAACAGTCATCCAGGGCACGCTGGAAGGCGGCAGACGAAGGGGACGACAAGCCAAATGCTGGATGGACAACATCAAAGAATGGACCAGGATGGATGGCCCTACGCTGATGCGACAGGCAGAGGACAGGGCCGGATGGCGGTGCCTGGCTTCGAGAGTGTCTCTCATCTCTCCTCTACGCCCATCATGGGCAAGAGAATGATGATGATGATATATATATATATAAACTACACATCATAATTTAAGGGCCACTTCTTCCTTCCTCTCTAATTTTAAGTTGAAATAATTGACAATGTTTAGAATTGATTCTATGTTTATTTCATCATTTCCACACCTGTTTTGGAAAAAGAAATTAGCACAATGACCCATTATTGAACAGCACATGCATTTAAAGGAACATCCCCGCCTTTTCAAGAAACAGAAAGTGTCAGATTTGGCCAATCTGTTTTCAATATCGCGTGTGTCCGCCCCGAGCCCCGTTCAGGATGCCGTCAATGGCGAGCAGGGGGTCCGGGTAACAAGGCTCATGCCACCCCACACCATCACCGACCCGCCGCCGTACCGGTTATGCTCTTGGACAGTGGCGTCAGCGAACCTCTCCCCTTGACGTCGCCACACCCGAGCCCGGCCATCGTTAAAGGTCAGGGTGAACCTGGACTCATCCGAAAACAAGACTCGGGCCCACTGTTGCCTTGTCCAGGTCACGTGCTCCCTGGCCCAGGTCATGCGGCGCACTCTGTTGACTGGTGACAGCACGGGTCGGACGGCCGGTCTCCGTGACCTCAAGTTTGCCTCATGTAGCCGTCTTCTCACCGTAATGCAGCTGATGTTAGCACCTGTTGCGTCCCTCAGCTGACCCCTCAAGGTCACCGCAGTGAATGCCCTTTCCCTCAGGACGGAGAGGACAAGGTAGCGGTCTTGCTGTCTTGTCGTTACTCTGGGTCGACCCGTGTGACGCCTTTCCTGGACTGCTCCAGTGTCATTGAAGCACTCCAGCAGTCTCTGGATTGTGGAATGCGACACTTCAAGTCGTCTAGCAACTTCCCGCTGCGCTAGGCCTTCATCAAGCAGAGCGAGGGCTCTCCCCCGCTGCTCATCCGTCATCCGTCGTCTTGCAAGCATGGTTAAAACGAACCAAGAACGGGTCCTTTTTATCCTCGTCTGCGGGCAACTTTGGCTGGATTAGTGTTCAAAAAGGGCTTGCCTTGCACGTGCAAAGCGAATTTTGTCGCTACCTTGCCTGCGTCGTCAGAGAGACCATGCTGAAAATTCGACAATTTTGTGTGGAAATTGTCTTCCTTGGGCCGCCCATTGCAAATCGCCAAATCCCCAAACACGTGCCAAAAGGAAACTGCAATGTTGTCTGAGCTCTTATCCATTCAGTTACGGCAACGAATTGGAGAAAAGAGTAAGAGAAAATAGGTTATTTCTCCTTTCAAAAATTGACTCAAAAGCGTTCCTGGCCCTTCAATAATGATGTGTAGTATATATATATCTCTTGTAACTTTAATACATTTGTGGCGAAGTCCTTGGTGACTGATTTAGCACTATTCTCTTTCAGGTCGTTGATGCCCGTGTGGAGCAGTATGGTGTCTGGACTCTGGTCTGTGTTCCTGAGGTTCTGAGAATATTTATATTTTGTGTTGTTCTCTTCGTAACATTCAAACCATATGAACGACCTAATCTGGTGGCGTCCACATCTCTCATGATGGAGTCATGAAAGATGATGATTTGAGGGAGCTGGCTTTGTTCTTGATGCCTTCCTGTGAAATAGCATTGCTGTGTTCTGAGGTAGTTGTTTCACCATCTGAGTCACTGCTCTCATAATTTACAGGCGTGTTTGGCAAGCTGCTCTTTACATCTGTTGTTTTAGCGTTGTTTTTGATTTTTGTTGTTGTGAGTTTTCCATTTGTCCACAATGTTTGGGGTTATTCTTCTTATTCAGAATGCCGCTCTTTCCGCATTTTTCTCGCTGTCTTTTTTAGGGGGATCGTCATCACCAGCATGACGTTTCGCTGAGGTGTTCTTTGTATTGGGGACAGACGAGGGTCTGAGGTTCTGCTGGTTGTCACCTGGGAGTTTGGTGTATTTGGGGTGTGTGGAGGGCTTTGATGTCTCGATAGTCAGGGGTGTATGCTGATGAACATGGATTGTGTGGGGGCCACGGGGTGGTGACATCCTGTTTGCTGTTTTTCAAGGAGTCGTCATAGCTCCGGATTCTTACTGCGCTTGAAGGGTCATGTGAAGTAGTCTTCTTCCCGAAAATCGATTTCAGTGAAGACTTAAGTGTTGTCGAGAATTGTTCATTCCTTTCGTCTGTGTTGAAGTCTCCTAGTATTTCGTCCACCCTGTTCACTGTATCGTTTTTCTTTTTCATGTGTCTTCTCAAGACTGAAGCTTCATAAAGCATTCACAATTTGAGCAACAAGATCTTGATTTCTTTGAGGATGTTGTAGGTCCGCGATGGAGAAAGCAATTCTAAATAGGCGATTCCAAGTTCGAAGAACTGAGGTGATAGTCTGATGTTGTGATTTTAGAATTTGTTCTAGAAGTTGTTGGTTGTAACTTTCTGCGTCATCTGTGGAAAACGTCATTGGGGCGTCTTTGACGTGGTTTCTTGGAGAACATCTTCAATTTTTTCGTCTCGAAAGATAGTGCTGCATGTTTTGCATGTGAATTTTCTTTGCGATCGGACAAAAATACATATTTGGTATGGTGGAAGTTCTGTGCAGGAATAGTGTATCGGTCTTGAGCAGTCGGAACATTTAAGACATTTCTCTTTTCGTTTAGTGTTTCCACAGATGCAAGCCGTGTGTGTGTTTGGATGAACGTGGGTGGGTTGTGTTTGGGTTGGTGTGTGTGTTGGTGCGGTGCGAGTGTGTTTGGGTTGGTGTGTGTGTGTGTGTGTGTGTGTGTGTGTGTGTGTGTGTGTGTGTGTGTGTGTGGAAGGGGGGGGGGGGGGGGGGGGAGCGAGTATGCCAGACATGGTCATAGGCTTTCTTTTTATCAAAGAATGTGGCCAGTACATTTTTTTCTGTGAGCAAACTGATGTTTATCTGCGTTGTTAGTTTCACTAAATGATGAATTGTACTTCTCTTCTTCCTGAAACCTGCTTGATTGGAAGGGATAACTTTTCTTTTATCACAATGGTAAATTAGTCTGTTTGAAATGATTGTGTGCTTGGGTGGGTGGGTGGTGTGTGTGTCTGTGTGTGTGGGGGGGATGGGGTAGTGTGTATGTGGATGGGTTTTGGTAGGTTTGGATGTGTGTGTGAGGTGTGTTTGCATGAGTTTGGGTTGGTGTGTGGTGTTTATTTGGTGAATGTGGGTGGGTGTCGGTGCGAGTGTGTGTGTGTTTGGGTTGGTGTGTGTGTGTGTGTGGGGGGGGGGGGGGGGGGATGGGGGAGGTGGTGTGTGCGTGAGGGTCAGTATGAGTGTGTGTGTGAGGGTGGTGAAATGGGTTTTGGTGGGTTTGGATGTGTGTGTGTGTGTGTGTGTGTGTGTGTGTGTTTTATGGGGTGCGTGTGTGTGTGTGTCAATGTGTGTGTGTGGTTGGATGGGTGGGTATGGGTTTGTGTGTGTGTATCGGTTGTGTGGTGTGTGTGTGTGGTTGGATGGGTGTGTGTGTGGTGGAGTGGGTGGGTTTGTGTGCGTGTGTGTACGGGTGTGTTTGTGTATGTGTGTGGGTATGTGTGTGGTGGGTAGGTGGGTGTATGTTTTGTGGGTGGGGGTTGATGGGTGAGTATGTGTGTGGATGGATTTTGATGAGCGTGTTTGTATGTGTGTGTGTTTGTGAGTTTGGGTGGGTCGTTGGGTGGTGTGTGTGTCTGGGTGGGTGGGTGTGTTTGTGTATGTGTGTGCAAGTGTGTGTTTGTGTATGTGTGTGTGGTGGGTAGGTGGGTGTATGTTTTGTGTGTGGGGACCGGGTGGGTGGGGGGTGATGGGTGAGTATGTGTGTGGATGGGTTTTGGTGGGTTTGAATGAGCGTTGTGTGTGTGTATTGTGTGTGTTTGGGTGGGTGGTGTATGTGTGGGGTGGGTGTGTTTGTGTGTGGGTGTGTTTGTGAGTGTGTGGTGGGTGGGTGGGTGTATTTTTTGTGTGTCGGGGGGGTGATGGGTGAGTTATGTGTGTGGTTGGATGTTTGTGTGTGTGTTTTGGGTGAGTGTTTGGGTGGGTGGTGTGTGTGTCATGTGTGTGTGTGTTTGTGGATAGGTGTAGGTGGGTGTAGTTGCGTTGTGTGTGCAGGTGTGGGTGTGTGGGTGTGTGGGTGTTTGCTTCTGTGTGTGTGTTGGGGGTGAGTGGGTGTGTTGGTGTATGGTGGTTTTGTGTGTGTGTGCGGGGGGGGGGGGGGGGGGGGGGGGGTGGGGGAGGGGGACTGTGTATGTGGAAGGGTTTTGGTAGGTTTAGGATGTGTGTGTGTGTGTTGGGTCTGTGTGTGTGTTTTTGTGTGTGTGTGTGTGTGAAAGAGTGTGTGTTTGAAAGAGTGTGTGTGTGTGTGTGTGGAGAGAGTTTGCTTTTGTGTGTGTGTGTGGGGGGGGGGGGGGGGGGGGGGGGAAGGGGGGGGAGTGGGTGTATGGTAGTTTTGTTTGGGGGGGAGGGGTGGAGGGAGAGTGTGTATGTGGAAGGGTTTTGGTAGTGTGTGTGTGTGTGTGTGTGTGTGTGTGTGTGTGTGTGTGTGTGATTCATGATTCAATAGTTTAATGCTTTGAAAACCGTAACAGGTTTTTTTGACACAAATAGAGGAAGATAAACGAACAAATACGAAACACAATATTCATGCTTGTTGTTGTATCCAACTTTCATTATGTTATATCAAGTTGTCCTTGTGATACATTTTACCTTATCGACACTTTGAAATAGCATACATATATTTTGAGATCTCGCTGATAAGTGCGTCATTTGATATAAGAGAGATGGCAGCGCATTTTGTATATTGTATTTGTCTTTGATGTGTTCTAAAAACTGCTCCTTATATCGTTATATTTAGTACATTTATCTAAGAAATGAATTTCGTCTTCTACTTGATTACATTCCAAAACACAGTCTTGGTGTCTTAGTATATTACCTTTTTCTATTTTAAGATCGTGACAAGAAATCCTTAATTTACATAATGCTTGTTTTTGATTGAAGCTCATGAAAGAGTTTGCTAATATGGTTCTATTCTGTAATCTGTAGTAATATTGTCATAAAATTTTAATTTTGATTCTGTTTCTGATTTTTTTCTTTTCCAAAATAATACATATTATCTTTTGTTTATTCTTGACCACATACACAACTTGTTAATATTAAAAGTATGCTGGTTATTCCAAACATGCTTCAATCCATTAGGCTGAGAATTTGACAAATTTAAACCAAGGTGTTTGATGATCTTCGTTGTTTAACATGTTAGTGTATGTGATTTTGATAAGCAAGTTGTCTTCAGATTCTAATAATATGATACCAAAACTTTATTAATTGGATTATAGTTAAGTGATTGGAAAACTTCGAGTTCTCCAATTACAGCTAAGATTATAGCTTTTTTGTGTACACCTACCATTTGCTTGAAGAACTTGTGTTGGTATGTTCATGTGGTAAATTATTTGAAAGGCAATGATTAAATAGATTTTCTAAATTGAAATTATCATTTAATTTTAAGCAAAAAGGTAGCCATACATCCGCGCCATACGTTATCAATATTAAAAGTATGCTGGTTATTCCAAACATGCTTCAATCCCATTAGGCTGAGAATTTGAAATAAGACTATCAAACAACTTTAGAACAAATTGAAATTTAATATTTGATTTTTTAAACGCTCTTTTTAAGGAATATGTTGCTTTATTACCTTGGTTACTTAGATGTTCTGCTGCGATGTCAAGTTTTCTGATTTATGAAATATTCCAAGATATTTGTATTGCTCTGCCGTTTCAATGAAATTTGTCACATTTAAAAAATATACGAGTTTTGGGTTCTGTTCTGGAAAATATTAGTATTTTCGTCTTTTCGATGTTTAATTAGTAACCCCACTCTTTACAATTAAATGTAATTGGGCTAATTTTGATTGTAAACCTAGTTTCGATGTTGCAAGGAGTACAAGATCGTCTGCAGACAATAAGCAGATATTCTTGTATTGCTCGAATGATCCAGTGATGGTGAATTCTCAGTTGGAATCTTGTTTGTTAGATCGTTTATAAACATATTAAATAATGTTGGATCAGGAGTTCCTTGCAAAATTCCTATACTGAATAGCAGGCTCCGTTTTTACCAACTGAAAAGATTTGTGCATTTGTGTGCATGTTTTTGACTAAATCAAAACATCTACCCGAATGCCAAATCTTTGTAATTTTATTAATAACCCTTCGTGGGAAATGTTATCAAATGCGACAAAGCATGTATATATGCCGTTGCGCGATTTTAATGATATGGTCTACTATATTTTTTAAGACAATATGATCTGCAGTTCTGTGTTTTTTTTCTGAAACTGCTTGTACATTAGATAAAAGATATTTGATTCCAAATGATTGTTTATTCGAGTATTAGTATTTGGCATAGTACGTTGCTTAATGAAACAAATTAAGAGTTATTCCCCTGTAGTTGCTAGGGTTCGTTTTGTCTCCTCCTTTGTAATAGGAACCGAAAGGTCCTTTTCCATAAACCTGGTATTGACCAGTTTTCAAAATATATAAAAAATGTTTTTCAATGTTGGGTAGCAATTCTGAAATCCCAGTTTTTAAAATTCATTCCTTATCCCGTCTATTCCAGGAGATTTGTTCTTTTTTAATTCTTGATTGCTTTTAGGATTTCTGTATCTGATATCTCAAAATCTACATGTGCGTCACTCAGAGCTGTTTCATACCTTTATTCCCTTGATTCTCTCTATTACTACTTCTTTATTTTCTATTTCAACTTCTTTTCCTATTAGTTTTTCAATATGTGTCATCCATCTTTGATTGGTAGGTGTTGTGTGTGTTCTTGAGTTTCCATGGTTTGTAATTCCTTTAAGGTTTTCCAAACTGCATTTGGATTTTCAGACAAGTTTTTATTCATAAAGTTATTAAATTGGCTTTGTACAGTCTCTTTTTCTTTCTAATGATTTTGTTATATGTTTTCCTTGCAAGGAAATATTTTTGGTGAAGTATTTTGTTGAATGGCTGTCTGTTTAGTACGTTTAACAAAGATTTAGTTTCTCGACGTTGTGACTGACATTCCTTATCAACTACTTTTTATTCTTTCTTTTTCTTTTCTTCCATCTCCATTTTGTTTTATAGGCAATACTTTGTTTGCAGTGTCATAACGCATTTGTGTGACTCTTGAACGACATTATTCACAACTGTCGTGGATTTAAAATGCTTCTTGTCATCTATTATCATAATGTCATTAATTGACTTAATGCGCTTTTCATTTCTGAAGATTTTTAATACCTTAGGAAATTTCATATCCGAGTTTTCATCCCAAAAGAACATTACATTTTTATCCTGCGAGTCATGGAATTCTATTTCTACATGATCTTTGTCAGTTAATTGGCATTTCCGTTTTGTATGGAAGATGATGAATTTTTAACGATATTGGGCAATGGTCTGATAATCTGTTAAATTATGAACTGTCATGTCTATTATGTCCTTCAATAATTTTTGTGAACACAAGAAATAGTCGACCACACTGCAGCCTTTGGGTGTGAATCAAGTATATTGCCACTGCAGATCGCCCAGAGTCCTCCATTTAAAATGCACAGGGATGAATGTTTTTTCCCGTATTTATGAGCATATTTATCCATTGAGCATCTGTTCGCTGTATTACTAAAAGGATAATCTTCAGGCAAAGAATATATGTTGCTTTCTCTTTCCATTGTAATGAAATCAGGAATCGTTCCTGATCTGGCATTAAAATCCCCACATAGTATTACTTGTTCGTTTGTATATGATATTTTACAAGATCAGCTTCTATATTATCCCAAATTTTTGTGTGTAATCTTTTCCAAAAGATGAATTTCGGGTGGTATACACTGCCTATATAAAATGTTTTACCGCTGACTTTCATTTTTAACCAAACAATGTCACTATTATTCTGAGGTAATAGAGTAATAAATTCTCTTAGGTGTTGTTTAATAAAAATTGAAATCCCCTGATGCGTTCTGGCCTTTGCTCTTTTAGAACGACAGTAATGTATACCAGGTGCAAAATTTGGTATTTGTATTTTGACTGTAAGAGTCCTTATCCAAATGCGTTTCCTGTATAATGATTATGATATCGTATTTCGATATTATTTCAATTACCTCATCCTCTTCAAATTTATTGAGTTTTTTTTACCATTAATTGTTTCTTTGAAACCTTTTATGTTCCAAGAAATAATTTTTATATCATTATATCCTCATTGTCGTTTAAGGGTGTGTGTTTTGTTCAGTTGCAGTTGTGTAATATCAGGGGTATTTTTCTTGTTGGGGTTAGTTTGTTTATATATGTATTTATTTCACATTCTCAGTTGTAGTATCTTTCTTATTTTCCCCATGTTTAGTAGTCGTTGAAGTCCCCCTTTTCTCACTTTATCTCTCGTATCGTCCATGGATGTAGAAATGCTGATTTCTGTTCTCGACTTCATTTCCGTTGTTTCTTTCCGTTCGTCTTGGTAACTTTCGTCATGATTATGGTTGCAGACACGTTGGTTTCTGTAATTATCCCGGTTTTTGACTTGATTTCCTTCCCCGCCTACATTGTAGCTTTTCTGTTTGGCAGAGTTGGAGAAATCTTGTTCTCTGTATTCATACCCATTTCTTTCCCCGAAGATTGAGTATGGCTGCCTTAATGGCGGGATAAAAAAGGGTCATACACACAAAACTCCACTGCCTGGCTATACAGGGAGTGTCCGCAGGGTATCAGCTTGCGTACGCAGAAAGAAAAAGAAAGAATACCCATTTCTGCCTCGGTTTCCTCCCTGTCTCCATGTAGCTTACAACAATGAAAAATACGAACGATACAATGGAGACAGGAAGTTTTGCGTGTATGATCCTTTTTTATCCCGCATTAAGGCAGCCATACTCAATCTTCGGGGAAAGAAATGGGTATGAATACAGGTTGTACTGTCTTGTTTCCTGAAACCCTCTCCGTTTCTGTGTCGGTTTCCTCCCCTGTCTCCATTGTATCGTTCGTATTGTTTAGTGTTGTAGAAGCATTGTTTCTGTAACCATCTCCATTTCTGGGTCGGTTTACTTCCTGTCTCCATTGTATCGTTCGTATTTTCATTGTTGTAGAATATTGTTTTCTGTCGCATCTCCATTTCTGAGTCGGTTTCCATTTCTTATGTCATGGTAGTTTTCATATTGTTCATTGTTGGAAGAAGTATTGTTTTCTGTACATCTCCATTTCTGTGTCGGTTTCCTTCTCTCTCTGGGGAATTCGATTGTCTCTTTTCGTACCACTTAGATGTTGGTCGGTCTTACATCATGCATTACGTCTTTCATTGATTTCTAGCTCTCTTTGGTATTGGTGTCTGATGAAGCGCTTTTTTTTCTTCTCCTCTTCAGTGCTGTAAGCCTCCTTCTGTTCTCGGAAATCTCCAGTTGTCCTCTTTTTGGTAGATCTTGATGCCTCGACTCATGTTCTGTTTGTTTCACATGCTCCTTGTGTTTCTGTTTTTCCCATACAACAGAATGAATATGTCGTCCGATGTTGCCGGCCAGAAGACCTGCCCTCTTGGGTTGGGTGTGAATTTCATCCTGCATGGCGTTTTGTCTCTTTCTTAGGTTTTCATGGTGCAGAAATTCATCTTTTGACTTGAGTGTCGCAAAAACCATTGCATTTAATATCTCTTTCTTTCCGTCCAACTCTTTGTCAAGCGTGGGGATGGTGTTTGCTGATGACCACTTTAGACTTTGGACATTGCTTTTTGATGTTACTGACGCACTTTACCATTTTTTTGCTGGTTTTGTTTGGTGAGCTTTTCTGAGATTGTGATTCCTATGTGAAAAGAATCACATCAGGATCTTTTTCGTTTTCCATATCCAGCTGTTGCATTCCTCTATTGTTGGTACTTTTGTCATTGAAACCTTTAACCCATAGGACTTCCCCAATCGTTCTGGGTTGATTCCACGTAGGGTTGAGTATGTATGATGTGGAGGTCGGTAGTCCTGACTCTTCCTCTCCAATAGAACTTCCTCGTCTGAGTCAATGCTTGTGATGTCACTCTGGGAGTTAGGCAATGACTGTCAGAAAGGGAATGGGCGTGGGTAAGGTCAGGGTAGGAGTCTTCTTTTGCATCTTTTGTTTCGGTTTCATCTTTTTTCCCCTTTGGATGTGGAGATTCGATAAGGATCTCAGATGATGTTGTCATAAAGTTGCCTTTCTGTTCTTTCTTATTTCCTTTCTTTGAGCTTCTTTTTGTCTGTGTTGGTAGATGATGCGTCCGCATTCTTTGCTGGTTCTTTCAAAGGGGTTTGTCTGTGTGAACATTGGCCTTTTGAGTTTGACTTTGGTTGGGTGGGTACGACCTTTGGTTGATTGTCTATTCTTTCTTGCACAGCATAAATTATCTGTGCGAATGCGTCGCCCCTCGTTTCGTCTGAATGTTGCAACTGTTCAGCGAGTTTTACAGTGGGTAGGTATGGGTGTCTGTGTGGGTGTGGGTGGGTGTGGGGATTGTGTGTGTGTGAGTGTGAGTGTGTCTGTGTGTGTGTGTGATTGTGTGTGTGGCTGGTTGGATGGGTGGGGGGTGTGGGTGTGTGGAGATGAGTTAGTGGGTTGGTGTGTGTGTGTGTGTGGTGTGTGTGTACGGGTGTGTTTGTGTATGTGTGTGTCATGTGCGTGCGTTAGAGCAAATAATCAACAAGTAATCAACAACACTACAACCATTTTGTTTGTAGCAGGTAAAATGTCCATCTAATTCACCTAATACCATTAAGAATAAATAAATGATTTTCAAGACACATGGATGCAAGTCTTCTTCAGCTTTTGAACACATTTGTCCATAGAGTTCCTGTCATGAATGGTTTCAAAAAAATAATCATTCGGTATATGTATCTATTATTTTCATATTCCATTTGATTATGATCAGGTATGTTTCCAGTTCTTCCGTTGAAATCACCACATATTATGTCTCCATGTTGGTTATGTTTTTCTATGCTTTCTTCTAATTTATCCCATATATCTAAGTGTGCTCTTTTCGAATGAGGATGTTTCAGGAGGAATGTACACACAACCAATAAACGTCTTTTTGTCGTTAGCAGTACTTCTCACCATCAACCACACAATGTCACTGTTACTGCTTGGTAGAACGTAATATTTTGTCGCAAATGTTCCTTAATGTATTACTGATATTCCACCAGAGGATGTCACTGCCTTTTTTCGCTTTGGTCGTACATAATGAAGTCCAGGTGCAAAAGTTGGAATGAACAGATTTCTGGCAGTATCTTTATTAAGGTGAGTTTCTTGTAAGAGAAGAATGTCATATTGACGAAAATATCTTACTACAGTTTCGTCTGTTAATTGATTTGTTGCAAGGCCATCGATTATCTCTTTGTACCCCTTAAGGTTCCATGATAATATTTTCAGTACCATTTTTGACATTTTTAACAAGATGATACTAACGATTATAACACCAATACTTTAAAAAAGAAAAATACGTATGAAATAAACGGTGGAAAACAGGTAGACTTTAACACCTAAATCAGCTTGTCAGGCCAGTGCTTGTGTAAATCAGTACTCATAATAATGTTCCACTTGTTCATCGTTTTGGAACCAGTTGCTTTGGCACGCTGTCTCAAATCGTAGTCACTGTGGGTCATTCTGTCTCTGCTGTGGGGAATGTAGTCGTATCTCCTGCGGAAACCAGTTGTGATTCTGTTGCGTAGTCATTCTGATGGACAGGGTGCCGTGGTTCTGGTCCTGCATGGGAAATGCGTCGTGGTCTCAAGTGTCTGGTTGGTTGTTGTGGTACTTGTTGGCCATGAATGGTTCTATTCGGGAAGGAACTGTTTCCACTGTAGAAAAGAGGTGGCCTGTTTTGTTGCCTTTCCTGGTTATAGTTTTCTCTGTAGTCATATCTGTTGTCAAAATGTCGGGCATATCTGGCATTGAATTGAGGCCGCCGATTCTTACGATTTTCCCGTTCCTTATTTAGTGGTTGTTTCTGTCGAACGTTTTGTTTTGGTTTTTCCCAGAACATACCGGTTAAACATTCGACAACATTGCCCGCAAGTATGCTTGCTTCTTTCCTATTTGGATGAAGAAAAAGAACACCCGAAGGTGCTGGGGAGGACCAGAGAAGCACTGTCTTCACCTGCCTTTTGAGCAGTCCTGTACCACCCTTGGAGGCCTGCGCTGTGTTGACGATGGGTACAGGACGCGCAGGACACTCCATTAAGATATCAAGGGACATAACTGCTCCTGAACAGAGGTAAATCAGACTGCAGGATGCAACTCATAACAGCCTTAAATTGCATCCCCCATGGGTTGTACCAGCCCGTATTTCATGACTGCAGAGCCCACCGGCGAGAAACACCACCCTCCAGCTGCCGAGCACACCCACAGACCCAACCACCATGCCACGGACAGATGAAGACAGTGCCACTCCAGACACAGCCAAGCTTTGCCATACGGTCTTATGTGCCTCAAGAGAGAATCCAAAGTTACACAGCCAGCTTTCGCCATACGGTCTTATGTGCCTCAAGAGAGAATCCAACATTGCCCGCAAGTATGCTTGCTTCTTTCCTATTTGGATGACTTCATCTCGTAGATGGAAATTAGCTCGCAAATTTTCATGACCAAGGGAAAGAAATGTTTGGGATGTCATGCAACTTTGTATACAACAAAGCATTCAGCAAGTCGGCTTTGTGATTAGTTCTTCTGACTTTGTTGCCGTGACTTTGCTGATGACTATTTTTGAGTCTGGATATATCTCTTGTAACTTTAATACATTTGTGGCGAAGTCCTTGGTGACTGATTTAGCACTATTCTCTTTCAGGTCGTTGATGCCCGTGTGGAGCAGTATGGTGTCTGTGTTCCTGAGGTTCTGAGAATATTTATATTTTGTGTTGTTCTCTTCGTAAACATTCAAACCATATGAAGACCTAATCTGGTGGCGTCCACATCTCTCATGATGGAGTCATGAAAGATGATGATTTGAGGGAGCTGGCTTTGTTCTTGATGCCCTTCCTGTGAAATAGCATTGCTGTGTTCTGAGGTAGTTGTTTCACCGAGTCACTGCTCTCATAATTTTACAGGCGTGTTTGGCAAGCTGCTTTTACATCTGTTGTTTTAGCGTTGTTTTTGATTTTTTGTTGTTGTGAGTTTTCCATTTGTCCACAATGTTTGGGGTTATTCTTCTTATTCAGAATGCCGCTCTTTCCGCATTTTTCTCGCTGTCTTTTTTAGGGGGATCGTCATCACCAGCATGACGTTTCGCTGAGGTGTTCTTTGTATTGGGGACAGACGAGGTGTCTGAGGTTCTCCTGGGAGTTTGGTGTATTTGGGGTGTGTGGAGGCTTTGATGTCTCGATAGTCAGGGGTGTATGCTGATGAACATGGATTGTGTGGGGGCCATGGGGTGGAGACATCCTGTTTGCTGTTTTTCAAAGGAGTCGTCATAACTCCGGATTCTCTACTGCCGCTTGAAGGGTCATGTGAAGTAGTCTTCTCCGAAAATCGATTTCAGTGAAGACTTAAGTGTTGTCGAGAATTGTTCATTCCTTTCGTCTGTGTTGAAGTCTCCCTAGTATTTCGTCCACCTGTTCACTGTATCGTTTTTCTTTTTCATGTGTCTTCTCAAGACTGAAGCTTCTAAAAGCATTCACAATTTGAGCAACAAGGTCTTGATTTCTTTGAGGATGTTGTAGGTCCGCGATGGAGGAAAGCAATTCTAAATAGACGATTCCAAGTTCCGAAGAACTGAGGTGATAGTCTGATGTTGTGATTTTAGAATTTGTTCTTAGAAGTTGTTGGTTGTAACTTTCTGCGTCATCTGTGAAAACGTCATTGGGGCGTCTTTGGCGTATTTCTTGGAGAGAACATGTTCAATTTTTTCGTCTCGAAGATAGTGCTGCATGTTTTGGCATGTGAATTTTCTTTGCGATCGGACAAAAATACATATATTTGGTATGGTGGAAGTTCTGTGCAGGAATAGTGTATAGGTCTTGAGCAGTCGGAACATTTAAGACATTTCTCTTTTCGTTTAGTGTTTCCACAGATGCAAGCCGTGTTTGTATCTTGTTCTTCTTTTCGATATTCAACGTCAGACTGTTCATTATCTTTGTCTTTATCAGCATCGTCACTCCGTTCTATGTCTTCTTGAACAACATTGTTGTCGGTTTCGTACTCACCGTCGTCAAATATCGGTGGATTTTCATGACCGGCTTGCCGCATCGCAGCCAAGGCTTCCTCCAGTGTATGGTATGATTTGTGGGTTGCCTTGGGAAAACCGGTCACCGATCGTGATGCATCATTCCAATTTCTGAAGATGCCAATTTGCCTACCTTCGCTCACTGCATACAGTTTAGGATCTGTTTTTGTTGTCTTCCTCGATGTTATTCTTTTCAAGTTTTCAGCACATTCTGACAAGGATTTAAGGTGATTTTTAGTCGTGAAAATGCGTTGTCCTGTTGTCATCTCATCAACCGGAAGTGTGTCCGTGTGTGTGTGTGTTTGGATGAACGTGGGTGGGTGTCGGTTGCGAGTGTGTTTGGGTTGGTGTGTGTGTGTGTGTGTGTGTGTGTGTGTGTGGAAGGGGGGGGGGGGGGGAGCGAGTATGCTTCATAGGCTTTCTTTATATCAAAGAATGTGGCCAGTACATTTTTTTCTGTGAGCAAACTGATGTTTTATCTGCGTTGTTAGTTTCACTAAATGATCAATTGTACTTCTCTTCTTCCTGAAACCTGCTTGATTGGAAGGGATAACTTTTCTTTTATCACAATGGTAAATTAGTCTGTTTGAAATGATTGTGTGCTTGGGTGGGTGGGTGGTGTGTGTGTCTGTGTGTGTGGATGCGTTTGGGTAGATGTGGTTGCGTATGTGTGTGCAAGTGTGTGTGTGTGTGTGTGTGTGGTGTGTGTGTGTTGGAGGGACTGGGTATGTGGGTGTAGGGTGGTTTTGTGTGTGTGTGTGTGTGTGTGGGGGGGGGGGATGGGGAGTGTGTATGTGGATGGGTTTTGGTAGGTTTGGATGTGTGTGTGAGCGTGTGTTTGCATGAGTTTGGGTTGGTGTGTGTGTGTTTATTTGTATGAATGTGGGTGGGTGTCGGTGCGAGTGTGTGTGTGTGTTTGGATTGGTGTGTGTGGTGTGTGGGGGGGGGGGGGGGGGATGGGGGAGGTGGTGTGTGTCAGGAGAGGTGGGGTGGGGTCGGTGGGTGTGTGCGTGAGGGTCAGTATGAGTGTGTGTGTTTGTGTGAGGGTGGTGAAATGGGTTTTGGTGGGTTTGGATGTGTGGGTGTGTGTGTGTGTTTTGGGGGTGGGGGGTGCGTGCGTGTGTGTGTGTGTCAATGTGTGTTTTGTGTGGTTGGATGGGTGGGTATGGGTTTGTGTGTGTATCGGTTGTGTGTGTGTTTTGTGTGGTTGGATGGGTGTGTGTGTGTGGATGAGTGGGTGGGTTTGTGTGCGTGTGTGTACGGGTAGTGTTTGTGTATGTGTGTGGGTATGTGTGTGGTGGGTAGGTGGGTGTATGTTTTGTGGGTGGGGGTGATGGTGTGAGTATGTGTGTGGATGGATTTTGATGAGCGTGTTTGTATGTGTGTGTGTTTGTGAGTTTGGGTGGGTCGTTGGGTGGTCGTGTGTGTGTCTGGGTGGGTGGGTGTGTTTGTGTATGTGTGTGAAGTGTGTGGTTTGTGTATGTGTGTGTGGTGGGTAGGTGGGTGTATGTTTTGGTGTGGGGACCGGTGGGTGGGGGTGATGGGTGAGTATGTGTGTGGATGGGTTTTGGTGGGTTTGAATGAGCGTGTGTGTGTGTATTGTGTGTGTTTGGGTGGGTGGTGTATGTGTGTGGGTGGGTGTGTTTGTGTGTGGGTGTGTTTGTGAGTGTGTGGTGGGTGGGTGGGTGTATTTTTTGTGTTTTGGGGGGGTGATGGGTGAGTATGTGTGTGGATGGGTTTTGGTGGATTTGGATGTTTGTGTGTGTGTTTTGGGTGAGTGTTTGTGTGGGTGGTGTGTGTGTCATGTGTGTGTGGTGTTTGTGGGTGGTAGTTGCGTATGTGTGTGCAGGTGTGGGTGGTGTGTGGGTGTGTGGGTGTTTGGCTTCTGTGTGTGTGTTGGGGGGATGTGGGTGTGTTGTGTATGGTGGTTTTGTGTGTGTGTGCGGGGGGGGGGGGGGGGGGGGGGGGGGGGGGGGGGGGGGGGGGGGGGGGGGGGGGGGGGGGGACTGTGTATGTGGAAGGGTTT
>CM031613.1:66629651-66632151 GCA_018398815.1 Conus ventricosus
TTCTTTTCCTATTAGTTTTTCAATATGTGTCATCCATCTTTTGATTGGTAGGTGTTGTGTGTGTTCTTGAGTTTCCATGGTTTGTAATTCCTTTAAGGTTTTCCAAACTGCATTTGGATTTTCAGACAAGTTTTTATTCAATAAAGTTATTAAATTGGCTTTGTACAGTCTCTTTTTCTTTCTAATAATTTTGTTATATGTTTTCCTTGCAAGGAAATATTTTTGGTGAAGTATTTTGTTGAATGGCTGTCTGTTTTAGTACGTTTAACAAAGATTTAGTTTCTCGACGTTGTGACTGACATTCCTTATCAAACCACTTTTTATTCTTTCTTTTTCTTTTCTTCCATCTCCATTTTGTTTTATAGGCAATACTTTGTTTGCCAGTGTCATACAGCATTTGTGTGAACTCTTGAACGACATTATTCACAACTGTCGTGGATTTAAAATGCTTCTTGTCATCTATTATCATAATGTCATTAATTGACTTAATGCGCTTTTTCATTTCTGAAGATTTTAATACCCTTAGGAATTTCATATCCGAGTTTTCATCCCAAAAGAACATTACATTTTTATCCTGCGAGTCATGGAATTCTATTTCTACATGATCTTTGTCAGTTAATTGGCATTCCGTTTTGTATGGAAGATGATGAATTTTTAACGATATTGGGCAATGGTCTGAATAATCTGTTAAATTATGAACTGTCATGTCTATTATGTCCTTCAATAATTTTTTGTGAACACAAGAAATAGTCGACCACACTGCAGCCTTTGGGTGGCCACTGCAGATCGCCCAGAGTCCTCCCATTTAAAATGCACAGGGATGAAAGTTTTTTCCCGTATTTATGAGCATATTTATCCATTGAGCATCTGTTCGCTGTATTACTAAAAGGATAATCTTCAGGCAAAGAATATATGTTGCTTTCTCTTTCCATTGTAATGAAATCAGGAATCGTTCCTGATCTGGCATTAAAATCCCCACATAGTATTACTTGTTCGTTTGTATATGATAATTTTACAAGATCAGCTTCTATATTATCCCAATTTTTTTTTGTGTAATCTTTTCCAAAAGATGAATTTTCGGGTGGTATACACTGCCTATATAAAATGTTTTACGCTGACTTTCATTTTTAACCAAACAATGTCACTATTATTCTGAGGTAATAGAGTAATAAATTTCTTAGGTGTTGTTTAATAAAAATTGAAATCCCCCCTGATGCGTTCTGAGCCTTTGCTCTTTTAGAACGACAGTAATGTATACCAGGTGCAAAATTTGGTATTTGTATTTTGCTGTAAGAGTCCTTATCCAAATGCGTTTCCTGTATAAATAATTATGATATCGTATTTCGATATTATTTCAATTACCTCATCCTCTTCAAATTTATTGAGTTTTTTTTTACCATTAATTGTTTCTTTGAAACCTTTTATGTTCCAAGAAATAATTTTTTATATCATTAATCCTCATTGTCGTTTAAGGGTGGTGTTTGTTCATGTTGCAGTTGAGTAATATCAGGGGTATTTTTCTTGTTGGGGTTTGTTTATAATATATATATATATTTATTTCACATTCTCAGTTGTAGTATCTATCTTATTTTCCCCATGTTTAGTAGTCGTGAAGTCCCCCTTTTCTCACTTTATCTCTCGTATCGTCCATGGATGTAGAAATGCTGATTTCTGTTCTCGACTTCATTTCCGTTGTTTCTTTCCCGTTCGTCTTGGTAACTTTCGTCATGATTATGGTTGCAGACACGTTGGTTTCTGTAATTATCCCGGTTTTTGACTTGATTTCCTTCCCCGCCTACATTGTAGCTTTTCTGTTTGGCAGAGTTGGAGAAGTCTTGTTCTCTGTATTCATACCCATTTCTTTCCCCGAAGATTGAGTATGGCTGCCTTAATGGCGGATAAAAAAGGGTCATGCACACAAAACTCCACTGCCTGGCTATACAGGGAGTGTCCGCAGGAGTATCAGCTTGCGTACGCAGAAAGAAAAAGAAAGAATACCCATTTCTGCCTCGGTTTCCTCCCCTGTCTCCATGATAGCTTACAACAATGAAAAATACGAACGATACAATGGAGACAGGAAGTTTTGTGTGTATGACCCTTTTTTATCCCGCCATTAAGGCAGCCATACTCAATCTTCGGGGAAAGAAATGGGTATGAATACAGAGAGTTAATGGTTGTAGCTGTCTTGTTTCCTGAAACCCTCTCCGTTTCTGTGTCGGTTTCCCCCCCTGTCTCCATTGTATCGTTCGTATTGTTTAGTGTTGTAGAAATATTGTTTTCTGTACCCATCTCCATTTCTGAGTCGGTTTCCATTTCTTATGTCATGGTAGTTTTCATATTGCTCATTGTTGAAGAAGTATTGTTTTCTGTAGCCATCTCCATTTCTGTGTCGGTTTCCTTCTCTCTCTGGGGAATTCCGATTTGTCTCTTTTCGTACCACTTAGATGTTGGTCGGTCTTACATCATTGCATTACGTCTTTCATTGATTTCTAGCTCTCTT
>CM031613.1:66637405-66659212 GCA_018398815.1 Conus ventricosus
AATGACAAACAGATAGACAGCAATTTATTTCCAAAACACACACACACACCACACACACACACACACACACACACACCACACACACCCACACACTTGCAAAGGACACCAACCCCAACCCACCCAAAAACACACACACAAACGCACACGCATCTCAATATTTAATATCCTGTTTTGTGTTGATTCACAGTCAGTATTAAAAAGTTTGCATTGTTTTGAAAATACACAGAGAGAGGAATTAGTATTTAAGATTAAGTACATGTTGCGCTGTCTTTACATGAAAGGTACTAATGTTGTATTTTCTTGGGTTCCATCGCACACCTACTTGATCATTAGATCAAGCAGATCGAGCAGCAATTCCTTCCTACACACACACATACGCACGCACGCACGCACATACGCACGCACGCACGCACGCACACACGCACGCACGCACGCCACGCACGCACACGCGCACGCACGCACGCACGCACGCACGCACGCAGGGACGCACGCACGCACACACACACACACACACACACACACACACACACACACACACACACACACACATACATGCACAGATTAGCACGGATACCAACACACACACATCCAAACATACACACAAAAAAAACACACACAGTCTCAATATTTAATATCCTGTTTGTGTTGATTCAAAGTCAGTATTAAAAAGTTTGCATTGTTTTGAAAATACAGAGAGAGAGGAATTAATATTTGAGATTAAGTACATGTTCCACTGTCTTTACATGAAAGGTACTAATGTTGTGTTTTTCTTGGGTTCCATCGCACACTTCCTTCGTTTTTAATGATCTAACAGATAGAGCAGCAATTCCTTCCTACACACACACACACACACACACCACGCACGCACGCGCGAACGCACGCACACACGCACGGACGCACGCACTCTCGCACGCACGCACGCACGCACGCACGCACGCACGCACTCTCGCACGCAGGCACGCACGAACGCAGCCACGCGCACACACACACACACACACACACACCACACACACACACACACACACACACACACACACACACAAGCACACACAAAGTCTTAATATTTAATATCCTTTTTCGTGTTGGATCACAGTCAGCATTGAAAAGTTCGTATTGTTTTGAAAATACACAGAGAGAGCAATATTATTTGAACTGTCTTTACATGAAAGGTACTAATGTTGTATTTCTTGGGTTCCATCGCACACACACCCTCCACACACACACACACACACACACACACGCGCCACACCTTCGTTTTTAATGATCAAGCAGATAGAGCAGCAATTCTTCCTACACACACACACCACACACACACACACACACACACCACACACCACACCACACAATACACGCACGCACGGACTCTCCACGCACGAACGCACGCACGCAGGCACGCACGCACTCTTGCACGGAGGCACACACGCACGCACGCACGCACGCACGCACGCGCACACACACACAAAACACACACACACATGTACGCACGCACGCGCGCACGCACGCACGCACGTACTCTCGCACACAGGCACGCACGCACGCACGCACGCACTCTCGCACGCAGGCACGTACGCTGGCACGCACGCACGCACGCACTCTCGCACGCACTCACACACGCACTCACGCACGCACGCACGCGCGCACGCACACTTGCACGGACACCAACACACACACACAAACGCACTCGCACACTCACGCACGCACGCACGGACGAAGGTACGCACGCACGGACCACGGACGCACGCACAAACACACGCACGCATGCACTCTCGCACACACACACACACACACACACACACACACACACACACACAAACACACACACAGTCCTTAATATTTATATCCTGTTTTGTGTTTATTGACAGTCAGTATTAAAAAGTTTGCATTGTTTTGAAAATACACAGAAGAGAGGAATTAATATTTGAGATTAAATACATGTTCCACTCTCTTAACATGAAAGGAATTAATATTTGAGATTAAGTACGTTTTCCCCTCTTTTTAACATGAAAAGGGACTAATTTTGTGTTTTCTTGGGGTTCCCTCGCACACCTCCTTCGTTTAAAAATGATCAAAAATAGAGCACAATTCCTTCCTACACCCCACACAAAACACACCCACACACACACACACACACACACACACACCACATGTACCACGCACGCGCGCACGGGACGCACGCACGCACGGGCCGGGACTCCCCCCACACAGGGACGCCCCGCACGCACCTCAAAGCCCGGCACGTACGCACCCCCTCACGCACGCACGCTCACTTGCAAAGGAAACCAACACACACCCACAAAACACAAACCACACTCACCACGCCCCGCCGGACAAAGGGACGCACGCACGTACGCACGTACGCCAAAGCACAAACACACGCACGCATGCACTCTCGACACAACACACACACACACACACCACAAACACACACACCCCACACACACCCCACACCCCCTACACACAGAGAACGGGCAACCCCCACCAAAACACACAAACACACACACATTTTTAAAATTTTAATATCCTTTTTTGTTGTTAATTTACAGCCTTGGTTTTGGGAAGCGCCTACAAGGGAAACTCGGACAAAAAAAAAACCCAAAGCCCCCAAAACGGATGTACTGGGCCCTTGGCGCGTAAAGGCAGTACAACCAACTACGTCAAGGGGCGAACGAGACAACAAAAACACAAAACACACACACAAAACACACACACACACCCAAACGCACTTTGCAAAAAGCAGGGATGCCCGCACGGACGCAAAGCCCCGCATGCACACACCCACGCAAAGCAAAGCCCCACACGCACGCACGCATGCCGCACGGGAAAAGCACCCACAAAAACAAAACACCACACACACACACACACCATTCCCAAAAAAACATTAAACACGGACAAACCCCCACTCACACACAAACACAAAACACAGTCCCTTTAAAATTTTTTTAACCTGTTTTGTGTTTATTTACACAGTATTAAAAAGTTTGGGAATTGGGTTTTTAAAATTTCACAGAGAGAGGGAATTAAAATTTTAGATTAATTTCATGTTTTCCCCTCTCTTAACATGAAAGGAAATTTTAAATTTTAGATTTAAAAACGTTCCACTCTCTTAAAAAATGAAAGGGGACTAAGGTTTTAATTTTTTGGGTTCCATCCACACCCCTTCGGGTTTTTTAAAGATCAAACAGATAGAGCACAATTTCCCTTCCTACACACACCACACGCACACACACACACACACACACACCCACACACACACACACACCTGTTTTCGCACGCACCCCGCCCCACCACGCACGCACGTACTCTCGCACACAGGGACGCCGCACGCACACTCGTACGCAAGGGACGAAACCCCGCACGCTGGCACGCACGCACCACACAGGCACGCACTCTCCCCACGCAAAGCACGCACGTACGCCCACGCACGCACGCACCGAAACTTGCACGGACACCAACACCCCCACCACCCCAAAAAAACACACAAACGACACACTCTCAAATTTAATATCCGAAATTTTTGTTGACCCCCGTCATATTTAAAAAATTTGCATTGTTTTGAAAAACCCCAGAGAGAGGGAAAAATTTTTGAATTTAAATTTCATGTTTTGGGGCGTCTTTACTTTAAAAGTACAAAGGGTTTTATTTTCCCTTGGGGTTTCCCTCGCACAAAACCCCCTTTGGGGTTTTTTAAAGAACAAACAGAAAGACAGCAAAATTTATTTTTCCCCAAAACACACACCCCCAAAAAAACACACACACACACACAAAAACCCCCCCAACCCAACCCCCACTTGCACCCACACCAAAACACACACACCCAAACACACAACAAAAAAAACGCACACCAGTCTCAATAATTTTAAAAACCTGTTTTTTTGTTGATTTTACAAATCGTATTAAAAAATTTGCATTTTTTGGGAAAAAACCAGAGAAGAAAAAGTATTTAAAAATTAAGACAAAAATTTCGCTGTCTTTACATGAAAAGGGACTAATTTTTGGGGGTTAAAAAAAAAAATTTTTTTGGTTTCCCTCGCACCCTACTTGATTTAAAAATCAAGCAAACGGAGCCCCCCAAACCCCCTACCACCACCCAAAGGCACGCCCCGCACACCGCACCCCACGCCCCACGCACGCCGCCCCGGGGGGCACCGGAAAGCAAAAACACCCACCCCCACACAAAAACACCAACACACAAAACACACACACACACACATGCAAAAGATTAGCAAAGGATACCAAAAACACAAAACCCCAAACATAAAACACAAAAAAAAACACACAGGCCCCAATATTTAAATCCGTTTTGGGGGTTATTCAAAGTCCGTATTTAAAAAATTTGCCCTTGTTTTGAAAAAAACACAAGAGAAAAATATTTGAGTTAATACAAGTTTCCCCCTTCTTTTTCATGAAAGGTACTAATGTTTGTTTTTCCTTGGGGCCCTCGCACACTTTCCTTTTGTTTTTAAAAGAACAACAGAAGAGCAGCAATTCCTTCCTACACCCCCACAACACACACACACACAAAACGCACGCACGCGCGAACGCACCACAAAACGCCGGACGCACGCACTCTCGCCCCGGGACGCACGCACGCACTCTCGCACGCACGAAACCCCACCACCACACACCACACACACCACACACACCCAAACACACACAAAGTCCCCCAAAAAATTTTAAAATCCTTTTCTGTTGGGGTCCAACAGTCCCATTTAAAAGTTCGTATTGTTTTTAAAAAACCAGAGAGAGCAAATTTTTAAATTTTAACTGTTTTACATAAAAGTACTAAAAGTTGTATTTTCTTTTTGGGCCATCGGGACACACATCCTCCACACCCACACACACACACACACACCCCGCACAAACCTTTTGATTTTAAAAGAACAAGCTTGATAGACACAAATTTTCCTTTCCCAACACACACACCCCACACACACACACACACACACATACAAGCAAGCACCGCGCACACACGCACGCACGGACTCTCGCACGCACGAACGCAACGCACGCAGGGAACTTGCACGGGGGCACGCACGCAACGCACGCCCGCACGCGCACACACACACAAACACACACACACACAACAAAAACCCCAAAAACCCACACCCACACACACCACACAACACACACACACCCCACTTTTCACGGGAAACCCAAAACACAAAAAAATACCCCCAAAACCCCACACAAACCACACAGTCCCCAAAAAATTTAATTTCTTTTTTTTGATGATTTCCCGCCCGTAATTAAAAATTTGCTTGTTTTGAAAAAACACAGAGAGAGGAATTATTATTTGAGCCTTAAGAAAAAGTTCCGTCTTTCATGAAAGGACAAAAGTTTTAATTTTCTTTTGGGGTTCCCAACGCACACCTCCTTCGTTTTTAATGAATCAAGCACAAATTTTCCCTTTCCAAAACACACACACACACAATATTCACGCACGGAAAGCACGCACACACGCCGAACGCACACACAAAAAAAGACAAACACACACACCCCAAAACCCCACACACACCCACACATCCACACACACACACCACACACACACACACACCAACCCAAAACCCCACCTTCCCCCCCCCCCCCTTTTTACCCCCCTTCCCCCCCCCAAACACACACAGAAACAACACCTAACCCCACCCAAAAAAGATACTCAACCCCCCCCCACCGCAAAATAAAACACACCAACATACACCCACACCAACACCCCCCAAAAACAAAGTCAGAAAACACACACACACACACATACACACACACACAAAAACACACACACACCCCTCGAAAACCGACAACCCCCCGCCACCCACTCCCCAAACAAACACACCACCCATCCCCCCCAACCACACAATCAACTATCGACCCACAGCCACCCACACCCACCTACTTCCACAAACACAAAACGACCAACACCCACCCACACCCACACAAACACAAAAACACCCCCTACCCACCCACCCCCCACAAACACACACAACCACACACACCCATTCTCACTCACACCCACCGACCAACAGACCCCCACACACACAGAAAGAGAAACACACACAAATACACCCATACAAACTCACCAAAAATCATCCACACACACACTCACCCGTCCACCCTTCCCACACACACACAAAACCACCAAACACCCACAAACCCACCTCGCGCCGCCCCCCCCCCCCCCCCCCCCCCCCCCCAAACACACACACGCAACCACACACACACACCCAGATACACACACAACCCCAGACACAAACACACACACACACCCGTACACACACACACACACACACACACACACCCGTACACACACACACACACACTCACAAACACACACACATACACACACACACACACACACACACACACACAAACACACACACACACACACACAGAGTCACACACACATACATACACACACACACAGAACCAACACACACACACACACTCACACACAAACACACACACACGCATCCAAACCTACCAAAACCCTTCCACATACACAGTCCCCCTCACCCATACATACACACACACACAGACCCAACACACACACACACATACACACAGACCCAACACACACACACACACACACACACATCCAAACCCACCAAAACCCATCCACATACACACTCCCCCACCCCCACACACAAAACCACCATACACCTACACTCCCCCCCCCCCCCCCCCCCCCCCCCCAAAATACATACAAGCATACACACACACACACACACACACACACACACACACACAACCACACACACACACACACACACACACACACACACACACACACACTCACTCACTCACTCACTCACTCACTCACTCTCTCCCTTGACCGGATGGTCGTGGGGGAGACATGATGGACGTCCTGCGGGCCAGAGAGCGCCAGCCAGGTCTGTCTTCTGCCGCTCTGATCAGGGAGGAGCTGTCCATTCGGGTCCACTCTTTGATGTTGTCCATCCAGTTCTTTGCTGGTCGTCCGCGTCTGCGGCCACCTTCCAATGTTCCTTGCAGCACTGTCTTGGTAGGCTGTTGTGGCAAGTGACGTGACGAAACCATGTCAACTTCCTCCTTTTCACAAGCGCTAGGAGGGGTTCCTGCGGGCCTGCCCATGATGTTATTTGGGCACGAACGAAGTCGTTGGTCTTGTGGTCTTTCCAGGAGATCCCTAGCATGCGTCTGTAGAATTTGGTCTCAAACGTTTGGACTCTTCTGGTCGTCTCAGCTGTCATGGTCCAACTCTCGCAGCCATAGAGAAGGATGGACAGAACCAGGGCTTTTGTATAATGTGATCTTTGTTGGGAAGCTGATGTCTTTGCTGCTCCAGATCTTATCAAGTTTTGCCATGGTGGATGATGGCGAACCTGGTCTTAATTTCGGTGGTGGAGCGTCCGTCCTTGGTGAGTGTAGCGCCGAGTATTTAAAAGCGTCCACCTCTTCGAGCTGTTGTCGTTCATGGTGATATGTGCAGCGGTGTTGTTTGCGCTGTTGACCATGACTTTGCTCTTTTCGCACCTGACCATGCCATATGCCTTTGATGTGTCTGCCAGTCTGTTGGTGAGACCCTGCAGTTTCGCTGTTGCTGCCCACCATCAGGTCGATATCATCGCGAAACGTAGTTGTTGATCGTTCGCCCACCGATGGAGATTGTGGACTCAAAATCATGTAGAGTCTCTTTCATGATGTTTTCCAGATAGAGATTGAACAGCACCGAAAGAGTAGGCATCCTTGACGGACACCGACCGTTTCTTGAAGTACTTTCCGATGTTGTTGTTGAGGAGGACCGCACTACTGGCAGAGTTGTACAGGGACTGGATGGTTTGGATTAGTCCCTCCTCGATGCCAAAGACTCTCAAAACATGCCACAGTCCATCGTGCCACACTCTGTCGAAGGCTTTTTTGAAGTCTATGAAGTTGTGCATAGATCTTTTTGGATGTTGAAGCCTGCCCTGAATCGGCACACACACACCTACCCAAACACACACACACACACAAATACACACAACCACACATCACCACAAACACACACACACAAACATCAAAACCCACCAAAACCAAATCCAGAGGGACACATACTAACCACCCCACCCCCGCCCCCACACGAAGCCAAAAAATCATACACCCCCTACTCACCACACATCACAACTAACACACATCACACACACACACAACACACACATACACAACCACACACCCTAAACACCACACACTCAGACACAGTCAACACACAATCACACACACACACAGACCCAACACACACACACACACAAATCAACAACACAAAAAACATACAATCCAAACCTACTACCAAAACCTTTCACAAACACATCCCACTCCCCCGCCCTTCCCCCTTTCCACCCCCCCCCCCCCCCCCCCGCAACACACACACACACACACCACACTTCCCCCCCCCCCCCCCACACACACACACACAATCAAACACAACCCACACCCACCCACACCCATACACACACAAAAACACACAGCCGCACACGTAACGCAACCACACCACTGTCAGGCACAAATTCGTCTGGTGTTAGCGTGTCTAGGGGGTGCCTGACTATTTATTCGAAGTTTGGTCTCTTCTCCGCCGCGACCTCTCTCATATGATTCAGACACTGAAGTCAAAATGTAAATTAACCACAACATTTATTTTACATCACAAGCATTCACATAGCAAAATTATTAATCAATAGACTTAAAACAAGTCCTTCACTTTACTACAGCGAGTCCCTTCCTTTTTCCTGTTTGTGTCTTGTGGGCAAAAACACAAGAAAAAAAACAAAGCAGTTTCTGGCCGGTCTAGCCAGCACACATCATTCCTGTCGTCGTGGAAGATTCCTGGTCAGTCTACGTTGTCGTGACCCTCGATCATCGGTCCTGTAGACGTTGGTCCTTCAGGGCATGAACAGGCCTCGTTTGACCCGATCTACAACCTAAATATAATACCCGCCCTTCCCTAATACTAGGAAATACGGTTCTATTTTTCTTAATAATTCTACAATACGATTGCTCTTGTTTACCCAGATCATTCACACAGATCTCATTCTCTATTACATCTTCTCCACATATCTAATAATTTTTTCCCATGCACAGCCACACCTGAGATGAATGCATTCTTACATCATTACTTAAACCATCTAGCATACACTCTCACACGAGCAATCGCAGTTAATACATGGTCATCTCATCGCTGCCAAGCCCCCCCCCCCCTTAAAAAAACATCAATAATAACGAGGTGCTCTCCTATCACGCAACCAACACATTTCATGTTTTTGCATAAATACCGACAACTAAGGATGCACCTTGCGAACAGAAAGAAAAATACAGCGTTCAAAACGGAACAAGCGACACTGAACTCTGCAACACAGCATTCCTATCCACTACCGGGATAGGTCTTGATTGTAACTACATGTTTACTTTACAGCAGTCCCAGTCACAGGAGTTTTCCATTCCTCTGAATTCAATGAGCACCACTCTAACTGCTGCTGTTTATGTCAACAAAATAAATCAATTCAATAAGTGAATAATTAGAATATATATATATATATTTATCTCTTTTTGAATCTCGCATACTTACTCGGGGTTCCGCAGCGACTGGGAAAAAAACGTCACGGCGCTGACGCAAACACAGTGCGTCTCAGCTGGTTAAACTAGAAAGGGCTTTCGTTCGCTCTCAGTGTCCGGCGGGGCTCTTCGGGTCTTGAACCTCTGTCAGCAGACGATCTCCAGGCCGTTCCTGGCTGTTGGTAAGTCCTGGCGTAGGTAGAGGTAGTGCGTCGGTAGGGACTGACAGATGCCAGCCCTGCCCTCGGTGTTTGTGTCCTCCGAGGATGTTGCCGCACACACCTTCTGTTTGCTCCTGAATGGACCTCCCCACCATAGAGTACTAGCTTCCAGAGCTCGTGTGCTGACAGGGAGACTCCGGCAGGAATCTGTAGCCCTGTCACTCTGGGAGAAACCTAGAAATGCCGCTGCCTACGACGGGCCAATAAAATCTCCTTCTAACCGTTTCCCCCGATATCCTAGCAATTCCCTACACACTGTGCACAACAGCGACCAATCAGCTCCCTACACTTGTGCACACAGCTACCAATCAGGTGTTAGAAGAGACGGCTGAGCCTGTCCTCCCCCAATCCCAGCTCTTGAAACACTGATGCCATGTTACAGTTCAGAGTGAAGCTTTTACCAACCTGTTACTATTTCAGTCAAACCGTGTTCCAAACGCATGCAGGCACAAAGTATGGGTTTGTCTCAAAGACAGAATGGGCTTGGGGGTCTGGACAACACCCCCCACCTTAAGTCGAAAAAATCTTTATTTTTCGATAAACTACACTAAGAACATTCTCTGCGAGACATACACATGCCCGTCAACAAGTAAATCTCTCGACAAAACTCCCGTGTTTTTGCCGTAAGGACACACCCCGTTTCTAAATTGTGAACGTCAACGATTGCGTCATGCCTATCTCCACTAACGTATATCTATCCTCGTCACCACCTAACTTCAAAATTTCCTGCCTCGCGCAGGCCTGGACGCGAGAAACTTCACTGATCTCCCATTGCGAACCTGTTGCAATTTATATGATAAAAGTGCAACTTGAAATTCGATATACAATCAACATCAACGTAGAAACATCATTCTTTCACTTATGAAAGTTCAACCATTGCTCCTGACATCGCAATAACAATCAACAGAGCGCCAAAGTCTTTTACCAAAATATCTTCAAAACAACTTAGACCTCTTCAATCTCAAAAAACCGTGAATAAAGACGATTTCAGCCGAACAAAGTTATGTTGGCCAACCAGCACTTCCCAATTTCATCCGTATTGTAGTCCAGCATCACACCATTACCAAAACTGTGAACCCCGAGTTGCTTCATAGAATCACAATCGCAAGATCATGTACTGAATCAAGCACCACCATACTGCACAGTTACTCCGTGTTTCCCGCTCATGAACAAAAGAACACCGTACCTTCCCCTCTCAGGTGAAGGCACCAATATAATCGGCTCCTTGCAGCTCGCAACAAACCTCGTTTGCTACCGCCCACCGACTGCAAGAACAGTCCTATTACCAGCATGCTGTAGCTTGACTACCAAACACCCTAGCCTATAATCACTAAACGTAATCTGACTACATCCACCCGTAGTCAAAAGGCACAAACTATGTGAGACAGCTCTCCGAGTTTCACTAAGACTACACAAACTGAAGAAACCACAACCTGGTTTTATAGGAAGTAACCTCAAACTTGCCGCGCCACGTTCACACCCCTGTTAGGCCTTACAACATTAAAATGCCGCGACTCTAGCATCGGTTACGGCCGCGTCGAACCTGGGATCGAGAACGTCATTGACGATCTCTAGATTCTTGATCTCGAGAAACTCGTCCTCCAGCGAGGGGCGAGTAACCACGGCGTCCAGACCTCTGTTGCGAATAAACCACCACCCCAACGATCGTCAGCAATCCCTGGCCCATGACCAGACCGTGCAGTGTAGCATTCATCAGTAGCTCAAAGGTCGGCGCGGACTGCCTTTGTCCATTCAACGATGATACATGAGCCACAAACGTCACGCCCATTCTCATACTTGATACAATCCTCGCATCTCTGTATCATCAAATCCACAAAAGCATAAGCAACTTCACTCCATATTTAACTTCACATCTTGTTAGAACGACCATTAAGTTCAATAATTTCTTCCAAATCACGGTGTCGGTTGTTTTACTTAATCGTCCAACAAATAATTGGCCTTCCCGATTTCGACAATGATGGCAGCCTTGTCAAACAAATGACGCAAAGTTTCAGTCACGCTTCTGTTTCTCTTCTCACCCGTTTTTGAGATCATGTACATTTATTGGCTCTGAAGGTCGTCTCAGAACTTTTTGGGTCTCTTGTCCTTTTTGTCTGGTGCGCGCGTTAACGACCGCGGCACGCTCTGTGTGCCATAAACAGGTACTTTGTCAACTACCCTCCTTGCCATCCACTCCATTTTACAGACATTTTCCTAGTAACAACCGTTTTGGACAGGTCGTCCATACTATACTTCGGCCTACGCGAAGAATGGCGTATTCATATTCACTCTGGCTAAAGTAGGGTTTTCCTCACAGCTGGACATAGCCAGTGTAACCTCCCTGTTTTCTCCTGTGAGACAACTGACCGAACCAGTGACTGCTACCACGGTTAGTAGCGCCAGTATCTCGCAGAGCTGAGACAGATTTACCCTCTACCTCAACTGGCACACTGGTTGAACGGAATCCGTTGACAATTCTTCACGCAGTGGGTGATTTTCCAGATCACGACCATACGCGGACACAAATAGTAACGCGGCAGCTGCTTTTTCGGTTTTCTCTCCCCTCGCTTTGCAGTCGCGTGCAAAATGTGGGCCGCCGCATTGATAACAGCGTAGACGCCGTGCACTGAAGTCATAGCGTAGTTTCTACGTCCTCTGTCTCAGTCCTTTCTGTACCACTGGATCTAAAACGCTCATTACTTGGTGAACTGTTGTGGTTTCCTTTGTAATACGCCTTGATTCCAAGAGAACGCACATGTGTTCACTACGGCAAGGACGACTGTTACGTTCCTCTGTACGAATGTTTTCAAACCTTCCGCTGCCCTTTTATATCTTCATCTTTTGTTTGTGGCTTGTTTCTCTCGCACATAGTGTCTTGATCCGCAGACAATGCTTTCTATGAAAACTTTTCAACAAAATGCATTTTCTGCCAGAATCTTCCTCTGATTTGCCAATAGATTATCCAACTGTACAGATAGGTGTCCAGTCTATATCCCACAAAAAACATCTGACGTCTTCCTGTTGTTCTTTCCTAGCGGTTTTGAACCTCTTTCTGTACTCACTAGCTGACAGGAGAGATCATTTAAGCAAAGTGTCCTTTTGATACAGTCATAATCACCCATAGACGCTCTAGGGATTTTTACAAGATCTTTCCCCTCGCTTTATACCCTGAGCAAAGGTGCTAGACGAATGGCCCATTCCTTATTCCTCCCTCGGACAATCATACAGCTCCGCCACTCTCTCAAATCGAGACAGTACACGTCAATATCATCTTTATTCCTCAAGGAAAGGCAATTTAAGTTCGCGCCGCCACTGCCGTTGCCGTGAGAAACGGCGCTGGTGTGTGAGTTGTTTAATGAATATTTTCGTCTGCCTCTATTTCTCTCAATTCCAGCTCAGCTTCTATCCTAGGCTTTTCCATGCGCTCCCGTGGCTTCGCGCTCTTCCCTTGCTGCGTCTAGTTTGGCGCTGCTCTGCACCCCGCGGCCTTCCACTCATTTTTGCGCATGTCCTTTTTATATAAATCACGAGGTCCGTACCAGTCAGACCAAGGACTCACCCTCAGCCTAAGACTGGCAAAATCGCTTGCCATCTCTACATGTGCAGTAACCTGAATCTACGCCCGTGCGCGGCATGTTTCATTAAAGTTTGATATTTATGTGTACTCGCTGAAACTACACTAGTAGTATGCTTCTAAGGCGTAATAGTGACTCAAACAACAACCTTCACGTAAGTATGATCAATAACGTCTTTCCTTTCCCCTTTTTTTTTTTTTTATTCACGCAACTTCAATGTTTCCAAGTTCAGTGAACTACCTTAAGGTACTGTTCACTACATACGACAGATAGATCTAGATATATGAACTAAACCTGAATGCTTGACTTGCTACAGAAACATTACTCTCTGCACTTTACTTGCTGCCACTGCAGCTTGACAACAGAAACACAGATTATCTTCTAAACACTTTCCTACAACACGTTGTATCACAATTCTTAACTTTCCGAATAGGGTCCAAACTTAGATCCACCGCGGTCAAACTATAGGTGCAATTACGTTAGGCAGGCCACAGCATAAACATTATTTAAGACATCATTTATTTACTAAGAGATCAAACCGTCACTGTACGTTTGGTGTGGTTGGTTCGTTCCTCCTTCAGTTATGTGCTTGTGTGAGTATTGTGATGCCGTGTGTCCAGATCATCCATGGCACCTCCAACCTCCCCGCAACAGAATCGAGTGAGAGACCGGGAGATTTTGATTCGAGAATATTTGGGATGGGATCCCGACAGCCCCAGTCAGTCAAGGCACTTAATTTCGTCTGTGTTTAGCGTGTCTAGGGGGTGCCTGATACATTTATCGAAATTTTGACCTACTCGCCGCGGACTCCTCTCATTTTGATCAGTCAATGAAGCAAAATGATAAATTAACCACAACATTTATTTAAAATACACAAGCAAGCTACATAGCAAAATTATTAAATCATAGACTAAAAAACAAGTCCTTCACTTTGACTACAGCTAGTCCCTTCCTTTTTCTGATTGTGTCTTTGTGGGCAAAAACAAACGAAAAAAACTATGCAGTTCTGGCCAGTCTAGCCAGCACAACATCAGTTCCTGTCGTCGTGGAAGATTCTGGTCAGTCCGACCGTTTGTCCGGACCCTCGATCATCGGTCCTGTAGACGTTGTCTTCAGCTTGACTGGGCCCTCATGGTTTTGACCTATCTACAACATAAATAATATACCCGCCCTTCCCCTAATACAAGGAACACCGGTTCTATTTTCTTAATAATTCTACAAATACGATAGCTCTTTTTACCCATATGCATTCCACAGATCTCATTCTCTAGAACAACTTCCACATATCTTAATAATTTTCCCAATGACAAGCCACACTTAGATGAATGCATTCTTAAACATCCATTACTAAACCAACTATGCATACACTCTCACATGCGCAGTTAATACATGGTCAACTCATCTTCTTGCAA
Source organism: Conus ventricosus (assembly GCA_018398815.1). Lineage (NCBI taxonomy): Eukaryota > Metazoa > Mollusca > Gastropoda > Neogastropoda > Conidae > Conus > Conus ventricosus. The sequence goes on from CM031613.1 coordinate 66,652,166, forward strand.
GCCTACATCAATAAAAACGAGGTGCCCTCCGACTCACGCACTCAACACATTCTATGTTTGCATAAATACAGACCCTAATAGCTACCCTTGCGAAACAGAAAGAAAAATACAGCGTTCAAAAGGGTGTCGGAACAAGCGACAAAGAACCTCTGCACAACAAGCATTATCCCACTACCGGATTAGGTCTTGATTGTACCTAAATGTTACTTACAGCAGTCCCAGTAACAGGATTTCCTTCCTCTGACTTCAATGAGCACACCTAACGCTTGCTGTTTATGTCAACAAAATAAATCAATCCAATAATGAATCATGAGAATAAATATATAATATTTTACCTCCTTCTTTTTGAATCTCGCTTACTTACTCGGGTTCCGCAGCGACTGGGAAAATAACGTCCACGCGCTTGACGTCAAACACAGTGGGCGGTTCTCAGCTGGGTTAACGAGAAGGGCTTTCGGATCCGCTCTCCGGAGGGGCTCTCGGGTCTTGATCTCTGTCAGCAGGACGGATCCTCCTGGCCGTTCCCTGGCTGTGTGAAGTCAGCGTAGGTAGAGGTTAGGTGCGTCGAAGGGACAGGACGATGTGCCAGTCCCGCCTCGGTTGTTTGTGTCCTCGAGATTTTGCCGCACCACACTTCTGTTTTGCTCTTTTGGAATGGACACCACCAGAGTACTAGCTTCCAGGAGGTCCGTGTCTACAGGGAAACTCCGCAGGATCTGTACCTTGACACTCCCAAGAACTAGAAATGCGCTGCTACTACGGCCATGTAAAATCACCTTCTAACCGTATTCCCGATAGCCTAGCCAAATTCCATTTCCCCCCTACACTCGTGCACACCGCGACCATCAGCTCCCTACACTTGTGCACACACGACCATCAGGGTGTTGAAGAGACTGGCGAAGCCTGTCCTCACCCAATCACAAGCTCTTGGAACACTCCTGATGCAGTTACATGTTCTGAGTGAAGCTTTTACGCAACCTGTTTACGTATTTCATTCAGAACCGTGTTTCCAAAACAATGCAGCACAAAGCATGGGTTTGTCTCAAAGACAAATGGGGCTTGGTGTCTGACACCCACCTACACCCATACTCCACACACACACGATGATACACACAAACACCACCCACCACACCGAGGCGCCACCCAACCCACCACACACACACCACACCGCGCGCGCGCGCGTCCACACGACCCACACCACAGACCCCCACAGACACACACACACACACACACACACACACAAACACACACAGCTGCACACAACATACGCAATCCACACCCACCTACACCCATCCACACACACACACACAAATGAAATCACACACACCTTCCACACACACACAACACACACCCACACACACACACACACACACACACACACACAACAACAAACGCAGCGCACACACACACACACACACACACACCACACACACCACACACACACCCACACACAACCACACACACACACTCACACACACACACACACACACGTTACACACACACACACACATCAAACACAACACAGACACAGACCCACACACACACACACACGCACACATCACCCGACAAACAAACAAATCAAAACCAACCCCCCCCCCCCCCCCCCACATTTCCAATCCTAACCAAAACTCTTCCACATACAAATCCACCTCCAACCCCCCCCCACCCCCACCCCGCACGCACACACAAAACAACCATACACCCACACACCCACTTCCCCCCCCCCCCCCCCCCCACAACACACACCAGCAAACACCCACACACAAACACCAAACACACACCAAACAGCAGCACACACATACTCATCCACACCCACCTACACCCATCCACACACACACACACACACATGACATAGAACACCACCCACCCTCACCACCCAAGACACACACACACACACACACACACACACCACACACACACACACACAACACACACACACACAAGCACTATGAAAATTAAGGATTTCTGTCACGATCTATAAAAATTAGAAAAAGGTAAAGATAACTAAGACACCAAGAGAAAGAAACTGTGTTTGAAATTTGTTTTTTTAATGAAGTATAAATCGAATTCATTTCCTTAGATAAATGTACTAAATATAACATATAAGGCGGCAGTTTTAGAAACATCATAGACAAATATAAATACAAAATGCGCTGCCATCTCTCTTAATATCAAATACCATGCTTATCAAGCGAGAGTCTCAAAATATGTTGCAATGCGATTTCAAGTGTCGATAAGGTAAAATGTATGACAAGGACAACTTGATAAACAATGATGATGGTTGGATACAACAACAAGCATAAATGTGTATTTCGTCATTTGGTTTTCGTTTATCTTCTCTCTATATTTTTGTGTCATATAAAACCTGTTACGGTTTCAAAGCATTAAACTGATTGAATCTTGAATCTAGAATCACACACACACACACACACATCACACACACACACCAACACCCACACACACACACACTACACACACAAACACTGCACACACATCCGCAACCACACCCACCTACAACCCATCCACACACACACATGACACAAACACAAACAACAAACACACCCGTACACACCACCCACACCCACACACCACACACACGACACACACACACACGCACACACACACACACACACCAACCCACTAACTCATCCACACACCACCCACACCCCCACCCTTCCCAACCCGCCACAAGGGAGAAATCACACACACACACAACACACTCACTACTCACACACACACAATCCCCACCCCACCCACACCCACACAGACACCCATACCTACCCATCCAACCACGATACACACACACATACACCCCACCCAACCCCCCCACACATGCACTTCACCCACACACCCACACATTCAAACCCACCAAAAAAATAACCCATTTTCCCAACCCTCCACACAAACACACCCACACCCACCCCTTTTCACCCACTACGCACACACACACCTTCCTCAGACACACTCACCTCACCCACCCCCAATCACTACCTACACACACCCTCACAAGACCCACACAGACACACACACACACATACACACAAACCAAACCAAAACCCTTCCAATACACACTCTCCCTTCCCCGCCCCCGCCCCCCCCCCCCCCACACACACACAATACCACCATACACCCACTCCCACAGAAAAGCAAACAATCACACACACACACACACACATTCATACACAGACACACACACAACACGCACACACAACACAACACACACACACACACACACACACACACACACACACACAGACCCCACACACACACATCCAAACCTACCAAAACCCAACCACATACATCCACCCCCCCCCCCAATCCCCCCTCTCCACACACACAAAACCACCTACAACTCACATACCCACTCTCTCCACACACAAAGAAAAGCAAACATACACACACACACCCAAACACACACACACACACACACAACACACCACACACACACACACCCACACACACGACCCAACACACCACATCCAAACCTACCAAAAACCCATCCACATACATACTCTCCTCCACCCCTCCCCCCTCGCCACAACACACAAAACCACCCTACACTCACATACCCTCTCTCTTCCACCCCCCCACCCCCCACACACGCAAGAAAATACACACACATACACAAACACACACCCACATACACAACACGCCACACACACACAACACAACACACTTGCACACACATACGCAACCACACCCACCCACTAACCACCACACACACATAAACACAGATACACACAACCGCCCACCCACCCAAACAAACATCAAAACCCACCAAAACCAATCCACACACATACTCACACCCCCCCCCCCCCCCGCACAAAAAACATACACCCACACACCCACTAAACACCCCCCCCCCCCCCACACACACACACAACACAAAACATACACAAATACACACACACACACATACGCAACCACACCCACCCCACACACATAACACACAACCCAAACACACACCAAACAAACACACACAGTCCACCACATTCATGCAAACACACACACACACACACACACTTCTCTCTCTCTCTCTCTCACACACACACAAAAACACACACACATACATACACAAACATACACAGCCACAACGCGCCATCCACCAAACACATAAACTCACACAACCCAACCCAAAAACACACACAACACACAAACACACACAGTGCGCACCGACACCCACGCCATTCATGCAAACACTACTCACACAAGAATAAGATAAATAACGTTGCTTATAGCCCAACCGACCGCCAAAGGCCACATCAGGGCTGTGCACACACACACCACACACACGCACAGACAAACATACACACAGACCACACACACGACTTGCACACAACATCCAGCCACAACCCACACACACACACACCAACCCAAACACAACACACGTCACAAAACACACACACAATCCAAACCTATCAAAACACTTCCACCATACACCGTCCACCTCCCGCCCCCCCTCCCCCCCCCCCCCCCCCTCCCCAACGCACACCATACAAAAAACAACCATGCACCCACACAACCCATCTCCCACCCTCCCCCCCCCCACACACACACACGCGCTTCAACACGGACAATACGCATCCACACCACCTACACCCATCCACAACACACACGACACAACACAACAACCCAACCCCCCACCCAAACACACACGCGCGCGCCGCGCACATTACACACACACACAACCCACACACCAACCCACTAAGCACCAACTCATCCCACCCCCACCCCACACCCCACCCACAATCCCCACACCCACCATACTCCCATCCACCACATACACACACACATCATACACCCCCCCCCACCCCTACCCCCCCACACACAACCTGCACAGTCACACACACAAGTACACACATCCAAACCCACCAAAACCCATTTCTCCCACCCTCACACAAACACACCCACACGACCCCCCTCTCCCCAACACACACCACCTCCTCCACCCACCACCACATCTACACAACAACCCACACAGACTCAGCACAAACCCGCACTAGACTCCCAACCACACTCAGCCACACATAACACACACAAACGCAACCACAGGGGGGCCCACCCACACACACATAAACACAGATACTCACCCACACAAACGCAACCACAACCCACCCACACGCATCCACACACACATAAACAAATACACACCCAACACACAAACCCACCACACTCAGCCAAACAACACATACACACACACACACAGACCCCACACACACACACACCAAACACACACATCCGTCAAGAAATGCGACTGTGTTGACAAGTAGTAAGGTCTCGCTGATTTTTAATAAAAAGAAAAGTATGTTCAACGACGAAAAAGAAAGTTCTAAACTGTAATAATCAAAAATTCCAAGGAAGAAAGGAAAGAAATTTTACGCAGTGAGTTACGGAAGAGTGACTGGTATCTTCCTAAATTGGAATCTTTGCTCCAAATGGGTCAACGGATTTCCAAAGGCCAGCTACAAAGGGTACAGAGGCCAGAGAGGCCATGCGAGAGGCTGGACACCCGAATCCCGCGATCTACGGGGAGGAGGACCACATACTGCTGAGCACTGAACAAGGAGAGGAGACCAATAGGTCAGTAAAACACAGCAGCGACACACAAACAGAGAAAAACAAGGATGGAACAACTTGTGATGCAAATAACTTGCAATATGACGCAAGCATGGCTAACACGTCATTACAAATTGATGTTCAATGCACTTGCAACGAAAAGAACAACGAGAGATCCCTGAAATGCTCGGATTGTAATAGGAAAATACATTATTCTTGCACAAAACTAACAACATAACAAGTTTGTATATTTGCAAAAACGCAAAGAAAATTTACATGTCAGATATGCGCACGACCTTTGTATGACGAAAACATTGAAGAAGAAATGACGGAAGCGATTGAGAGAAAAGATGATTTGCAGCATGAACAGTCAGAACACACCACGTGCAAAGGAACAAATGACAACACTCTGTATGAGCTGATAGAAGCGCACAACCAAAAGACAGATAATGTGCTACAAAACATGGAACGAGCCACTGTAAAACTCGCTGAACAGTTGCAACATTCAGACGAAACGAGGGCGACGCATTCGCACAGATAATTCATGCTGTGCAAGAAAGAATAGACAATCAACCAAAGGTCGTACCCACCCAACAAAGTCATACTCAAAAGGCCAATGTTCACACAGACAAACCCCTTTGAAAGAACCAGCAAAGAATGCGGACGCATCATCTACCAACACAGACAAAAAAGGAAGCTCAAAGAAAGGAAATAAGAAAGAACAGAAAGGCAACTTTATGACAACATCATCTGAGATGCTTATCGAATCTCCACATCCAAAGGGGAAAAAAGATGAAACCGAAACAAAAGATGCAAAGAAGACTCCTACCCTGACCTTACCATTCCCTTTCTGACAGTCATTGCCTAGACTCCCAGAGTGACATCACAAGCATTGACTCAGACGAGGAGAGTTCTATTGAGAGGAAGAAGGTCAGGGACTACCCACTCTCCACATCATACATGACTCAACCCTACGTGGAATCAACCCAGAACGATTGGGAAGTCCTATGGTTAAAGGTTTCAATGACAAAAGTACCAACAATAGAGGAATGCAACAGGCTGGATATGGAAAACGAAAAAGATCTGATGTGATTCTTTTTCACATAGAATCAACAATCTCAGAAAAGCTTCACCAAACAAAACCACAAAAAAATGGTAAAGTGCGTCAGTAACATCAAAAGCAATGTCCAAAGTCTAAAGTGTCATCAGCAACACCATCCCACGCTTGAGTTGGACGGAAAAAAGAGATATTTAATGCAATAGTTTTTGCGACACTCAAGTCAAAAGATGATGTGACATTTCTGCAACATGAAAACCTAAGAAAGAGACAAAACGCATGCAGGATGAAATCACCCAACCAAGGGCAGTCTTTGCGGCAAATCGAACTATCTTCTGTTTTATGGAAAACAAACACAAGAGCAGTGAAACAACAGACATGAGTCGAGGCATCAAGATCTAAAAACCCCGGCCGGCAACATGGAAAAACCATCG
>CM031613.1:66659312-66674312 GCA_018398815.1 Conus ventricosus
CCCCAGTCTATAAGAGAATTTCCCTCGCCCTTTTTTGTGTTGGGTGACTTTAAGGTCACAACCCTTTTTGGGGGTAGGCGTTCGTCACCCAGAGGTTGCTAATTGAGGATGCCTTTCGGATTTAGATTTTGTTGTTGAACGGGATTCAACTTCCTCCCCTTCCACGGGGTTCCTTTGTGTTAGATTTGTGGTTTGTGACCCCTGCTGGTCTGGACTATGAGTGGTTGTCCATGACGATTGCACGGAAGGGGCCATTTCCCTGTTTTTTCCCCCATTAATGAAACCCCCTCTGTCTCTCAACATCTCAATTTTAAGAAAGCAAACTGGGATCTATTTGCTGCCACTTTCAAAAGAATTCCGGACATGTTTTTTTTCAGAGTCCGGACCAGCGAATCACTGACTAAAATTGATAAAATGTGCTAAACCCTGTTTCCGTGTTTTCCGAAAAACTTCAAATGCAAAAAACCCCTGGTTGTTTAAAGAATCCAACAAATTTCCAAAGTTAGAAAAGGGCTCAGCGTCGGGTTTATCCCAACGACCTTCGGGTCCAACGCTCGGCCCATAAAAAAATCGGCTAATTAAAGACACATTTTTAAAAATCAGTAAACGTCGGTCCTGGAGAAGCTTCTCTCCAGGCGGGACTCAAAAACTTCAAAGAAAAAAAGTGTGGAACATCTTAAAAAAATCAAAGGGAAAAACACCTGCCCCCATGTGAACCATCAAAATTTTTCGGATTTTTTTAATAACAGAAAAGAAAGCAGTTGCAAACGCTTGCTTCAACCTTTGGGAAAAGAATTCCCCCCTTTTCTAAAAATCAGTCACTTTTGAAAACCCAAAAGCCCAAAAAGAAAAATTCCCCCTGCAACTTTTATGCAAAGGGAAGACTCAATTTTCCCTTTTCAAAAAAGAGTAAAATCTGCCTTCTCTTTTGCAGCGTTCCTCTCCAGGTTAGATGAATACTTACAACTATTGAACTTTCCCGCAAGAAGGTTGAACACCCTGTTACAGGTTTCAACCATTTGTGGACTAAGGTTGTTTTCCCACCTCTTGGCGGACACCCCTCTTTTTCCCCATCCCCAAAACCTGGAAAAGATCTTTCTAACCATCTAATACGTCCATGTTTTGCCCAGCTGTGTCTGTAAATTGAGGGAAAAAATGGTAATGCTGGGCATGTGGAAACGAAACCGATGGCCTTTTGGCAAAAGAACAGTGGGGTTTTCCCGCAAACATGTAGTACAGTTGACCATTTGATTCGTCTGGAATCTAAACTTGGGAACGCTTTTTAACAGACAGCATGCAGGGGGAAAATTTTTCTTTGACTTGGAAAAAGCTACGTACCACTGGAAGTGGGGATACTTCATGATCCCCACGATCTGGGTTTTTCGAGGTCTCTTGTTTTTTATTAAAAAATTTTTTTGGCAGAACACGTTTAGGTCCGGGTTGGCCCCATCTCTTGTGTCCCACGGGGGTTTGGGGTTTTCCCACGGGGGGAGCATCTATTCCTGCCCCTTTAGTTTAAGATAAACAACATTGTTAATCATTTCAGCGGGGTTCGACTGCCATTGTTTGTGGATGATTTTGCTGTCTAGAAATGGAACCCTGTCCCCGAGGTCCAGGCAGGCCCCCGCTTTGCGTAGATAAAAATCCATCGGGGGGGCGGTGAAAAACGGTTTCATTTTCTGCTAAAAAAACCCCAGTGTTTTCCCTTTCCCATAATTTCCGAGTTTTTTCCAGACCCGGAATTCAGTGGGGAAATTCCTTTCCAGCTGTTAAAGGGCCAAATTTCTGGGAGTCTTTTTTGCCAAAAAACTTAAACTTTCTAGCCTTTTAAAAACCCAAAACTGTTCCCAAAGGCACTAAATATTTGGGGTGTAGCACACCCCGACTGGGCGCTGATAAAAAAAACTTTGTTGCACCCTACAGGCCCTGGTCCGTTCAAAAGGGGCTACGGGGTTTTGCTGTGTACGGCTCCGCAAGATCACTTACCTCAAACTCTTGGCCCTATCCCCATCAAAGGGGTTGTTCTGTCTTGGGCGTTCCGCCCCCCCCTGTGTACAGCCCGTACGCGAGGAGGTGAACTTCATGTCCCAACCCCAGGCTGAAACGTCTTGAAATTACATCCGACGTTCTAGAAACCCCAGAATCCTGCCCTTGACTTTGTTTTTGACCCCCTTTTTCCAAAATAAGTTTGAAACAAACCCGAATGTATTCCCCCGTTTGGGCTTCGAGCAGCCTCAGTGCGGAATCGGTATGACCCGGGAGTTTGTTTCGTTTTTCCAAGTTTCCGGATCAACCCCATGGCCTTTTTCCCAGAGATTTGTTTTGATCTCGCAGCTTTCCCTAAGGGTCTACCAGTCTCTGGCGTCAAGGCTTTGTATGCCGAGCTCTGTTCCCCAAAATTTCCCCTCCCATCAAAAAATTTTTTATCGGTTCCAAGTTGGGAGGAGTGGCCTGTTGCAGCCTAAATGCCCCGGGGCTCCTTCTCAATATTGGGGGACATATACATTCAGATGCTTTTTTTTTTGTGAATTACTGCTCTAGTACTGGCTTTTAAGATAATTCCCCTTTTTTCGAGGAGGGATTTTGGTTTTTGTCGGATTCGCTGTCCTTTTTGGGGCCATGTGGCCGCAACTTCAGATCCAGAACTTTTATTTTTTTTGAATTTTTTGCAAGTTGACGGGGACGGTTAAACATTATCTTTCTTGGGTTCCCGGCATGTTGGCATCGGCGGGAACGAAAAGGTTTTGTTTAGCCCAAGAACCCACAGAAGAAAAAGTCCAAAAAAATTAATCCCCTTCAGATGTGAAACCCAAAAATTTAATGATTTTGTGGAGACCTCTGGGAGGAGGATTGGAACCAAAAAGACGAATAACAAACTCTTTCGATCGTCCCAAACCTTAAAAACTTCTCCCCTCTACGTCGGGTGGTGTTTTAAAAGGAAACGGTTTTGTGCCCGGCTGAACCCCCCATTGTATTTTTACCCTTCTTACCTTTTAAAAAGTGAAGAAGCTCCGTGGGGCATTCCATGTCATGCACCACTATAATGAAAAAATGTTCTTTTAGGTGTTGGGCTTGCACGATGTGGACACAAACTTTTACAGCGGAGTCCATGAAGATGTTCAGGGATTCCCGCCTGACGTGATCCTTGGGTTTTTGAGAGAAATTAACATTTTTCATCTGATTTGAGATTTTACGAAGAAGGATTTTTTAACAAAGTTTCTGGTTCGTTTGTGTAAGACCGATGTCATTAACGAGGATGTGTGAAAGTTGTTGTGTTTTTTTTTTTTTTTTTTTTTTTTTTTTTTTAAATGAACTGTGTGGAAGTATTTTAACGTGGTGACAGCCTCTGATGTGGCCCTCTGCGGGTGGGCCTGGGCTATAAGCAACATTTCTTATCTCTTATAGATAGGCTGGTTTTTTCACAACTGCTTCTAGGTCGAAAAGCCAAGATGCTGTCTGGCCTAAGCATAACGTGGTAAGGAGTTGATGCCCCTGGTAGGGCTTTTCCAAAATATACTTTATGTCAGGAATTTGTCAAAAAATTAAAATCAATTATCAATTTAATAATATGTTCTTTATTAATGTAATGTCAGAGTTGCTTTTATGATTGTACAATTTTTGTTTGTTTTAATTTTGATTATTTTATGTCTGTATGTCATAAGTCTGTATCTGGTTGTTGTCAGTGGTATTGTGTCAGATAGGCTAAGGGTGTGGATCCTGGACTAGTGTAACCGCCTTTTCCTTTTCTTGTTTTCTGCCTTTTTCCTATTTGGCCCCGTGTTATATATTCGTATCCTTCAAGTCTTCTTTTTCACACTCCTGTTTCTCTCTGTGGTACCTTAGATCCGCCGTGTTTGCGTGGTGCGACTGTGTCGGGAGGGGAAGGAGTTCCTGGTGATTTGAGAGGGCCATGTGTTGAGGAGGTCTGTGCTCTCTACCATCACTTTGGCTCGGACCTCTCCTAGTCAGGGAGTACACTTTGCCCGGGTTTGTGTGGGGTGTACTAATCGGTTCCCCTTCTTGGGGCGGGTCAAGACAAGCAGTTCCCCTGCTGGCCCATGTGAAACCCCTGCAGTGCTCAGCTCTCTGTCCCCGGGAGTTGCGCATGATCAGGAGGGGATTAGGGTTGGTTGCTTTCTGTTTTGTCGTATGTCTCTCCCGAGATGGAAGGGGTCAAGGACAATTGGTTTCTTGGCCCTGGGCCCCTTTAGTTTGGACTCCAAGGTGGGTGGGTAAGGGAGGGATGAAACACAATGAACTTATATGGCTTTCAAAAAATATTCCCCCCCAAAAGGAAGAGGAAGGCAGCATCCCCTATTTCAGGGGAACGTGATTCTGACAGCAGATTCTGACACGGAGGTACGACAGAGGACAGTTTCTGGGCTTCCTGGCTAGTGGCTGGATAGGGAAGGAGCAGGAAAGCCCGTTCCAGCTGTAGCCCTTTTGCTATCAAAAGGGCCTTTCAAGCTTAGCAGGTGACCCTCAGTCCGTCAAAAAGGTTTGAGGAAGGGGAATGGCTCGTTTCTAGTTCCAATGTCGATCAAGAAAACAATCTGAAAACAGCTTGTTTGAGGGCAACTAAATAGTGGATAGGGAGTTCAGGGTGACTCCCCATAATCGGTTGAATTTCATCGAATGGGGTGATTCGCTGCCAGAGGATCCTAACGGGTGTCTCAGTTGGCAGATATAAAACACGGACCTGGCGTCAGGGTGTGTCGGAGGTGCGCAGGGTGTGTGACAGTCATGAAAGGTTGCTGAGAGAGTGGCACACCAACACCCTCTTCTGACCTTCTGCAACCTGTGCTGCTCGGTCACATCAAAGTCTGGTACCTTGAAGTGCCGTGTTATGCGGTTAGTCCCGTCCCCATTTGAGATGCGTCAGGTTGCCAGAGGTTTGGACATGTCAGAGGAGAGATCGCTGTTCTGGGCAGGAGTTCGTGTGCGGTGTTTGCTGCAAGGCAACATGATGGGCCGGTGTTGTAAAGATCCGGCACATTGTGCTAACTGACGGGTTGCAGTACATCCTCCCTCTTCACGAAACTGCCCTCTTTGATTCAGAATCCACTATCCAACGAAATAAAAAAAACAGAGAAAGAAAAAGAAATTTTTCCTTTTTTGAGGCCCGCAATAAGGATTGTGGGCAGTCAGACGCCCACAGCATCTTCATAGCTTCGGCCGTTTAATCACCGTAGAAAGAAAGTTTCCTTCTGGTTCAGTCTGCTGCCAGACTGTTGAATTTATCTTTCAAATCACTGCAATGGAATAGAACTGTCGGCTCTGGTGGAAGAGAGGTCCACCACCTCCCAACCTAAAGTGATTGGGGGGGCACCTGGGTGGAGGCAAAAATCTGCCCCACCCTCAGACTGCCCAGCACGTCTACAACCTCCTGCGGCTGGGGCAGATTAAAAAACCAGCACCCCTACCTCGAAAGCCTCTGTTCAAGTGCCCGTGCGGGCGCCAATGGGAGTTTCAACCCAGTGTTGGAGATGTGGAGAGAGGAAGAACCTCCACCGTCTCCCAATACCCAGGACCTTCTTCACCTGTTGGCAAGTCTCTGCCGCAGGTTCTGAAGTCCAACACAGTCCAGTGAATTCAAAATAAATTCACTCCATTGGAAACAGACGTTTGAGGAGGGAAGATGACCTGATCTCTCTCCTTTTAGCCCCTCTGCACCATTGGAATAGTACATTATTCCATTGGAATATCAAGTGGGTCTAAATTCCAATTCGAGGAGCTGCCAGTTCTGTGTCAATTATAAACCTTCTGTCGTGGGGCTCGTCAGGAAACTTCAAATTCAAAAGCCAGATGACCGTTTACTCTTTCTGGCTATTAATATTCTTTCAAAACCGGCACAACCATCCATGTTGGGACTGTCGGGCGGTTGTTATGTTTGGTTGTTTGGTGTTGCCCTTTCCTACCACAAAACCTGGTTGTTATAGTCCTGTCGCTCTGTCTACCGCCCTTCAGGCTGTAGCTGCGAGTGTCACTCTCCACATAGACTGTGACAATTTGTTTCCCTTTTTCTCCCCCTTCTGTCCCGGTTTGTCGTCAGGGACCCTTTGTCCGTCTGATAGGAGAACTTCCTCGTCTTTTTGCTGTTGGGTGACTTTTAACGGTCACAATCCTCTTTGGGCGGTAGTGACAGTTCGTCATCCAGAGGTCTACTAATTGGGATGTTCCTTTCGGATTTGGATTTGTGTTGGTTTGAAACGAGGATCTGCAACTTACCTCCACTCTTCACAGGTTGAACTTTCGGGTTTAGATTTGTCGGTGTTGGTGACCCTCGACTGTCCTGGACCTATGGAGTGGTCTGTCCATGACGATCTGCCACGGGAAGTGACCATTTTTCCCTGTTCTTTTACAGCTCATATTATATGAAACGCCTCTCCTCTGTCTCTCAACATATCAATCTCAATTATAAGAAGCAAACTGGAGATCTATTTGCAACAACTATATCATAATGAATTCCAGCTGGACACGGATTTTTTTCAGAGTTCCAAGACCCAGCAGAATTCCTCTGACTAACACTGTGATAACGGTGCCTCTAAAAACCGGTATTCCAGTGTTCTTCCGACAAACTCCAAATGCCAATAAAACACGCTCTGGTTCAATCAGACTTGCAAAAAATTTCAAAAACGTTCGAACCTGGGGCCTCTGCGTCAGGTTTGTATACCGTAGACCTACAAGTGTGCCCAAGCCAGGCGCCCCCCCAATCAGAAAAAATCGACGGGAAATTGAGACACACTTTCAAAATCAGTAAACGTCCTGGAGAAGAAACTTCTGCTCAGGCTGAATCTAAAACTTCCAAGAAGGAAAAAAAAAATAGGTGGAACTTGGTACATTAATTAGAAAAATCAAAGGGAAGAACACAACCCCCTCCATTCATCACTGAAACTTGCTGCTGCTCTGAATCACTGACAAACAAAGCTGTTGCCAATCTGTTGGGCCTCACCATCCAACAGCATCCCAGCTTCAAATAAAAATCTGCAGTCTTTTTAAGAAACAAAGAGATTAGACAAGAGAAATCTTTTCATTACAATTTCACATCAGACAAACTCTGAAGAAACCTATAATCTTCCATTTTCAATCGTTTGAACTCAAAATTTGCTTTACCAAACCTGCACTGATTCGGCCCATGGTCTGGATGACATTCATTATCAGGTTGTGAAACATTTTCCAGAAAGCTGTCTCCAGACTCTTCTCAGTCTAATACCATATCTGGACCACAGGGTCCTTTCCGCCTTCCTGGCGGAGGGTAAGCCAGATCATTCCCATTTCCATAGCCTGGAAAGGAACTTACCCAACCCTTCCAACTATCGCCCAATCGACTCTGACCAGTGCCTCCTGTATAGTGATGGAGAAAAGATGGTCAACTCCGTCTGATGTGGAAGCTGGAAATCCCGATGTCTTCTTTTGGCCAGTGGATCGTGATAAACAGTGGGTTTTCCGGAAAAGTACCACTGACCATTAATCCGTCTGGAAACCACCATCCGCAATCGCCTTTGTTAACAAGCAGCATGTAGTTGCTATCTTTTTCGACCTCGAAAAGGCGTACGACACCACGGCGGGAAAGCAGGAGTCTCATGGACCTGCACAGACTTGGTTTTCGGGGGCACCTGCCATGCCGTTCATTCAGAACCATTTTAGACAGATCGACAGTTCCAGGTGAGTGTTGGCCCACACTCTCTTACATCCATGGGGAGTTGGGTGGTGTTCCTCAGGGGAGCATGCCTTTCTCCAGCCCTTTTCAGCATTAAAATAAATGACATTGTCTATCGGTATGTAAGCCCAGGGCACTGAGTCCTCTCCTGTTTGTTGACGACTGTAGCGCTGTTATGCAGTTGGAGCTTCTTCGCCAAAGCGTACAGCGTCGATTCCAACTTGGTATGTCAACAGAATCCTACAGTGGGGGCTGAGAAAGCGGGGGGGTTTACCGTCTTCCCGTACCAAAACTCAGTCAACTTCATTTCCACAATTTTCGTCGATTCTTTGCTGTTCCTGATATTCGTCTGGACAAGTCCACCATTCCCCCGTTGTAAAAGAAGCCAAGTCCTGGGAGTTATTTTTGACCAAAAAACTCAACTTTATCAGCCACATCAAAACTCAAAACTTCTTTGCCAGGAAAGCTCTGAAATATTCCTCTGAATATTCTGCGGGGTCGTTAGAGCCACACCGACTGGGGCGCTGATTAAGAAAATCTTTGCTTGCACCTTAACAGAGCCTTGTTGGTCCGTTCCAAATGGACTACGGTTGTGCTGGGCAACGGCCTCGCAAGATCGTTTACCTCAAAGCTCTTGGACCATATCCACTTCAAGGGCTTCGTCTCTGTCTTGGAGCATTCCGCCACCACCCCTGTGTACAGCCTGTACGATCACTAGAGAAGGCGAGGTGAACCTTCATTGTCCACCGCAGGCTGATTGAAACTGTTCTTTAAATTATTATATCAGACTGTTCTCAGAACCCAGAATCCTGCCTATGACTGTGTTCTTTGACCCTCCGTGTCAAAGTAAGTTGAAAAAAACATCCCGAAAGGTATTCCGCCGTTTCCTTTTGGTCTTCGTATGCGGACCTCATGTGCGGAATGCGGTCTAGACCTAGGAGCTATGGCTGGTTTGCTTTTCCAGTTTTTTTCGGATTCAACCTCGTGGACCCTTCTTCACCCAGAGAATTCGTTCGTCTTGCAGCTTTTCGTAATGGAGTCTACCAGGCTCTCTGGCGTTACAAGGCTTTGTATGCTGTGCTCTGTTCCAAATTCCATCCTATCAAAAGTTTTCAATGACGGTTTCCAAGTCCTGAAGATGGAGTTGGCAGTAGTGGCCTGTGCAGCTACTTGCCCGGGTGCCTCCTTCTCGATACTGTTGGAACTTATACATTTCCGAATGCTTTTGGCTATTCTGCTGAACTTTTGTCCTGGTTACTGGCTTTTGAAGATAATCTCCACATTCTTCGGAAGAGGGACTTTCTGGTTCCTGTCGGATTCGCTGGTCAGCGCGCGGAGGCCATAGCTGGCCGGCAACACTTCAGCATCCAGAACTTTTACTTTTTTTTTAACTTTTTAAGCAAGTTGAAGGCGGTCGGTTACAACTACTCGTGCTTGGGTCCCTGGCATGTTGCATCGCGCGTTGGGACCGAAATGGTTGGATCGTTTAGCCAAGTACGCCACAAGAGATGAAAAACTGTCCACACGTATATCCCCTGTCAGATGTGAAACCCAAAATTAACGATTATGTGGGAGACCTCTGGCAGGAGGATTGGAACACACAGACGAATAACAAACTCTTTCAGATCCGTCCAAACCTTAAAGACTTCCTCCCATCTACGTCGGGTGGTCGTAAAGAGGAAACAGTTCTGTGCCGGCTGCACACCGGCCATTCGTATTTTACCCATTCTTACCTTTTAAAGAGTGAAGAAGCTCCGTGTGCATTCCATGTCATGCGCCACTCACAGTGAAACATGTTCTTTTAGAGTGTTGGGACTTGCACGATGTGAGACACAAACATTTTACAGCGGAGTCCATGAAGATCCTGTTCAGGGATGTCCCGCCTGATGTGATCTTTGAGTTTTTGAGAGAGATTAACATTTTTCATCTGATTTAAGATTTTACGGCAGAAAGACTTTTAACAAAGTTTCTGGTGCGTTTCTAGACGATGTCATTTAACGAGATGTGTGATTTTTTTTTTTTTTTTTTTTTTTTTTTAAATGACTGGTGAGTTGATTTTAACGTGGTGACAGCCCTGATGTGGCCCTTTGCGGTCGGCTGGGCTATAAGCAACATTATCTTATCTCGTCCTTCGAAGATCGAGGCAGGCTTTCGTTCATATGAGTTCTTGATCATGTTGTTAGAGGTGATACTATGCTTCCTGAAGGGAAGAAGGTTGATAAGATTAGGAAGATACCCACTCCTACTACTAGGAAGTAGGTCAGGTCTTTGTTGGGGTTGCTCAGTTTTTACAGGACTTTTTCTGTGGGTTTGCTATTTTGAGTGCTCCACTGTCTGATTTGATCAAAGATGCTGGTCATGCTGGACAGTCTATTTTTTGGACTCCTGAGTGTGCTGAAGCTTTGAGGACTTTTGCACCTGTGCTGTTGTTACCTAGGTTGGGTAATTCTTTTGTTCTCAGGACTTATGCTAGTTCTGTTGGTTTGGGTGCTGTATTGCTTCTGGAGAGTGGTGATGTTCTTCACCCAGTCATGTTCCGCTAGTCAAAAGTTGCTCGATCATGAGAAGGCGTACAGTACTACTATTGAGCCATTGTTTAGCCATTGTCTGGGCTGTGCAGAAGTTTGTTAGGTTCCTTTGGGAAGTCAGGTTTATCCTGCAGACGGATCATCGGCCCTTGACGTACAGTGCAAACGTCAAACTTCAAGAACTCAAGAATTATGCGATGGGCGTTGTCATTGCAGGAGTTCTCGTTTGAAGTCCAACCAGCTCCTGGTTCGGGGAATTTTTTCGCAGATCTTCTATCCTGTTCATCTAAGAATCAGTTGATCCCTTAGGAAGTGGGTTTCCTTACAAGTGTGAACTGTAGTTTTCTGATGCTGTTTTGAGTTTTTTGCATTCTGCTGTTTGTTCACTTCTTCTTCAAAAAACAATTTGGTCATTGTTTTGGGGTTTTTTGAGGAGGGAGAGTATTGTGATGTCAATGTGAAATTAAGTATTGTGACGTCAAGGTAAAATGACATTATAAACATGATGTAAAATAAAATTGAAAAAACAACAGGAGGGTGAGGCCCTGAGTCCGGCCTGGGACTGGATTTGTTTTTTATTCGTCGCTATCTGAGTATCTCCATTGCGACATGAAGAGGCAGAGGGCCAGGTTGGCAGTTCAACGTAGTTTGTTGTATCCTGTGAGACTGAGGCCCTGAGTCCAGCCTGGGACTGTGTTTATTTTTATTTGTCGCTGTCTCCGTTATGATGTGAAGAGGCTGACTGCCAGGTCAGTAGTTCGACATAGTTTGCTGTACCCTGTGAGACTCCACTTCGACTGTGTTTGTGGGCAACTCTGCTTGCCATGTGGGGACTGTGACTTGAGAATTCTCCATTATAATGTGGAGAGGCTGACCGCCAGGTCGGTAATTCGACATAGTTTGTTGTACCCTGTGAAACTCCACTTCATCTGTGTTCATGATCGGCTCTGCTTGCTGTGTGGTTGGTGCTATAAACTATAACTTAGACTCTGCGCAGTCGGGTGTGTGGACAGTGTCTGTTGGGACGCTACTGACGGTGCCAGTGAGGTTTGTGCAAGAAATAAAAAATTTGATGTAACAATTTTGTGATAGCAACAGTTAAAGCTCCCTGTGCTATTACATACCTTAGTTGATGTGAAATATTAATCTGCATGCTATATGGTGATGTGTATTGATTTTTGTGATGAATTATAATGACATGATATGTGATATGACAATTTTGTGACAGCGATGGTTAAAGCTCCCTGTGCTATTACATACCTTAGTTGATGTGAAATATTGATCTGCACGCTATGGTGTGGCGTGTATTGATTTGTGATGAATTATAACAATATGATACGTTATATAATATATTGATATTCATTTATGTTTGATGGTTCTAGCAGCATATAAAAGAAAACTTAACTTGTGTGTTGCCTGACTACCCATGTTCTTATGGTGTGGGTGTGTGTAGGGAATAACCATTAAACGCATCCAAACTTTTGAAAATGAAAGTCAGACAGTAATACTCACAGCACCACACCATCCGTAACAATCATGTTTGTTTCTTTGGTGTCTGTTTAGCTGTATTTTTTCTCTGTAGAAATAAACGTGTATTTGTAGTACCTGGAATTCCGAAATTGTTTTCAAAACGCAGCTGCAGTATTTTCAAATCAAAACTGTTTTGTTTTGATAAAAGTTGATGTTCTGATAAGTCTGCTTTTTCAACTTTTTTGGTATTCCAAAATTGTTTTGCATCCTGAGTGCCTGCATTTTTTGTCATGAATTCACAGATTTTCTTTTTTCATTACCTTGGAAACTTTCATGGGTTCCCTCTGCCCCCCCCCCCCCCCCCCCCCCCCCCCCCCCTCCATTTTTCATCACGGGCATTTTTCTGGTGGTACTACTATCAGTAATATCTGTTGTAAAATTACTGTGCAAATTGTTTGTCAGGCATGGTACATGTTCACCAATTCGCGGAAATCCGCAGAAGAAAAAAGAGAGAAAAAAAACGAACCATGCCCAATGAGACCGGCCCTTTTAGTTTGTTTCAGGTCGTTCACTTCAAGCCTTCGTCCCGCCAAAAGTAGCATTGAGTAGGACTACTTCCGCGCATGCGCTTTTAAGACATTCACCACTACTTTCCGCTCTGGGTCGACATGACCGAATTTGAACAAGAGCAAAGAAAAAGAAGGAAAAAATAAGAAGACCTTGCATCATTTGTGCCTCAGCTTGGTATTATAGCTGATGACAGTCACAGTGGTAAAGATGAAGCAGCTTACTGTCTTGAAGTCCGGAATTTTTTTGCCAGGGATGATCTACCATTTCAGGAAGGTCAACGGGTTGATGACTGATGGGCTAATGTCCTTCAAAAATACTCCAGTTCTTTGAAACTGCTACCCAAGGTAGTGAAGGCCATCCTTTCTTGTTTTCATGGACCAGTGGTGGAAAGTTCATTCAACCTGATGGGAGACATAGTGGATGAAAGGAGTGGGAGGACATCTTTGGAAACTTTGTCAAGTATGGTCTGAAATCCACAGGCAAAACTTCTCTCCAGTATTTTAGGCGTGAGAACATCAGATGGGATCCTGTGAACTCAAAACTGGTCACAAACATTCAGAAAGCCAGAGAGACTCACCACATCATTTTGGAGAAAGAAACAGAAGAAAGAAAGAAAAAGTTTGAACTTTTCCAGAAGGAACACATTCGGCTGGCTTCAAAGAGAAAAGCCATTGAGCATTACAGACAGGAGGCAAAGAGAATGAGGTTTGTACATTACAAAAAGCAGGCTCTGCTCGTGAAGCAGAAGGCTGAGAAATCAGGCAAAAAGAAATAGACTTCATCTCATTCACATTGCTTGCACTGAAAATTGTGTATTGAAAGAGACATATAAACTTAAAATTTGTACATTAAAAGAGACACAAAACTTAAATTCATTTTGTACTGTATTCAGAAAGTAAAAGGAGTAACTAATGTAGACAGATCATTAAAAATTGAACAGACCTAGTAAAAAAAAACTGGAACTCAAAACATGAAATGCACGACTACTTTGATGGGCTGTGTTGGTGATGCTGGACATTATGACGAATGTGCAAAATGAGGGGTCTCAGGACTGTGTGTACACTGTGCATGTGCTTCACTGGCATAGTAAGTAAGACGTTTACAATTTGATTTAATGTATGCCACTTAAAGCAATGTAGATACGTACTCATTTTTGCTATGTGATTACTTGGGTTTAAAACCTCCTTTGGGTTGAAGGAATGACTGATAAAGTGATTCTAGGAGAACTTATATTATGGCAGAAATTGCTTAGTATGAAGAACTGAAATTTGTTCAAGGAGAGGCTTTTTTACAGGCTAGAATTGCTGAAAAACCTTCAGCTTCAGGGGCCATTGCTCCCTGACCCTCCACAAGGGGCTCTGCCCCTTTACCCTGCCAGGGGGCGTTGTCCCCTGGACCCCCCAAAAATTTCAGGAAAAAATTATTTTTCCTCCAGTACCATGCCTGTTTGAGTGCTTTGCAACACATAATTATTAGTTCCCTTTACCACTAAGCTTACTTTCATAATATATACAAGCATCAACCAGTCCCGGGAGATACAGATACCTGCAGTATTGGTCTGGATGCCTGAGTATCCCAATCAGAGATGTGTCCAGATAAAAAGTTTGTCAGTGTGAATTTTATTCCTATGGGGATGCCCTCTGCTTGGGGCTCTTAACACTACAACTCTCTTGTTTTTGGTCTATTTGTGCACCAAGGTAGATGAAAATGAACCTTTGACACTTCTGTAGGATTCCAAGGACTTGCAACAAGAGTCCCTTGAGAGTCCTTCTATATCCTACCTGTGAGAAACCCTGTAGGCACATGTGTTTTATTATGTCCTCCATCTTATTCTAAACTGAAAAAAAGTGATAATTGGTTCCACAGTTGCTTCACGTTTTATTCAGATATGTCTCATTTTTTTATGTCTTATTTTTGGTAAATTTCTGCAAAACAAGTTGAAATTTCCAGCCAGTTTAGCATTCAACACTCAAGGCTCCTTCAGTCAGAATAGTGCAATCTTGAAGAAAATCTTACAATTTCTATCTCTCAAAATATTTCACATATCTGTCACAAACAATGAAGCGGTGATCCCAGATTCAAAACCTACCACCCCAAATCCCTCATTTGTCTGCGCTGCCACGTTAGTTGAAAGCTCGGCCAAAGTATAGATTTTGTGTGTGTGTGTGTGTGTGTCAGTCTGGACTCGTCACAGTTTAGACTGGTTTGCCAACTTTGAACTGGAAGAAGATGAATCTTGATAACTACTGTGTATAAAATGTGAAAACTGAGCCATATGTTTTGCAACTGTCTCAAAAGAAAAAAGTTAAAAAGGCCGTGTGCAGTGTCTGTGCTATGACTGCAGTGTTCTTGGTGCCCAGAGAGGGAAATAGTAGTTGTGTTTATAGTGATAAAAGCAGTGAGAATTGATTGAAATCACAATGCCTTACATGTTCTAAATTATCTTGAAGACAGTTGGCCTATCAAGATGCAAACATCAGTAGATTTTTTCAATGGCAGATATAGGAAGGAAAATGACATGACTCCTCTGACACTGGACTAGTGCAACTAGTCTCTGTATTGGCCATTTCTAGATACAACCAGGAGCTGTGCTACAAGGGCTTACGTCATCATTTAAGATTACAGTGCATGTTAATTGTGTTATTGACTATGAGAACGAGAATTAAATCAGGCCAGTAAAGCCATTGACCTCTGTTCTGTTTGTTAGTTGGGTTTCCTCTTAAGCTGCTGACACACGAGCCTTTTCGTCCGTACAGTTGAGACGAAACGTTT
>CM031613.1:66676812-66714807 GCA_018398815.1 Conus ventricosus
CTTGGAATCTATCTCTGATGTATTTTAAACAAAAATTGTTGTGTTGTACGACATTGATATAAAAGAGTTACGTTTATATGATATATATGGTTAGCCCTCCCCCCCCCCCCCCCCCCCCCCCACACTCCCTTCCTCTATTCCGTCCTTTCCACCCTGACGCCCCGCATCCCCACCCCCCCCTCCCGTCCCGTCCCCCTGCATTATGCTCCAATCCTACTAAACTTGTTTCGTTTGATTTACTTTAATTTCCCGATTAACATACACCAAAGGCTAGATAAACAACCAGGATAAGTAAATATCTACATATCTCATCACCCATCCCAGAGTTGATTTTAACGTGGTGACAGCCCTGATATGGCCCTTTGCGGTCGGCTGGGCTATAAGCAACATTATCTTATCTTATCTTACCCATCCCAACCTCCCCTCTTGCCCCTAGCACAGTTCTCTCTCTCTCTCTCTCTCTCTCTCTCTCTCTCTCTCTCCTCTCCCTCTCACACACACACACACACACACACACAGAGGCGCACACACACATAATTATGCACGCACACACATGCACACACACACACACACACGCACGCGCGCACACACCCACGCACACCGACACGAACACGCACACACACAATCCCCCCCACCCCCACCCCCGTCTAATAACACTTATTGTGAATAGACGTTAAACTAAAGAACTAACACACACACACACACACACACACACACACACCACACACACACACACCACACACACACGCACTTACACACACACACACCACACACACACTTACACACGCGCACAACACACACACACACACACACACACACACACATCCATGGAAAAATGTCATTGCGATCCACAGGTACTGTTAGACGCTTGCGCTCATATCTAGTCGCCTTTGTTTTTATGTAAAAAGGCGATTGCTAGCAGCAGTGGTACGTGGAAGGGAAACATTTGGTCGTTGTGTCTTGAGAAAAACATTGGCAGGGAGCAGTTTGTTCTAAGCAAGAGAGAGAGAGAGAGAGATTGAAAAACCTAGACAAAGGAACCTATTAAAATCTGGGATGTTCCCATTTCGTTAGAAGTGTGTCCGTGGGACACTTTCGTCCAAACTATTACAAATATGAAAATTTTGAGGGATGTCAATGTAGTGTAGACAAAAGAAAATGATCAACACAGTCGTCAAATGATAACTTTCGAACCTTCTCCAATATCTTCGCCATTTGCGATGTTCAGAGCCTCGAAGATATGTTCATTCTTTCAGCCATTGGGTTGAATTGAACTGAAAGGAAATTCGATTTTTAGGTGGATAATGCAGATAACTTATTTCCATGTATGTAGCAGATAAAATAATGGTGAAATTGGCAAGTTTGCGTCCGCATGCACACCAACACACTCACAATCACGCGCACGCACACCACACACACACACACACAACCAGCACGCACGCACGCACGCACGCACGCACGCACGCACGCACGCACGCACGCACGCCGCACGCACACACACACACACACACACACACATACCACTCACACTGGCCTACAGAAGCTGGAGCACCAGGAGGATGTTTATGTTACCAGGTCTGGCCTGCTGCTGGTAAAAAAAAAAAAAAAGAGACGTCGGTATCTCGTACAGTACCGTTACAAGTAGTGTGTAGGCCTACAATCCAAAACACAGTACTCTGATGAATTGGTCACTGCACCTCTGCTTTCAAAATCGTTAGTTGTCATGTATACATGTATTGTCATTTTTGCACCTCTGCTTTCAAAATCGTTAGTTGTCATGCATACATGTATTGTCATTTTTGTAAAGCACATAGAGCAGTCTTCTGGGCAGTCTGTTATATAAATATTCATTATTATTATTTAGAAAGCAGATCTGATGAATTTGACGTCGAACTTGCAGTCCCAGAGACACGTGGAGAGAGAGCGATTCCGCCACTGTAGCAAATTTGGCCACATGCGCATGCGCAGCAGTCGCGTGTTT
The DNA here is from genome assembly GCA_018398815.1 of Conus ventricosus. NCBI lineage: Eukaryota > Metazoa > Mollusca > Gastropoda > Neogastropoda > Conidae > Conus > Conus ventricosus. Next base: position 66,678,794 of record CM031613.1, read on the forward strand.
ATGTCAGTGATGTCAGCCATTCTGCTGAGGCTAGCGCTTTGCGGGAAATGGATTGCGAACGGGAGGTTCAGATTCTGTGTCTTTAGAAGGCATGGGTCCGCTCGGACCCACGACGTACGGCGCTCAAGGTTTGTTCTGTTTCAAAGCATGGGTCCGCTCGGACCCACGACGTACGGCGCTCAAGGTTTGTTCTGTTTCAAAGCATGGGTCCGCTCGGACCCATGACGTACGGCGCTCAAGGTTTGTTCTGTTTCAAAGCATGGGTCCGCTCGGACCCACGACGTACGGCGCTCAAGGTTTGTTCTTTGAAAGTATGGGTCCATTCGGACCCACGACGTACTGGGACGTTTGTTGTTTGTTTACTCTTTTGTTTTTTGACAAAAACAAAGAAATTTTGGTACATAAGTGGGGCTATGCTATATTGACAAAGTCATAAAATTTAGTGAAGACAGCTTTAAAACTTTTTTTTTTATCAATTAAAAATTACCCCTGTAGGTCCATGGGGACCCACGGCGTACGGGAAAGGTTAACTGGATGCCGAAGTCCGTTTGAGATGTACGTTTACTATGACAGACGCTACGTTTGGGATCGGGTTCGACCGGTACCGTACTTCCGAAGCGTACGGGCGGGGAGGCTCATGTGTCGGCCGCTTTACTGCACATCATCTAGTAATAAAAGAAGTGTCAAGTTGTGTTGAAATATCATACTCTGGAAAGTGTTTGTTTTGGCATTATTATCTGATCACATGTGCAACACTTAAGGATTTTTCTGATCTTTAAATGTCCTGTTATTGCTGTCTGAATGTGAGGTTTTTCACTGTTTGCATGAGATAACATATTATTGCAAAATGTCTGATCTGCAATAAAATGTGTGTTTCAGCCTACAGACCTGAGAAGAGAATAGAGTCCCTCATTGATCGTGAATATATGGAGCGCGACAAAGACAACCCCAACACCTACCATTATGTGGCATGAAGGCTGTCTTCAACTTTGTGCAGTGTTTGTCTCCACACGCAACCTCTTCCCCTTTTCTCTTCCATCCACAGGTCTGCATACTGGGGGTCATCCGTTACCACTGTCTACTGTGTCTACTGCTCTTGAGGTCACAGTCTGTTGCCTAAATCCATGCCAGTGGAGCACACACTCAGTATCCTTCAGCTGAAGGATTGGAAGCAGGTCCAAGACTTCTGAATATTTTGATACTTTGATTTACACTGTAGAAAAAAGGACTCCAGTAAATCATGTTGACACAAGAAGAATTACAACTTCATAATTTGATTCTTGACCTGGTCACAGAACTGAATAGATTTATAGAACATTAGAAGATAAAGCAGACGTTATTTAAAAAAAGGAAACCGAAAGAAAGGGAAAAAAGTGACTATAACTGGGTTTAGTCTTTTGAGAGATTTCTGTAAAGAATTGAAGGAAGGTGCCCTGAAAAAGTGACAGTGAGCTCTGTTGGGTGTGAGTACAACAGAATAGATCTGTGTATCATTGTGTCTTGAAAATGCATCTGTTGTTTCTCTCATTGTGGAAAACTTTAGGGATTGCATGATGCACCAAGAAACTCCAGGTGACATGAAGCTGTATTAATTCTCCCTATAATCTCACCTGGTTGTGTGTTTGTTTGTATTTTGTAACAGAATTTCTGCTTCTTAAATTGTAGTGGAACTTACGATTACTGGGAACATGAGTTGAAATATTTCAAACTTCAGATATTCTGTAACAGATGCACACACATTGGTGATAGATTGTAGAGCTTAAAACCAAGGCATCCACAATTTGTCAGGTACTAAAACCCACAATTGTCCTGCTTTATGCTTTTACTTTCATTCATTTGCTTTGATACTTTGGTGGAAAAAAAACAGTGATTGTTTTGGATTTGTTGTTTTCCATCATCATCTCAATACATTTATATTTTTAAGTTGCTTTACAAACGTCACTTTGGATTTGGACAAATAGCCAATCCTGTAATCTTTGATGGTGAACTCTAACAGCATTCTCTGTGACATGTCTTGCCATCAAAATTTATTTTTGTTTCAGTGAAAAGAAAGTCTAATTCAGGTGTGAAGTTTTCTGTCATCAAATATAAGTCCATTACTCTTCACATAATTGATTAATAATGGCTCTTTTGTTGTTTTTTTTCCCCTGAAACACAGTAGGTGTGCTTATTTGTTTACAGTAATTCTTTGTTTTTGTGGTGTGTTTGTGTGTGTGTGTATGTGTGTGTGTGTTCAGATAGCTGAGAAAAGTAAACAGATCCATTTTGGGTGCATGTCCAGTTGATGTTGATAATTGAACTTAATGTTGTACAGTGAGTGGTGTGTGTTGTAAGCACCTACATTCAAATGGAAAGTGGTGTGGATAAGGTATGCACAGCATGAAGAGTGTGATAGCATTTTGGTTGTATGTATGAGGTTATGATCAGCATGATACAAAGTAATGCTGCCAAACTCATTTCACATGGAAACAAATTATTTCTGTGTGAATTGTGGCAAGAGTGTGCATTAATCCTCAAGTTAAGACGGGATGAAAAAAGATTTTAAAAAAAGAGAGAGAGAGAGAGAGATCGGATTAGATGTATTTGATTATGAAACTGCTGCTCAGTTCTGCAGTAGCAAGTAAAATATGTATTTAAAACATTGTTTTTAACAGATTTCTACTGGTTTGAGAGATTTTGTGTTCACTTCAAATATAGCTGAGTAAAAGAGAACTTGTTTATGTTGTATGTCTTGCAGAGAATGTTCTTTAATTTTAGAGATTTCTTAGCAAGAGAAGTGTTTGTGCCTTTGTTACAGGTATGTATCAAGAGGTGCAGTGTGTGTGTATGTGTATGAGCACACACACACACAACACACACACACACACACACACACACACACACACACACACACACATATAGATAGATAAGTAGGTAGGTGGATAAAGATATGAAGATGAAAATAAGTTGTAATCTTTTCCCACAAAAGCAAATTCAACAAAAGATCAAGCTTTGATCTCAAGGCTCTCAGGGAGAACCCCTTGTGGTGAAAGCTTGAGTTTTATTAAATTTGTCTGTGTAAGAAATGATTACCTTGCTTTCATCTCAGTTTTATTCTGCAAATATTTATATATATGCCAATATTTCTGAATGCAGATGAGAAAAAAAAATTGTTATAGCTAATATTTCTGAATGGAGGTTTAAAAAAAAAGTATTTTGTTGTAAATGATGTTCGAAAAGCCCTTCTTTCAGAGTCCTGTACGTATTGCTTTAAATAGAAGTAGTAATTAACTAGATGCAAAGCATATAAACGTACTCCCATTTCATCTTGAATACGCGTGCACATGTCAAGAGCATGTTTACTATGAAAATACCCATGATATACCAGTCAGTTATTAGATCTAAAGCTATTTTAAAATATTGTGGTAAAATTTTTATTTTTTCAGCCATAATGAACATACCTACAAATTTTCAGAAAGATTGGCCCAGAAGCTTTGTCTAGAGCGAGTGGAACACATTTTGACCACGGACAGACACACAGACAGCATTTCTTCGTTCCCATTGTGAAGTACTCCCTGTTCTATAACAACTGAGAGTACAAAAAAGAACGAATGTGAGGGCTATAGCCCGACTTGTCAGAATACATTTACATCCCAGGCAGTGAAGGGTATGCATTGTACTTTTTCTCATATTTCTGAAGATATACATGGTACATGTATATGTGTCGAGCATTGAAGGGATTAAAAGTGATTTATGAAAATTTTGCATGACAAAAGACTGAAATGGTTCTCCAGTTAAGCTTTTGACTGCCATTATGAGTTACTTTGTCTGTGAAAGTCTTTAGCATCCCAGTATGTCACAGACAGATTGCATTCTAAAGTGTCACGTTTCTGAGACGGGATCAGCCCAGATATAAACACTTCTCTGAAGTCTGCATGGTAAGGCTCTCCTTTAAATCCATACAGACCAACCCATCTTCAATGAAGATCAGTTATCAAATGATTCATGGTTTTTTCCTTTAGGTCTCTCAGGTTGCCACAAACCAAATTTTATACCTGTACATGTGGCCTCTTTGATAGGGTCAAAGTTCCTGATGGCTCACATCAGCATTGCATGTTTGCTTCTATGTGCTTTTTGGCCACTTGGAAAAGGATCTAGTCATAGACTGATTTCTCCAGTTGCTGCTGTGTAGATTTGTCAGGTACAGGGTATATGGGCAAGCTTGGAACATCTTTGGGGTGGGGGGGGGGGGGGTGTCTCCTTGTTTGTTCTGTGTACTGTCTTGTCATTTCTGCTAGACGATTGGGTGTCATTAGCAGCTTTCGTTTGGAGTTATGGGTGTGTCTTCATTTCATCAAGGGAGTAAGAGTTACCCTACTTGTTCTTTAGTTACTGTTTATTGTTCCCTGCCTCATTTAACATTTCCTTTCATGCCATCAAACCGAGGTTACCTGTATTTGTTACTGTTGGTCAGTGTGTTTGTTTGACTCTATTCAAGATCGAAAAGACTGTGCCAGTCTTGAATTAAAGTTCATTTGTGTTTGTTCATTTCTCCGGTTGTTGCTGCTTGGGGGGGAGAGGGGGGGGGGGGAGTCTCCTTGTTTGTTTGTTCTCTCTTGTCATTTCTGCTAGGCGATTGGGTGTCATAAGCAACATTCATTTGGAGTTATGGGTGTGTATTCATTTCATCAAGGGAGCAAGAGTTGCCGTACTTTTCTTTAGTTACTGTTTACTGTTCCCTGCCTCGTTTAAGATTTCCTTTCATGCCATTAACCAGTTCACTGGCTCAGCGGGGCACTTGATAACCAGTCTGCTTTCATGCACTTGGTTTCATGTTTTGTTGGAAAGATTCTCAATGTTCAAGAGACTTCATTCTGCATTGTTTCTGCTGCTGCTTCTTGCAAACATGAAGAAAAACAAGAAATGCTGTTCAACCTCCTTTTTTGTTTCTTTTAATGCAGCTGAAGTATCTGCATCTGAATTTGATCAGTTCAGATCATTTAATGTTTTGGTATGTACCTTATGCTGGGGAGAAACTAATGAAATTATGGTAGTATTGACAGCTGCTTAACCAAGGTTCAGACTGGAACAATTAGGTTTGAAGTTTTAAACATAACTTTCGTGCCTGATTCCTCAGCCAAAAAGAACAAGAATACTATAATTCAGAACAAGAATACTATCATTCATTTTCTTTTTCATAAAAGTATTAGTACAGGACTCTGTCAATAACATAGAACATCTGATCAGTGTAATACCCCCATCCTACCTCTTCCCCCCTCTGCCCCTCCCCGTCCCATCTCATCCCATGTAAATAGATAGATACAGATAAGATATTTAAAATGTTTTTGACTTTCGTAGTGCAGCCACTTCTGTCCTCAAGATTACTGTTGACCAACATATCTGCAATGACTTCACCTGTCTTGGATAAGAATGTTTTCAAAACTCAGTCCTTGAACTGACTTTTCTAACTGAAACATTTGCTTTCACAAATCTGAAATTCAACGGCATTCAGACTGCCATTTAGCATTCCCATTCATCAGAAAATACACTCCAACTCTGGACCAGGTATGCTACACATCTGTCACACTTTTTCAAATGAGAGACATAGGATGTGCATTTTTCAAAGCACATTTTTAGCACCAAAACCCATGACAATTCAGTAAGTTTCTCCCCTAACTTGTCCAGATTTAGAGCAAAAATGACTTTATTTGGATGATTTTACAAATCTGTAGCCTATTATGCAGCTCCATGTACAATGACTCGCAAGTTTTAAAAAAATATAAACATTGGCAAATGGCAGTTGCCATATCAAGAGCTAATACTTCTTTAGAAATCTTGTTAGTGCACAAGTCAACAATTTGGCATAAAGAAAAATGTGTACCTGCAAACGTGTGGAGACTAGCAGCGTGGTGACATTTCAAGAGTTGGCTATGAAGATGACATTGAATTTTGGACCAAGAAAAAATATTTGAAAAGGCAAGTTTTTGCTCTGCCAATCATGCCTTCCAGGAGCAGGTTTAACAAATATTACAAAATTTTGCAGAGATCAAGAACAACAGAATGATTCATTGGGCAAGATTGATTCATGGAATGACAGATCAACAGTGACACTTTCTTATTATAAAGAGAAAACAAATTAAGAGAAAGGAAACCTAAATTTGATGTTTCATTTGATCCTTGGTTTCCATCATAAAGTATGATAGTGTTTAGTCTCGGATTTATTTTGACCAAAGAACACAATAGCAAGCTGCAGTTTGCTTAACAGTGGTAACAGTGTAGATGTAGGCTGTTCAGTAGAATAATTTGGCCATGGAAGAAGAAAAAACTTTATGAATTGTATTACACTTTTTTTTTTAGTTGCAAAGTGAGGCGACTGCAGGCGGAAATCAGTTGATATACTTAAACATGTAATGGCAATATTTCTCCAGTCTTTTGTATGTGCAAGTATCGGCTTTCCTTGCTGTAAAGATCCATCTCTATAAACACATATTATTCAGGACACTTTATTCTTGACTTGGTTGGTAGAATTCCAGAAATCCAGCTCTAATGACAATGGTTGGCTAATCAATGTTCTTATCTTTTATTTTGCCTACCTCCTGTTTTTACATTTATAATACCACCCAGGTGTTGATATGTTGAAAAAAAAACCCATACAGACTGAGCTACTAAAATTGTTTATCATATTCATGGAATTTTTATTCCCTCCCAATCCATTCGTCTTTGACAAAAATTAGAAGAGGAAGCAGAAATACAAGAAGTAACTCAAACAGGTGATCAGGATCAGGACTTGTACATTGCTGGAACCTTCCTAGGTTATAAATAGCAACGGAAAAAGAGAGCAGCCCTCTTCAGGTAAATAAAAACTTATTTTAAAATTTTTGTGTATTTTCTTTTTAAAAACGTTTCGACCCAATGAGACTCATGCCCCAACGGCCATCCCCGAGTTCAGCTCAATGGGACCCTGTTACGGTGCTGCATCCACCTAGGCTATCAGGCTCAGGATCAGGATCTTATTCTAAGATTGATCTGTACAGTTAATAACATTTTTGTTCAGCAATTCAGTGCAAAGGATGGCAACAGATTGCTGATTGCTGCAGAGAACGCTGCCACAGAGCCTGCCTGGATGACTTGCTCATTCAGTTCATTCCAATGCATGAAGAAGGAGCACTAGTACTGCTCAAGGCTTGACTCTGTGACTACATTTTGTGACGATGTTGTTTGTCATGAAGCCATGAAACATTTTGGACAGATTTTTCTTTTTTCATTAGTGTTAAAAATTTCTCTGGGCGCAGAGCTGGAAGAAGTCCTTCAATGATCTTATAGAAGGTGACTAGTCTTTGTTGTTTCCTGCGCACTTGGAGGGATGGTAACTGGAGTTCAGTCAGCATTCGTATGACGCAGCCTGGGTCTCTGGACCTGCAGTCATGCTTGATAAATCTTGCTGCTTTTCTTTGGATGAGCTCAAGCTTTTTCTGGTCCTTTGCCAAGTATGAGTCCCACATAGTAGCTCTGTAATCCAGGGCAGCTCGGATCAGGGAGAGGTATGCCAACCGACGACATTCTGGGGTGCAGCTGTCCAGATTATGATGTAGGAAACCAAGTTTGGAGCTCTCCTTTTTGCAAATCTTTGCCACATGCTTTGACTATTTCAAATCTGTGGATAGTTCAACACTGAGATATGGGTTTTGTTCCACATGTTTGAGGATCTCATCGTTCAATCCGTAGAAAAAAGAGGGCTGGTTCTTGGACTGTATGGAGAGGATGTGATGCATTAAATCTCATTCCCCAGTCTTTGGCCCATGTTTTGAGTTTGTTCAGGTCGTCTTGCAGGAAGATGTGATCTTGCAGTGATTGAACTGCCCGGTATAAGAGGCAGTCGTCAGCGACTAGGCGCACTGTTAAGTTCACGGAATCAGGGAGGTCATTTACATGGCACAAGAAGAGCAATAGGCCTAATATTGTGCCTTGTGGGACGCCTGACTTCACCATTGTCTTCTCTGAACTTCCCCTTCCAGGACGACTTTCATAGTTCTCTTAGGAAGGAAGCTGCTAATCCACTGCAGAACAGGGCCTTTAATCCCGTAGTGTTCTAGCTTGTGTAAGAGCTTGGCATGGGGCACAGTATCTAACGCCTTGCTGAAGTCGAGAATGATGACATCTGACTGAATTCTGGAGTTCTGTGTCTTGAGGAGGTCATCCATGGTGTTAACTCACTTAGGACGGACAGTTCTGTCCCTTGTTTTTCCCTGTGGACGGGCCATTTGTTATGGCTAGTAAAAAAATCACCAAAAATACAAAACAAGAGATAACTCAACGAAATTTTCAGGAAGTGTTATTCATAAACTGTGTTAGTAGAATACAAAAGAATAAACTTCCCACTTTCATACGATTTCTTATGCTTGAGGCTGAACAGTTTTTTTCTGGTGCATCACAACACTCTTGCACAGAGTCAGTGGGTCCATGGCTTCACATTCACCAGAAAAAGTCAGTAAATACACTAAATGAGTTGACAAAAAGGTAGATACACTCCAGGAAACTAAATAAGATACATAAATCACATGCTTGCTATGCACAAGCTAACTTGGAATAATGCAAAAATGGGGGCGTGGCACTCTGCTGACACACGAAGGCCAGAAGTACCAGAAAAAGGAGGCACTGTCGGAAAAAACTTGAATCTTCGCGCCAGTCGCATAAAGGAAAGTCAATGAACTCTTGCTCACTCAAATCCCCAGTCTTTCACAGCACGCAAACGCTCTGCTCGCGTGGCGAAGTGGCCCACCCTCACCTTCATCATCACTGAGCTCCAGAGACGAGTCGGTGTCAATTTCCTCTTCTCCTCGAAATTCTTCACTGGAATCACTTTCATCAGCTTCGTCATCCTCTTCTTCAGTGTCTGAACCTTCCGTTTGTTGCATTTCAATAACTTCAGGAATGCTAAAACGTTGCCGACAGGCTCGACTTTGCTCCGAGACATTCGCAGAGAAACTTGTTTGAGACGCCATGTTTCTATGCAGATTAGTAAGTCAGGTGGGTTGGTCTGGTCAATCAGCCACTGAGCCGAAATGGGTGGTGGTGTGCCACGAAACCGCTGAGCAGGCGAAGGAAGGAACGCTGACGATGCTATCTATATCTTGTTGCTGTGTACTGATCATGCTTCCACCGCATGAAAAATTGTTGAAGGCCGAAAAATTGTTGATAGCGTTCGTTCGTACTGAAGCGTTGTGTCTTTGGAAAACGCTATAGCGTCTGTTCGTGACGAGAGAGTTAAGTAACCGAGTCTTGCAGGAGAATCCAGATCTGAAACCATGGTTTCTGTCGGTCAGGATGTCGTACTTCTCCAAGTGCTCTCGCATGTGACAGCAGACGATGTGTTCCATTAGTTTGCAGGCTACGGACAGCCCTGATGTGGCCCTTTGCGGTCGGCTGGGCTATAAGCAACATTATCTTATCTTGCAGGCTACGGATGTCGGTGACACTGGCCTGTAGTTTTCCACTCTATTTCTATCTCCCTTTTCAAAGACACTGGTAATATTTGCTGTAAGCCAGTCAGCTGGGAGTGATCCAGTCTGTAGGAAATGGTTAAAGATGCATGTTAGAGGTGCTGCCAGAGTTTTCACGCAGTTCTTTGATATTCTGCTGGATATCCCATCTGGACCACAGGCTTTGGATGCATTGAGGTTCCACAGAAGTTTTTCTGCACCGTCTTCTCTGATGATAAGATCATGTATTTGAGGGTGCAGTGGATCTTTTGGCGGCAGCGATGGAGAACCATCATCTTGGGTGAATACTGAACAGAACTGCTTCAGGAGGATTTTGGCCTTTGACGTGCTAATGATAAAACAATGATAAAACAAAACAAAAATTAAATAGAGTGTGTTTAATGTGAAGCAGAAAATAACTCGAAGTACTGTGAAATATAAAATCAGTTGAGAATTAGTCCAGCCGCATCAGTTCTGCTCACTCTCAGCAACTGCCATCTCTATCTTAAGCTGCTGTCACTGAACTTTAAACCAAGAAATAAGAGTGAAAAACTGAGAAAAGAAAAGAAAAAAAAACATGGACTTCTGTGGTAAGTTGCCCCATGGCAACCTGTTACTGACTGCTTCCTATGGCCTTTGCAGGAGATGAAAGAAAACGACTATATGAGGGACTGTCTCTGAGGAATGAGCTGCATTGGAAGAATGCCACAAAGTGAACACAAATGATAAAACAAAACAAAAAGTAAATAGAGTGTGTTTAGTGTAAAGCAGAAAATTACTCAAAGTACTGTGAAATATAAAATCATAGTACTGAAAAATAGAGTTCAGTAGAATACTTATGTCCTAGCTATTTTCTTCTTTGTACTTTTTTATCAACTGTCTGGAATGCAGTCCAGTTCATTGGCTGAAATCAACACAACACTCGGTGAATAAACGGAAAAACAATGAAGAAAGAAACCCTTAGAGGTCAGGGGGTTTGGTATGTGTGGGGGGAGCGGAATGGGAACTTTGCATTACATAGCAAATCAGCATGAATGACAATTCCACAGTGATGGTTTAACTTCCATCATATGATAGAGGTTAAAACTGAAGAGTTGGAAAGTGCTGATGACAAACAAAAGAGGAAATGGATATGTAAAACATAACATTGCCAGTTTTATGCAATTAAAGTAAGACCAAGACAAAATGCTATGAGCATATGTATATACTTCATTTTGACGAAGATGGTTTGAGAATTAATTAAAGCAGTTTATCTTACTTACATCCCTTCTTTCTCTTGGGTTATATTAGCAGAATTAGGAGTTTATCTGCACATTATTTTTCATGTTTTGGTATCGCACACACAACCATTTCTTCAAGTCATAATACCACATAATGTACATTTCAAGACAGCTTTAACTATGAAAAATGATTGAGAAAAATCAGAAAGTGATTCCATTTTGACCAGCTTAAAAGTGTTTGATGAATATTTGCCTTGTCATTTTTAGAGGCATAACAGCAGTTGAAGAAGGAAGTTGTTATCCTCACTGTTCCACATCAGCACAGTTTTCCAACCGATCCTGTGGACCAGCCCTACAACAGTTGATTGCACTGTGCTGTGGGTCATCACTGTAAAGTCGTCATGTCCTTTGGTTTGTGGCTCAGTTGTAATCAAAGTTCTGCATTGTGGAGGTGAATGATTACCCATTGTATATGTGTGCTATGAATCAATACTGGCCCTTTTTTTCCCCAAAGATCAGTTGTTGTTTTTATGGTGTGGTATTACTGTAATTGTGTATGCTAGCCAGTTTCATGTGCTTGGAAAGTAACGCATCGGTGTAACAAATGCAACATGATAACAAAACAATCCACACTAAAAGCACAAAAATAGAAATAAAGAAAGGGTAATACATTATATCTCAGCATCATGGATGTCCGTCATGGTCGACGAAGACGTCAGTGACTCCGCACGTGTGAGCGCAAGCCAAAGCTGGACACACAGATACATTCACACTCTGGGCATGTGACAGCTGTCATTGGGTCATGTCTCCTCTCTTTGCGGGCTTGGCGCTTCTGGTCCAATTCCTGCTAATGCTTCTCTTCGAAGTTATTTACTCCTTTGGACAGCAAGTCGCCAGGCACTGCGGTCTGTGGCAAGTGTTTCCCAGCCATGAAGTGGGATGCCACAGGCCGCCAGTGATACTTTCAGGCAGTCTTTGAAGCGTTTGAGTGGCCACCCAGTGTTCCTTGTTCCAACTGCCTGCTCAGAGAAGAAGACCAGTTTTGGAAGTTGCGTGTCGTCCATTTGTACCACAATGTCCAACCCACCTCAACTGCACTTTCATGATCAGCGCCTCAATACCAGGCATCTTTGCTCTGCGAAGCACTTTGTGTTGGAAATCTGTCCCGCCAGGAGATGCCCATGATCTTACACAGGCAGCGGAGGTAGAACTGATTCAGAGTTTTCAGTTGTTTCCTGTACAGTGTCCAGGTCTCACAGCCTTTGAGCAGCAGAAATAAAGAAAGGGTAATACATTATATCTCAGCATAGCATCCAACGAAATACACCTAATCTACATGTACCTCAGAATTTGTACACATTACACAAAATACACACCACCTCACCTAACACAGACACTCCACTCAAAAACACCTGCCAACAATGTTCAGACAACATAGAGGCTAGAGCCAACAAACTAATGTTACGGAGTTAGAAGACAGCTGAATCAGACTGAGACTGAAATGGTACAGAGAGTGGGAAACAACCTTGTTGTTTGAATAAATCAGTTCTCAGGGTGCAAAGTCTTTATGATTCCTTTAATTTTCGTTGATAAGGTACGACAAAATCAACTCCCCATTGTGTGAGGCCGGACTATTTTGGACTTAAATGTTCAACAGATTTACCTAAAATGATAAAGACAAACAAACTATACCCGATTTGAAAGTTTTGTCCTTTTTGTTTTAATGTTGGCATAAAAGATTTCCAAACAGATTTTTCATGAGTACTAGTTGTCAATATCTGCTAATTTCTAGATTATGTGAGCAAAGAAAAAAGAGTAAAAGGTATGTGTGCTTACTTTATGTTGTTCTACCAACGTGATGAGCAGAACTTAGTGAATTTTCTACTTAAAAGAATGCTCCCTTAGTCATTGAAACCCATTCATTGTTGAATACTTATCCTATCACAAGTTCAGTCATCTCTGGCTATGAGTGTTGCCTTCACTGCACCATTTTATTTGGGAGCAGGGTAAATTTTGACATGTTTCAAAACACTATCGGAAAGAAAACTACACTTTTTCTTGTCTGCATGAAAGGACAGTGCAATATAATGCTCAGTTACATGGCTTTTCTAATTCCTTTTTTCATGACGACAAAGCTAAGGCTCATTCAGTGGTAAACCAGTTCAAATCAGTCTTTTCCCACACATCCCTATCTTGCAGTTACACTTCCAGTTTCCCCCATGACAAATCTCCTCAAGGGAAGAGATGGAATAGAGAAGCTGATCTGGCACATCAGTCCAACCAAAACAGCAGATCCAGACAACATCCCAAACAGAGTTGTGAAAGAGTGCTCCTCCCAGGTGGCTGAAGCACTTGTACTTTACAGAAAACAGTCACTGAGTCAGCACTGGAATTCTGCCAGAGAACTGGTTTACTGCCAAAGTAGCACCCATCTTTTTAAAAAAAAAAAGGGGGACAAAGTTATGGCAGGAAATGACAGACCCATGTCTCTGACATCGGTGATCAGCAAACTCCTGGAGCATATCATCTGCAGTCACCTGATGAAGCACCTGAAACAACATAATCTCCTCACATATCTCACAACCATAGTTGTCACCTGGGCTTCCCATGTGTGAGACTCTGTAGTGACAACCATCCATAACCTATGCTCCACTCAAATGAAGAGCAATGGAGTCAAAGGACCACTCCATCAATGGTTCACCACCTTCCTTCCGTTGCGGCTGAATGAAGTGTGTTATTAGAAGGACAACCTGCCAGTGAAATCTGTGGACTTCAGCATACCCAACGCCTGGAGTTAGGCCCTGTTTTATTCCTCCACATCAATGACCTTCCTGTCTCCTTGTTTCAAGACTGTGCGAATAACAGCCCAATTTACTGGGAAATCAAGACCACACTATCTTGCCAGTTGATCTGAAACACTATCTTGCAGAAACACTATCTATGATTTGAAACGCTATCTTGCAGATCACACTATCTTGCCAGATGATCTGAAACAAAACAAAACAAAAAAGAAGGAGCTGCTGAATGGGGCATGTTGCCAATGCCAAGAAATACTGGATCCTGGGTGTGTGCACAGATCACTCTTCTATCAGTTGGGACACTTGCATCCTGCAGGAAGTATAATCGTATCCCTGTCTCAAATAAGCAACAACTTCTCACAGTCTGCCCACACCAAAATAGCCCAAAAAGCGAATGTTTGTCTGGAAATGCTATGGGGGAATCTTCACTTTTGCGCTGAGACCTGCTGGAAGACTGCCTAAGTCTCCCTTGTCAGACCCCTCTTGGAGTTCTGATGTACAGTGTGGGACCCATATGATCAGAGGGAAACTAGGACCCATATAATCAGAGGGAGAGTGAAAGTGTACACTGCAGTGCTGTAAGGTTCATCAAGCATGCTTTCCTGCAACCTTGGCTGCGTCACAGCTTTGCTGAAGGACCTTGGTCTTCAAGTCAAGTCAAGTCAAGTAAACTTTATTATCTCAGTTCGAGAAATTAGTTTGTGGTCACACACATTCACAGCAAATAAACAATGATTTTGTCACATCACCCATTTTGTCACATATGGCATACATTCATATAAAAGAATTTGGATTTCAAGGTGACTAAATAATATAAGAATAATACTATATAAAATTGCATTCCTACAACGCATTTGACAATAAATTCTAAGATGAGATTTTAAACTAAAATAACACAACTATTTGTTATCTAAATGCAACAGTATGCTCAATCTGAGCTTAAATTATGTATCTTTATAAAACAAAATGTAACAATAATCCATAGCTAAAAAGCAATTAAACATCACCTCTGTTAAGAAAATCAATGGACAGGGGAATAAAACTTTGTTTAAATCTGACACTTCTGCATTTAACTGATCGATATCTTCGTCCTGACTGAAGAAGGTCATACTGACTTGCAAGAACGTGGGTCTGGTCACACGCAATCTTCTTCGCTTTACAAACAACACGGCACCTGTACAGCTCACTCAGACTTTTTTGTCTCCCACCAACAATTTTTCCTCCCACGTTCACCACTTTCTCAAGCACATTCCTACTCTTCACAGTCAGCCCACCGTACCAACACATAAATGAGAAAGTTAAAACAGATTCCAAGAAGCATGAATAAAATGTCCGAAGAATGTCAGTATTCACATGAAATGATCGCAGCTTGCGAAGACAATATAATCTGGTTTGACATTTTTTGTGGACATAATCAACATGGGATTTAAAATTAAGCTTATTATCTATAAAAGTTCCTAAATATTTGTATGATTCAACATGTTCTACTTCAGCACCTTTGATAAAAAGCGGTGGTACAACTTTTGGATTCTTTCTAAAATCAATCAACATTTCTTTCGTTTTTGTTACATTCAGATCAAGATAGTTGTGATCGCACCAGTCAACAAATCTTTGAACCTCCTTGAAGTAAACAGAGTCAGAGTTGGAAAGATCCTCAAGTGCTGAGTCATCTGAATATTTAATGTACAAAGTTGAATCACTTCCTGAACAATCATTTGCGTACAGAGTAAAAAGCACTGGAGATAAAACAGTACCCTGAGGTGCGCCAGTTGAAATGACTCTGGAAGACGAAACAACACTCTGATATCGCACAGACTGTGTCCTCTTTGTTAGAAAATCTATTATCCAAAGAATGAGCTTGTTACAGACATTCATGTTAATGAGTTTCTTTGCCATCAGATGTGGTTGTATGGTGTTGAATGCTGATGAGAAATCAATGTAAAGAATGCGTACAAAGGAGGCAGGTTTTTCGAGGTGTGAAAACGCATGATGGAGAAGTGTGAGTGTGGCATCATCTGTTGATCTGTTCTGTTTGTATGCGAACTGAAACGGGTCTTGGTACTGTGTGGTATCTTTTAAAACAGAACAGAGGACAATTCGTTCAAGACATTTCATTGCAACAGATGTGAGGGCAACTGGTCGGTAATCATTTAAACAGCTTGGGTTGCGTTTCTTGGGAACAGGACATACAGTGGCATTTTTCCATAAAACAGGAATGATACATTCTCTTAGTGACCAGGTAAACAAACGACTGTAAACATAGGAGAGCTGTTACATTCCAAGAGGGATGTAAACAATACAACCTCACTCTCCACTGCAAAATCATTAAGGGACATTTCCCAGCTGTTGAAACAGATGTCTTATTAAGTCATGTGAAGAACAAGAGGCAGATAAGATCCACAACAAGCAAGGGCCAACTCAGCACTATTATAGTCAAGCAGCTCCAAAGGAACAACTCTTGCTGCTTTAAGGTCTCGATGTTGTCAAAACTGAAGTGCATAAAAATAGCTCTCCCCTGGAACAATCGGGGAATGGAACAACATGAGTGACAATGTTGTGTCCGCTAGGTCAGTTGAGGAATAAAATCAAATGGCCCCTCCACCAAACCACACTCCAATAATAACAGCCTCCCCTTCCCCCTCTCCTCCAACTCATTCCCACTCCCACTGAAAACAAAAAATGGAAAGATGGAAGAAGGAAAAGGGTCTGACATCAGATCTAGGCTGCTGAAAAGACCCTGGCTGGCCAGGTCACCACAGCTGTTCTTTTCTTTTCTGTCTAAAGATGCTATTTCCTGTTCTTCACCAATATTATGCTACAGTGTGGCCCTTTTGACTAAATACTAGGTGACGATGCTGGTATTGCCCATTGCAGGGGGCTGGGCTATAAGCAGCATTGTCTCTCTTTTATTTTTCAACCAAATATCCAGATCCAGATCCTACTTCTCTGGACTGAATCTCAGGTGTGCAAACAAAGTATATCTGCAAAAACCAGTGGTGAAGCTTTTTCACACCAGAAACTTCAAAATGGACTGAAATCAAAGCTAGATGACTTGAGGTAAAGAGCCGCTCGCCGCAGTCTTTTCTCTTTCGCACACAACCTCCATTTGGACCTTCTTTTTTTTTTCTTTTTTTTTTTGGCGCGCGAACAGAACCAACTTCATTCAGTCCATGCTCAGACATATGCATTACACATAGTAATGTGAGTATGTACAAGTGAAAGATATTTTATGAAGAGCTGAAGTTGCTGTTCCCCTACCCCACCCCACCCCCAACCCCTTGTTTTGTCTGTCTGACATAATTTTCATTAGACACACTTTTTAAAAGAGTCAAAAGCCCAAAACTGTTACTTAGATCTTTAAACTGTTTCAAGATCGTATTTCAAAGGTGCATATTCTTGAATATTATTTCAATTTAGATGTCCGTTGCACACCATTTTTTTTATGAATAGTTCAATATCTTGACAGTATTTCATGATTATTTTTAATAAAGAGAATTTTAAAAGTGTGATTAGTTAAATGTCTAAGAATTATTTTGGCTTCATATCTCTCTCTCTCTCTATCTCTCTCTCTCTATATATATATATATATGTGTGTGTGTGTGTTGATCCATACCTATCATCGATATGATCCACACCCATCATCAGTAAATTGACCCATTCTCATACCATTATCTGTACGTTGACGGTATCCAATCCTCTCTCAGTGCCCTCTCCCCCAGTCATCCTCTTCGCTTCTCATCATCCCTGTCCTGACCACTTGCACACCAAACATCAATGTCAATGGTGGGGAAATTTTCCTGCACTGTGTCCAAAGGTACAATATTTGGTGATCACAATACTTGCATAATTGCTGTGCAGTTTTCTTCAGTTGGTCGGCTCATCACCATCCTCCATCCTCCATCCTGGAATTTGAATGTTTCTGCCACTCTCCTATGACATACACTTAAACCCATCCTCAGCTTTGTTGTTGTTGCCTTTTACTTCTAATACATTTCAACAGTATATATGTTTTTTTATCATGTATACTTGATTTTAAACTTCAAAACAGTGTTTATTGTAGATGACAATTTTTTTAAAAAATGTTGATTTTCATACTATTATTACTTTTAGAAAAAATGTTTCTGGAGAATATACAAAAATCTGTCGAACTTTCCTTACCCCAGTATTAAGGACATAAACATAAGATAGTGGTACACAAGCTGTTTGAACCATTCGGTTTGGGAGGCCATTCTAACCTCAGTTTACAAATCTTTTTGGTGTCAAAATTGTTCTCTGCCACATTACACAAATGGCTTAAGCTGAAACGTAAGGATATTTTTTGAATGGCATGTTCAAGCCTGGAGAAGTTCAGTTGCTGCCGTTTGCAGTCTGGGTGTTGGACACTGTTTCTTGGTGGAGAGGTGATGGAATGGAAAGAGGTGGTCTTGAGCTGAAGGATGGAGGTCATTGGTTCAGAAAATGTCTCTAGAAAAAAGTTCGAAAATACATTTTCAGTTGCTTACAATGGATCGTTTTTGATACATTTGCCCATTTGCTTTTAGAAAAAATCTTTTAAAACCAAAAAGGGTTTGGGAAACAGCTCTGAAACAATGAAACAGGGGCTCTGCTTTGGTCGTTCGTCTTGGGTTGGATGTTTATGTGTTTCCACGAAATTTGGGAAAGAGTATATCCTGAAACTGCCCCAAACTAGTTTTTTTCAAATCTGCAAAGAGATCGGGGGTGGAAAGGGCCCGGAATAATCTTTGGGAGAGGCGGACTCGTTCCTGGGTTGCGGGTTCGAATTTCGGTAAGGGGGTTTTTTCCCCCCCGGGATTAAAACATTGGTTCTGACCCCTTTCCCCCAACAGTCCTTCGAATGAATCAAAACGGGTTTCCCGTGTGTGAAGCACGCACAAAATCTTGCCCCCGCAAAATCCCACACCAACTTTCGGAAGAGAAGCCAGTTTGGGCCCTTTGGTAGGGATGACACGTTACACATAGCATGCACCTTCCCCCGAAGTGGAGTATGGCTGCCTTATGGGGGGGAAATAAAAAAGGGGTCATACCAAAAAAAACTCCACTCCCTGGTATACGGGAGTGCCCCAAGGAGTTATCACCTGCGTACGCGAAAAAAGAAAAGAAAGGGGGTGGAAAGTGAAGTTATGTGGTCAATATTCAGTGTTTACCTTTTTTTTTCTTTTTTTCTTTAATTAAAGTAATTGTGCACTGATTCCTGTATACATTACCCTGTTAGCTTTGCTTGAAAAAAAATTCATCCCTTTAGAAAAAAATCGAGAAAACTGAGTACTGGGTACGAATAAGGGGAGATTTCTTTCCTGTAAGATTTTTTTGGGGAACAGTTTTCAAATCACCCTCTTGTGCATAGATTTAGTTCTAGAAATTACAAAGTAAAGAGACCAAAAACAAATGGGGTACAGTCTTTACAATTTGACGAGTGAAAGATATTTTTCTGTAATGTGTTTTGTGTTATTGTGTGCTGAGTTTTTGGTGGCATGCCCAGACTACATGTTGAAGATGGACTGTATTGTTACCAATTGAAAAGCATACAAAAGAATTAACTATCAAGATGTAAAGTGTACATGTTTCATGCATAACATCCAACAGAAATAAAGTTTAAACTTGTATCAGAGAGAGGTGGTCTGTGTGTGTGTTTTAAGCTGTGTTACTCGTTGTGTTAAACATTTTGGAGAAGTGAGTGAATGTTGACTTCAGTCATGTCGGGATAAGTAATTTTCACCACAGACTGGCAGTGTAATTTACTTAAACCAGATGTTGGTCTAACTTTCGATCCTGGGTACCCATTATTTGTTGGGAGTCATGATCCTGTTTATATCTGTGTGAATGGTTTTGGTCATGAAGACCCATGTTTTCTTTTATCACTTTTCAAATTGTTTCATTTTGCTATTCAAAAATAGGGATTTCTGCACGCTTTTTTTCCTAAATTTCATTGGTTTTATATTGTTCTGCTTTTTCCCGTCTGTCTCCCCCCCACCTCTTACTCACTGCTTTCTCTCCTTTCATTGGAAGGTCAGAGTTAATTCCCTGAACACAAATACACATTGCTCAAGTATCCACATCTAAAAGAAAAACATTCTGCACCTACATTAAAAATTTTGTTCTTTCCTTTCCTCAGTGTCCGTTTTTCTGTTTGTTTTCCAACCCTTCGCCCACCCACTTTCCCCTTTAACACACTTTGGAATATAAGAGTTTATCATTGCTAGACCCCCTCCCCACCTTCCCCAAAATAGCTTTGGTTAAGTGAAACACACTTTCTCGTTTGTCCAGACATTTGATTGTTTCCTTTATCGAAATGATATGATTATGGTTTATCATGATTTCAGGGCATAGGCATCCTTTCCTTGAATCTTCCCCAGCAAGATTATAATCTTGCTTCTCAGATTTACCAGCTATTTAAAGAGAGAGTTAATGACTCACTCATTCAGAGAGAGATGAGGCAGACAAAGAGAAAAGAGGTTGATTGATAAGGGAGAATGTTTAAATCTATGTCTTCTCACCTCTTCGTGGGTCCTTGACTGCACAAGCAGTTAATGTCTTGCTTGGTGTGTGTGTGTGTGTGTGTATTTCTGCTCTTCATAAAAACAAAAGAAAAAAGATTTGGCAGGCAAAGAGGCTCCTAGGCATCTTAGAAAAAAGAAAAAATGTACTTCAAAATTTTGAAAAGCTCAAGAGATGTCTTAGGATCCGTGAAGCATAGTAAAAGTAACCTCCATAATATATCAGTCCAATAGCAAAGAAAACTACAATAGCTATGTAAAGAAACCCACCTAGACTGACAAAGACAGCCAGCATGAGTGGGTACGTGGAATCTCAACGTAAATTCACCATGAAGCACTTCATAACTCAACCAATTTCAACTTTTGCATTGGCGCATTGAGGAAGTAGGAAAAAAAATTATCCCTTGAAATTACAAATATGTTTTTATTTCCCAATTTCTTCAGGGAATCCGTCAGAAGATTGCAAAAGAAAGCAATAGTTTTTCTTGGTTCTCTTTGGTTTTGCAACCTAAAAAGATTTTATTTAAGATGGGGTTTGAGGCAGGCAGCAGGTAATCCAGATTTACTTCCTTTAATATTAGGAAACCTGTGGGATATGATTTCTTTTGCTCTGATCCACAAAGCATTGCCCTACGATTTTCTTCTGTTTTCAGTGTTAAATGACTACACCCTATGTTGTAAACGCAGAAATGAAAATCAACAATGTGCCATCGATTCTCACTGTGCAAGTCTAACGATTTTGAAAGCAGAGGTGCAGTGACCAATTCATCAGAGTACTGTGTTTTGGATTGTAGGCCTACACACTGCTTGTAACGGTACTGTATGAGATACCGACGTCTCTTTTTTTTTCTTACCAGCAGCAGGCCAGACCTGGTAACATAAACATCCTCCTGGTGCTCCAGCTTCTGTAGGCCAGTGTGAGTGGTATGTGCGCGCGAAACATCCTCCTGGTGCTCCAGCTTCTGTAGGCCAGTGTGAGTGGTGTGTGCGCATGTGCGCGCGAAACATCCTCCTGGTGCTCCAGCTTCTGTAGGCCAGTGTGAGTGGTATGTGCGCGCGCGCGGGGTACGTGTCATTGTGCCCACGTCCCATTGTGTCCCCGTCCCATTGTGTCCCCGTCCCATTGTGCCCCTGGACTGTTCAAAACGTCTACGATTTAGAGCAAAAGTGTCAGATTTCGGCATTTTTGGAAGTATTTTCAAAACGGCTGCCAACAACAACAACAACAAAGAAAACAACAACAAAGAAACAACAACAAAGAAACAAAGAAACAACAACAACAAAGAAACAACAACAACAACAAAGAAACAACAACAACAACAAAGAAACAACAACAACAACAAAGAAACAACAACAAAGAAACAACAACAACAATGGGATGGGGACACAATGGGACGGGGGCACAATGGGACAGGGACACAATGGGACGGGGGGCACAACGAGGACCGCCCCGCGCCCGCGCGCGCGCGCGCGCGTGATTGTAAGTGTGTCGGTGTGCATGCTGACGCAAACTTGCCTAATTTCACCATTATATTGTCTGCTACATACATGGAAATAAGTTGGCATTATCCACCTAAAAATCGAATTTCCTTTCAGTTCAATTCAACCCTATGGCTGAAAGAATGAACATCTTTGAGGCTCTGAACATCGCAAATGGCGAAGATATTGGAGAGGGTACGAAAGTTATCATTTGACGACTGTGTTGATCATTTTCTTTTGTCTACACTACATTGACATCCCTCAAAATTTTTATATTTGTAATCGTTTGGACGAAAGTGTCCCACGGACACACTTCTAACGAAATGGGAACATCCCAGGTTTTAATAGGTTCCTATGTTTAGGTTTTTCAATCTCTCTCTCTCTCTCTCTTGCTTAGAACAAACGGTGTCATCCCGTTTCGCCCTTTCCCATTTCGTCCTGTTCCCTTTTCGCCCTTTCCTATTTCGCCCTAACGTTCCTACTGCAAGGCTCCCCCTGGCGTAACCAGTGTCCCAGTCTACTCCAAAGCAGAATCGATGGTCTTTAGATTAGAGTAGGGCGAAGCCCGAGAGAGGACGAAGGACGAATGAACGAAGGCCGTTAGGCCAAGTCGTGCTCACACATTTCTGAGTAGGCGAAATGGGAGTAGACCAAATGGGAAGTAACCCTGAACATTGGAAAAGGGCGAGATGACATTGGTAGACAGGACGAAATGACACTGCCAGGACAATGTTTTTCTCACGACACAACGACCAAATGTTCCCCTTCCACGTACCACTGCTTTTAGCAATCGCCTTTTACATAAAAACAAAGGCGACTAGATATGAGCGCAAGCATCTAACAGTACCTGTGGATCGCAATGACATTTTTCCGTGTGTGTGTGTGTGTGTGTAAGTGCGTGTGTGTGTGGTGTGTGTGTGAGAGAGGGAGAGAGAGAGAGAATGTGAAAATGTGTGCGAGTGATTTCTCAGCCTACTGAACAAATTTAAGTCTCTTTACTAAACCTATAAACCATTGTTGACAGAAATGTACTTGTGTGTGTGTGTGTATGTTTTCCCCCGTTACAGAGTGAGTGGCATTTACATTCTGTGTGTGAGACATATTGTTAGAGTGTTCCGTGTAAATTCTTCACTGGAGGCTCTCGTTATTAAAAATTAGGCTGAAACTATTTTTAGTATGCTAAAGAAGCATCAAGTCGGATACATGTAGGCCTACAGTCACTCCTAAACACGCGCTCCCTCTCTTCCGTGCCCATATTTTGTTAAGTCCACCACAAGCACACTTTCCTCTCATACATATATCCGTACATACTTGCACTCAAGATCTGCACTATCATACACAGACTGACGAACATACCTGCATGCACGCACGCACATACACATGCACTCGCATACACACAGCAACTTTGGATTCTCTCTTGAGGGCACATAAGACCGTATGGCGAAAGCGTGGCTGTGTCTGGAGTGGCACTGTCTTCATCTGTCCGTGGGCAGGGGTGGTTGGGTCTGTGGGGTGTGCTCGGCAGCTGGGGGGTGGTGTTTTTCGCCGGTGGGCTCTGCAGTCATGAAATACGGGCTGGTACACCCATGGGGGATGCTACTTTGGGGCTGTTATGAGCTGCATCCTGTAGTCTAATTTACCTCTGTTCAGGAGCAGTTATGTCCCTTGATATCTTAATGGAGTGTCCTGCGCGTGCCTGTACCCATCGTCAACACAGCGCAGGCCTCCAGGGTGGTACAGGACTGCTCTAAGGGCAGGTGAAGACAGTGCTTCTCTGGGTCCTCCCCAGCACCTTCGGGTGTTTCTTTTTTCTTTGCCTTAACTAGGCTGACCCTGGAGAAAGGTCCAGTGGCGGTGAGGAAAGACCCACTGACCACAGGGAAAGTCCTGTTGACAGTGGGAAAGACTACAACTTTGGATTCTCTCTTGAGGGCACATAAGACCGTATGGCGAAAGCGTGGCTGTGTCTGGAGTGGCACTGTCTTCATCTGTCCGTGGGCAGGGGTGGTTGGGTCTGTGGGGTGTGCTCGGCAGCTGGGGGTGGTGTTTTTCGCCGGTGGGCTCTGCAGTCATGAAATACGGGCTGGTACACCCATGGGGGATGCTACTTTGGGGCTGTTATGAGCTGCATCCTGTAGTCTAATTTACCTCTGTTCAGGAGCAGTTATGTCCCTTGATATCTTAATGGAGTGTCCTGCGCGTGCCTGTACCCATCGTCAACACAGCGCAGGCCTCCAGGGGTGGTACAGGACTGCTCTAAGGGCAGGTGAAGACAGTGCTTCTCTGGGTCCTCCCCAGCACCTTCGGGTGTTTTTTTTCTTCTTTGCCTTAACTAGGCTGACTCTGGAGAAAGGTCCAGTGGCGGTGAGGAAAGACCCACTGACCACAGGGAAAGTCCTGTTGACAGTGGGAAAGACTACAACTTTGGATTCTCTCTTGAGGGCACATAAGACCGTATGGCGAAAGCGTGGCTGTGTCTGGAGTGGCACTGTCTTCATCTGTCCGTGGGCAGGGGTGGTTGGGTCTGTGGGGTGTGCTCGGCAGCTGGGGGGTGGTGTTTTTCGCCGGTGGGCTCTGCAGTCATGAAATACGGGCTGGTACACCCATGGGGGATGCTACTTTGGGGCTGCTATGAGCTGCATCCTGTAGTCTAATTTACCTCTGTTCAGGAGCAGTTATGTCCCTTGATATCTTAATGGAGTGTCCTGCGCGTGCCTGTACCCATCGTCAACACAGCGCAGGCCTCCAGGGGTGGTACAGGACTGCTCTAAGGGCAGGTGAAGACAGTGCTTCTCTGGGTCCTCCCCAGCACCTTCGGGTGTTTCTTTTTCTTTTTTCTTCTTGTGTGTGTGTGTGTGTGTGTGTATGTTTTCCCCCGTTACAGAGTGAGTGGCATTTACATTCTGTGTGTGAGACATATTGTTAGAGTGTTCCGTGTAAATTTTCACTGGAGGCTCTCGTTATTAAAAATTAGGCTGAAACTATTTTTAGTATGCTAAAGAAGCATCAAGTCGGATACATGTAGGCCTACAGTCACTCCTAAACACGCGCTCCCTCTCTTCCGTGCCCATATTTTGTTAAGTCCACCACAAGCACACTTTCCTCTCATACATATATCCGTACATACTTGCACTCAAGATCTGCACTATCATACACAGACTGACGAACATACCTGCATGCACGCACGCACATACACATGCACTCGCATACACACAGCAACACACATACAAACTTGAAAACGACACACACACACACACACACACACACACACACACACACACACGCGCGCGCGCGCGCGCGCGCGCGCGCACACGCACACACACACACACACACACACACACACACACACGCACACACACACACACACACACACACCAGCGCATTTTCATTTTGTGTGTCACAGCTGGTTTGATTACCACAACGTGTGAGTGGAGTGATGTTCAAAAGCCAGATGTGTGCCTGAGTGAATGTGTGCTGGCATGCGTGTACACATTGTCACCTCGATCGATGGTTTTTCACATTACCAAGCATTTTGAAACAAACAGTAAAGTTCATTCTCTTGCACGAAAACTCTGTTGCTGCTTATAAAAATAATACTATTCCAATCCGTCTAAAACATATGACTTTCTTAAATTCCGTACACAAACACAACCTACGGCAAGGCTTTGTTCCTTCATGAAAAAAGCATGGGTCCATGCAGACCCACGACGTACGGCAAGGCTTTGTTCCTTCATAAAAAGCATGGGTCCATGCGGACCCACGACGTACGGCAAGGCTTTGTTCCTTCATAAAAAGCATGGGTCCATGCGGACCCACGACGTACGGCAAGGCTTTGTTCCTTCATAAAAAGCATGGGTCCATGCCGACCCACGATGTACGGCAAAGCCTCTTTCCTTCACTAAAAGCATGGGTCCATGCGGACCCACGATGTACGGCGCGCAAAATTTTAGGCGACGTACGGGAAAGGTTAAAGGGGTTCTCACCCATTTTTACAAATCTATTTTGACCAAATACATGGTTTTGGTATGTGGTCGTATTGCGAAACCCAGCCCCGAATCAGCCGCCTGTGCTCTCATTTTGCAGTGAGAGCAGCATTTCCTGCAGACTGGGAAAGCAAGAGGCTGAAACAGGAACGAGAGCCTCAATTTCGATAATAGGGGGGTTTCCCGATTGATGACGTAGAAAAGCCAAGTCGCTCTTCGTGTTCGGCTGAAGTGAGATATATGTGCTGTGTCTGGTTGCGGACTTTGATCAGGAAATAAGCAAAGAGTAAGCGTTCATGCTTTTCCAGGTGCTTCCAGCCAGTTTAGGTGATTGTGGATAAATTTTGTCACCACAACAAGGAAAGATTTTGTTCTTGGTGACAGTTATCATGGCATTTGCGGTCGTCACTTCAAAGAGCAGTTTCCAAGACCAACACACCTGGAAAGTAAAGGTGGAAGCTGGAATTCGGGTCCGAAGACAGCTGAAAGAGGATGCTGTGCCAACTATTATAACAGAAAAATGTATTAAAGCACTCTCTGTTCATTCGCCAGCTGCAAGTGCAAGCCTCAAACGCAACAGTGACATGGATTCTGTCAGGAGCAAGAGAGCCAAACTCAGAGACGTAAAGAAGGTAAGGTTTGTGGAATGGGTGGTTGATCTTTTTGGTTTCATTTCATTCTCAGTGTATGGTTGGTTTGTAAAGATAGTTGTTGGTTTTTGTTGAGTGTTGGCATCAAACTGAAACATACATTGTTACTGTCACACTGCCTGCTGCCACTGAAACTGTTGCATGTTTGTGATTGATTTTTTTCCCCTGCTGTTACTGTTTCCAACAAAACTGAAGATACGATTCTTATTAACAAGAAAGTGTCAAAAAAAAAAAAAAAAAAAAAAAAAAAAAAACCAAGAAAGTGTCCATGTCCACAAAAAACAACTTGTTGAACTCCAGTGAATTATAGTTTGGGTTTTTATTTTTCAGGACATTGCTGAACATCAGGCACCCCTGCAAGTTCAAGTTTCCGCCCAACAACCATATGCTTTAGTAAGTGAATTATTTATCAGTATTTAGATACAGGATGGTGATTTAGTGTGCATTTTAAGATATATGCAGGTGTGGTATGTCTGTATGCTATACACTGCCCTGGTAAGCGAATAATGAGCTTAGATCTGCTGCTTAGATCTGCATCAGTTTTTACAATAACAGCCATAATCTTTGACTGCAATATATTGTAAAAGACCCCTCAGATTCTAATTGTCATTGTGGAACTTCAGAATTTAAGTGGAGAGGGTGAGATTGAAAATGAGGAATGTAAAAAGAAAGGGGGGGGGGGGGGGGGACTGAAAGTGAACAGCTATTGAAAAGATTATTAGTGTGATGATGCAGGAGCTGACAAACTCCTGTTCAAAGGAAAAGGCATTATCTGATAGATCTAAACAACTGAAGGAAAATGTAATTTATCACATAATCATTTTTATTTTAAATCTAGTTGCAAAGCGAGACGACTGCAGGCGGAAATCTAAACAAATCTTAAATAAATGTTAGCGAACCGCCCAGAGAACGTGGACAAACGAGTCACAAGACAAAACACAACGCGTTTCGACCTCTTAGGTCTTCGTCGGGTGATAAATAAACAAATAAAACAACGAAAATTCACTTAGCTTTGATCGCTTCAGATCACTTAGGGTTCAGCGCAAGGAAGAAGGCGTTGAATGAGAACAGCCTCATTCTCATTCAACGCCTTCTTCCTTGCGCTGAACCCTAAGCGATCTGAAGTGATCAAAGCTAAGTGAATTTTCGATGTTTTATTCGTTTATTTATCACCCGACGAAGACCTAAGAGGTCGAAACGCGTTGTGTTTTGTCTTGTGACTCGTTTGTCCACGTTCTCTGGGCGGTTCGCTAATATTTATTTAAGAATCATTTTAAAGTTATTTACATACAACGGTAATGTGTGTGTGTGTGTAAACAGATGTATGTGTGTGCATGTTTATATCATGTACTATCTGTGTCGTGCGTATGTGTATACCTGTACATAATATGGTCAACCTGTAAAATGTCGAACTGCCTGGAAAGAAACACAAGCGTCTGATGGTGAGGGAGGTGGTACTGTACAAGGAGCTGTAGGTTCAAACTGGTAAGGCTGAACTCCATACACTTAAGTAAAAATTTCACGTTCGATGGCCTCTTCGTTGGAACTTGACTCGTAGCTGGGAGCATCTGCCATTATCGCCGGAAAATAGTTGAGTTTTACGTCCTCATAGCGAAAGCTTTTAGGGACATGTCTTTCATTCACGGTAGTCTTGGCATTTATACATCACTTGCGGAATCCCCGACTCTCTTCTCTTTCCGTACTGTGCTCGGCAATCTCCGTGACGAGTCATGATTTGGCTACTTGCATGACCCGAAACATGGATAGAAGTGAGTTCCAGAAGAAAAGTAACACGTACATCGAAACACGCTCGATCATACTTTTGAACAACCCAAACATGCTATTTAGGGGTGAGGACCCCTTTAACTCACATGCGTCATGCTAAACAGAAGTGGTGGACAATGTAAGCAATACCAAAAAAAACCAATGGTGGACAGTGCAAGCAACGAAAAAAGGACTGCTCTAGTCATAGTATTTCTGCATGTTGGAAAAAGAACTGGTGAAACTTGTGTGCTCAGAAGACTGGCCAATGTTACAAAGCACAATAGAAAACTCATTGACTGTTTATTTGTAACATGAGCAGGGTCATGCAATAAGCACGTTAACTGGATACAGAAAGCATACATAGAAAATGGAACAGGCTGGATTTCCACATCAACTTCTCCAGGGTGGAGCTAGAACTTTCTGATGGTTCCCTCGGAATGAACATGTTATATGGTTACTGTATGGCAGTGCTCAATCACTGAAAAATATTTACATGCTCATGATAATCAAAATACAGTGCAGCGCCACATACAACATACATGTACAGAAACATATCTGCCAAATGTGGGACCATGTAGTCTGGAAACTGCTGAACGTGTGACCATGAAGATGCAAGAGCAGAATACACATGTCACAGACAAACACTCAGTTGTGTATAACACTTCTTTTTTTATCATGTCAAATGTAGCATGCTTATTAATACATATGGCCAAATGAAGTCAATGTTACGGGGCTCAACACTATTCACTGATTGTCTAGTGCAAACTAATTTCTTAAAATACTGGACGGCTCATTCAAAGCCGCATAAATAATGTTCAAATGATTTGTTTACTTGTTAGTACGTGAAGGAATAATTACCAATTAAAATGTGTTTATAGTGCCAATCTTTCCACAGAGTAAGCACTTTAAACAATTGGTATTAGAGAACTAATAAATGTCTGTTCTAGACCATCCACCCTCAACCAGTTTCGGGTGGATGACTCTAGAACAGACATTTATTAGTTCTCTGCCAAGTAACACTTCAACAATGAATTAAAAATGATAATCCATCACACATTCTCTTTCAATAACCAAAAAATAACGATTTTTTACAAACAAACATACTGTGTAGGATTATCCGTTTTCAATACTAATTTACTAAACTTTGTTGAGAGCTGCTGAGCCAGAACCAGACATTTAACTGTTCTCTCACACACACGCACACACACACACACACGCACGAGTGGCATGACGCGATAAATACAGGATACATTTCTGTAGCGTTCTCCACCCCGTAGGTTCGCTTGTGAACACACATGCACCCACAATTAACCAACGCGATCGCGCACAGAACTAATTAGAGGGCTTGTAGATTGTGGCAGGGGCGTATTAGCTGGTGCCAGGCGGTGCTAGGTACAGCGGCCCGTGTAATTAGCTGATTTTGGGGGCCCGACACAAGCCCGCTATTGTCTTTCCTTTACATGTTTTTACTGCCGGCACCAGCAATTAGGGGTGTTGCCCCCGTCATTTACTTTTCTCATATTACCAGTGCCAGGTACCCTCCTTGGTTTCTATGTGTTTGACCAATCACCGGCTTCGTTGCTTCAATCTGCACTGCAACCTTCGTGGCACTAAACAATCTTTGGTGGCTAGCGTTGGCATAAAAGACGTTGACAAGCTCAAAGAATATCTATGTTAAAGCAAGTTTTGTGACTTACTTCTGCTTGTGCGGCCCAGTTATTTTTCATTTGACCTGTGTCATTGTTCCTGGGGTTGACATTGTTTTTGGGGTTGACATATAAAAAGGTATTGGCACTGTTTATAGTTACGTGTTCTTGGAGACATGTAGTTAGTTTTAAAATGACGGATCAGGCAACAACATTGGGAACATCAAGAACTGTTGAAAGTTTTTTGGCCAGCGTTCCATTTAAAAAAGAACATTTGGAAGATCAAATAGCGAAAAAGAGAAAAGAGTTGAGAAAGATAAAGAGACAAAGAGTGAAACAAGAAGAAAGAGTAAAACTAGAAGGACAAAAATTAAAATCATTGATTGATAAAGAAAAAAATGTGAAAGCTGCTCTTGATGAATTAAATACTCAATGGGATGTGGCAGAGGATTCACAAGACATTTAAGGTAAGTTTATTATTATAATTTGTAGTTGTTTTTAAAATTATAGCATTTTTACTGATAATAACTATATCATATTCTGAACATTCTTATAAAAAATCAAAGGTGCGCGCACACACACCTACCCCACCCCACCCGCCCCCACTCCACGCATGCACACACTTAAGTCACTTCTAAGTTCTTAACTTAAGTTACCCAAGTCGCCTCTAAGTTCTTACTTAAGTCATCCTTAAGTTGTCCTTAAGTTCTTACTTAAGTTGTCCTCAAGTCATCCTCAAGTCATCCTCAAGTTCTTACTCAAGTTTTTACTTAAGTCACCTTTAAGTTCTTACTCAAGTCACCTCAAGTTCTTAATCAAGTTACCTCAAGTTCTTACTTAAGTCACCCTAAGTTCTTAACTTAAGTTATCCTTTAAGTACAGACAAGTTCTTATTCAAGTTAACTTATAATTATTTATTAAGTTCTTAAAGTATTATTGCATCTGAAATGGATCAAAATGAACTTTTGTTGTTGGTGGGGCTGACATACTTTTGTGTTCGACTTCTGTATTTAGTGGTTGAGATTGTTTGGACTGCTTCGGTTTTCGCTGTCTTTGTTTATATATTTTATAACGGTAATAACCACCCCCAGCAGCAATGCCGCAAAAAATGACAATTGCTTTAAGAAAATATGAAGACTTTGGCGGTGTAGGCAGCCCTGTTGTTGTAGGCCTTGAATCAACTTGTTCTGGCGTTTTTAAAGCCGGCATTGAAACAACTGGCTGCGGCTCTGGCACTTTTTCATTTTGTGATTGTAACTGTAATTTTTTTTGTTTGTTCCACTCTGCTAATTTTTTTCCTGCTGCAACGCGCCCAGGATTTTTACTGGTCACTTTCTCCACCGGATTCAGTGTTTTCTGATTCTGCTGATTTTCTGGCTCGGTCATTTTTAAGGGAAACAAAATCTATATGATTAAAAGTAATTAACCCCATGATTAGCGGCGACAATAATGTTCCAAATCTGTAATACAGATCACATCCTAGAGACTCTAATGACTTTGTTAAAACTGGATCCTGCGTTAAATCATACATAAAGTCTTGTTCAGAATCAATAGGCGCAAATCTGGCTACTAGTTTAGTGTACAAACTAAGAACTGTTTCTCCGACGCTTTTTACCATTCTCATGGGTGCCAGTGATTAAGGGCATGTAAATCTGAAACTTAATCTGAAGCAAAAGTCAAATCTGAAACTTTAAACGTCTGGGGATTCTAATTTTTAAAAATAAAAAAGGGCAATTTGTATCCTTTGATCAGTCATTGCTACATATATATATATATATATATATATATATATATATATATATATATATATATATATAATATATACAGTTATCAGCGACAATTCTAACATCCAGTTTATGTGTACATGTACCAGAACATGTATGTGCATGCTTGTTAAGTATACATGTGCTTGTGTATGTGTGTGGAGGGTAGGGGAGGTGCTTACTATGAGCTGGGCATTATAGAAATGTATACAGGCTGCGTGCATAGCGTCCAGTTTATAGCAGGTATACATGCATGTGGAACAGAGAGAAAGAATAAATTAAACACTTACTATTCCCTCAATTTCAA
This sequence comes from Conus ventricosus, assembly GCA_018398815.1. NCBI lineage: Eukaryota > Metazoa > Mollusca > Gastropoda > Neogastropoda > Conidae > Conus > Conus ventricosus. The sequence goes on from CM031613.1 coordinate 66,710,377, forward strand.
TGTCATGTTTTTTACTGGCACCTGGTGTTCAATACAGCGTCATTCTTTCTCCTGGCAGCTGGGACAAGTTCACTCATTACAGGTGTTTCTCCAGATAACAGTTTTTCTGCCATAGTCTGTTTCTGCTGAGAATTATCAGCAACACCAGGCAGGCAAGAGGGCAGTATCAGCAACACCAGGCAGGCCAGAGGGCAGTATCAGCAACACCAGGCAGGCCAGAGGGCAGTATCAGCAACACCAGGCAGGCAAGAGGGCAGTATCAGCAACACCAGGCCGGCAAGAGGGCAGTATCAGCAACACCAGGCAGGCCAGAGGGCAGTATCAGCAACACCAGCAGGCCAGAGGGCAGTATCAGCAACACCAGGCAGGCAGCAACACCAATGAGAGCACTCAGCAGCAATAATTTAGAGTCATGAATGTAAGTGAAAATAATACAGCCCTTCAAAATGTTAAGCACTGAATTAAAACTTTGCTGTCTTTGCAAAAAAAAACTCCGGATATCTTGTGCAGGTTTCCGCTTTAATGATGTGGTGCATTTATCTCCTGGCAAACACACTACAAAATGGTTTGGGCGCCATTCTGCTTCAGGCAAGTCCTTGCCAAGCAAGCGAGACCACATGATGCTTGGGACAGAGTTGCTTGTGACACTTGAAGTTGAAGGCATACGAGGGAAAATCTTCCTGTGGAGATGATCTCTGACAGTATGACCGCCATACTGGGGGTAAACTGACTGGATAGGGGTACACAAAATGCTACAAACTGCATGTAATGGCCACATTCCCATGTATGTCCCAGGCACAACTGCTTCCAAAACTTCTTTAAGATAACGCTGACAGAGCAACCTTGTCAGCAGAAAGTCGCTTGGACAAATCAACCAGGGCCTGACTCAACGAAGTGGTAAACAATGTTCAGCTAAAAACAACACAGCACAGACTTCAGTTCAGCCGTCCCTTGCTTACACTTGATTTGGTGGAGGTTGTTTTTGTTGCACCGTCGAGGGTACACGTTTGTCCGACTGATTTCAAGTTTGCTGCATGCTGTGAATCGTCAGCATGGGAAGAAAGTGCCTTCTTTCCTCGGTTGGAATAAAGGAGCGTTTTACCACACGGGACACAGAAACACGTGCCCGCGACTGGCACTTTTGACACCATTCTCCGAATTTCACACCACTGTCATTTTTTTCCTCTAGCCAGGCCATCTCCCTTATTTTTCACATCCTTTTCAAGTCACTCACATCACAACCCCTTTCGACAAACTTCATATTTCCGCGATCTTGACAAAACTTATACCAGTTTTTATTCAGCTTTCTCAGACCATGCCGCTGCATTCCATGATCCACAAGACTGGCGTCTTTCTACCGCATACTGATAAAGTCGATGACATCATTTCGCTAAGAACGTGTTTTCGCTGACTATTTCCGTTTTCGCTTCACTTGCAGTAAACAGGGTTCCCACTTCCTCACAGAAAAAAATTCAAGTGTTTTTCAAGGGTTTCTAAAGGGATATTTTAATTTTTAAGGGGCAAATTTAGCTGTACGATTGAAAAAAAAAAGAGTGAATAATTACCTTACACATGTAATCCAGCCATGATGATAAGGTGATTACACTTCTGTAGTCTTTTCCATGCTCAATATCATATACAAAAATAAAAAATGAAGTCTTTTACAGAAACTGAGAAATCAGAAAAGAAAACTTTCAATCTGCTTTCTGGACCAGTATCTGACATGGGATGTCCAGCTGCTTCTGTTTCAAGTCCTTATTCAATGATTCATCAAAAAGCATGACATATTCATTAATTCTCTTCCGGCAGCTGCAGCGGAGGCCCCTCTCTGGCACATTTCAGGAGGGAGCTCTGCAAACTTTACTTTTAAAATACAGCCACTGTATATGTTGTGTGGAAGTGTGTGTGTGAATGGTTGGCGGGCCTGGACTAGCCTAATGCTTGTTCTGGGGCAGGATCGGGAGCGGGATAACCCCTCTTGAAAAGGTGAACGTGGGTAGCCTTCCTGCAGCTCCACACTGAACTGTTTTTTTTTGTTTTTTTTAAACTTTTTTTAATTGCTTTAAACAAAATGACAATAACAAATACACAAAAGAAATCATATTCATTATAAGTGAATTAAATATAAAGCTAGAAAAAAAGTATGAGAGAGAGAGAGAAAGAGAGAGGGAGGGAGGGAGTGGGGGAGTGAGAGAGATTGGGTTGGGTTTGTGCGTGACTTCAAATGCTTTCAGTAACATAAAATCAAGTTTTGGATGTTGGACAAACAAGCTGTAAAACACAGTGGAGAGTACATGGGCAAACAAGACCTATATCAATCATATGTAGTGTAAACACAAAAATACTAATACTTGATTACATGCGGGAGCAAAAGTGGCCTTTTGAACTGTTTTTTAGTTTGGTGTGTGTGTGTGTGTGTGTGTGTATCTGTGTGTGTCTGTCTCTGTGTGTGTGTGTGTGTGTGTGTGTGTGTGTGTGTGTGTGCGTCTTTCTGTGTGTGTGTGTGTGTGTGTGTGTGTGTGTCTGTCTGTCTGTCTGTGTCTCTCTCTATGTGTGTGTGTGTGTGTAGGCTAGCTGGTAGGTAGTTGGGGGGGGGGGGGGGGGGGGGGGGGGGGGGGGGGGGGGGAGGGGGGGGTATGAATGCTGTCTTTTAAACAAGAAAGTAGGATTTTTTTTTTTTAATTACAAATGTGCTCACACGAGTCACTTAGTGTCTATGGAGACGACGTGACGATTGATTTGAAGTTCAGTGTATGATTTCACTCTTTTTTTCAGTTCTAACAGAAAAAAGGAGCAATGCCAAAAGTTGCAAAATATCTAATTTTAGTTTCCCCACGCCGATAGTTCGTCGCAATCGAGTAATATGTTAACATTGCTGCAAACAGTTTCGTGTCGTCTTCAGCAGATCGGAACTGTGATGATTGTTGATGGCATGAATCGTCCACAACACTTCAGCTTTGAACTTTTAACACATCTGTCCCACTTGCTGTTATTGTGGATTGGCTGACGATTCTTACTGAGGAAAGGGTCTGACCTGATGTTGATGAATTTAATGATTGCCGAACGAAGTCCGTAAGACTAACTACCAGCCTACTCGCGTTTTCCAATTCCACATATTTTTCCTCTTTCCGTGACTTGCAACCGCGATTCGCCACCTGCCCGAACATCAACCGTCTTTTTGCTCACTTTACGGAAAAAACGATGTTTGTTGTCTCTGCATTCAGTGATCCAGCTTCGATATTCTTCCTTCTGTAACCACAACGGATCAAATGCGCAATTTCCCTTAGGCTATGATGACATACGCAAACAGTGTTGGCATTCACCGAAGTTAGGGAGCATGGCGCACTTTGTCGGAACGCGAACAATAACCAACTATTGAATTGCTTCCCTTTGCTTGAAAAGCGACGACCACACAGAACGATTCGAGAGGCGAAAATCGATGTCCGAAGTCTTGTTCGCGTTTGTTCTCCGATTCGTCTTCAATGTTACGGTCATGTTTTGGTCCGAAAACGATTTTTAAGGGGATTTCAAGGGATGGTAGGGATATCTGCAGTATTCAAGGTTTTTAAGGGCCTTGAGTAAAGAGACAATGTAAGGGAGAACACTCTATCCATCCTCGTCGGGATTCCGACCCGATTTACTCGTCGGAGACATTCGCTTCGGACGGTTTTCTTTCCGATCGGAATCAGATCGGAACGCTACGCGATTTTTGCTTAAAATCGGAAAGCAACATTTTCAAAAATTCGCAAATCGGATTCCGATCTGAATCGGAGATCTGGCACCCCTGCATTCTTGATCTAGTTGCGCTTCATACCTGTTATGATACTTTTCAATGTCTTGTGGCGACATCTGTTGAATCTGTTCTATGCTGAATTCATTTCCGAGGAACTGTTTTGTTTTCCCACATGCTGCTAAAGAATACAGCCTTTCTTTTTTTGACATAACAACTTGTTCATTTGTAAGTTCAGGAAGGTTTAGGCTGCGTTCATGTTTTTTTTATTAATTATAATTATTTTATTTTTAAAAATGAGCGCCGAAAAGACTGTTACCAATCTTGTATACCATTTGCTGTTATTGGGGTCTAAGTATAGGTACACAATGCTTGGTAAAAGCCTGTTTAAAAATAAAACCGGCGATCTTGGCAAACTAGACTTTGAAGACTCAGCAAAGCTGATTGCTATCATTGCAGCTTCGTTTGCTACGAAAGATTTTCTAGTTAAGCAAGGAATAATTCCAGACAGTATAAATATGTAAAATAAAAAATACATTTATAAAAATGGCTTCATTCGTAATGATGATAGGCGGCGCTGTGGTTAATGCGCTTGCTTTTAGCGGAAGTAATTACGCATTTAGTAAACTGCGGGATGACGGCGAGAGAAAAAGACATAACAAAGCTATGGAGCAACTAGCAGCTGCACATAACTATGAGGT
>CM031613.1:66714907-66809108 GCA_018398815.1 Conus ventricosus
ATCACGCCTTAGATAATTTAGCTGTTTGTGGGGAGTTACCCTGATCTCCCTGTCCACTAGTTTAGTTGCTTTCAGCAGCTGTTCAGATGTTTGTGTGACTTGCATTGAATAAGAAATGAACCATTCCTCAACCTCTTGATGGACCGAGGGTCACCTGCTAAAGCTTGAAAGCCCTTCTGTATGGCGAAAGGGCTCAGAGCTGAAAGGGGTCTTTCCTGCTCCGTCCCTTCCATCACGAGCCAGGAAGCCAGAATCCTGTCCTCTGTCGTACCTCCATATCGGAATCACTATCGGAATCAAAATTCCCTGAAATAGGGGATGCAGCCTTCCCTCTTTTGGGGGGAATTGTTTTTGAAAAAGCCATAATGTATTTTATTTTATTTCATCTCTCCCTTACCCACCCACCTTGGAGTCCAACTAAGGGGCCAGGGCCAAGAAACCAATGTCTTGACCCCTTCCAGGCTTCGGGAGAGATATACGACAAACAGAAACTACCAACCCTATCCCCCTGATCATGCTCAACTCCCGGGGACTGAGAGCTGAGCACTGCAGGGGTTAACTTGGCCAGTAGGGGAACTGTCTGTCTTGACCCAGCCCCAAGAAGGGGAGCCGATTAGTACACCCGGGCCAAAGCGTACTTCCTGTCTAGGAGAGGTCCGAGCCAAAGTGATGTGTTGAGAGCGCTGGCCTCTCAATCACCAGGATCTCATTCCCCTCCGACACAGGTCGCACCGCACGGCAAACACGGCGGATCTTAAGGAGACCACAGAGAGAAAAGGAGTGTGGAAAAGAAGACTTGAAGAGGAGACGAAGATAGAAAAGGGCCAAAGAAAGGCAGAAAACAAGAAAAGGAGAAAGGCGGGTTACTCTTAGTCAGGATCCTCACCCTTAGCCTATCTGACATGGGAAGCCCTACCAGGGGCATCAACTTCTTACCACGTTTCGCTTAGGCCATACAGCATCTTCACCTCTCAGGCCTACAAGCAGTGTGAAAAAAACCAGCCTATCTCCCAAGTATTGATGCCCCCGTCAGCATAGCCTAAAGGATCACTGGACCACGCAAACCCTCCGACCACGACAAGGTCGCAAACCCCCGGAGGGAACCAGCCTATCTCCAAGTATTGATGCCCCCGCCAGCAAAGCCTAAGGGATCACTGGACCGCGCAAGCCCTCCGACCACGACAAGGTCGCAACCCCCGGAGGGTCGAAGGACGAGCTGTGAGGTTAAAAGACCTCGGACAACAGAGCACACCCTTCACAGGACTAAGGTGAGCATCCCGTGGACACACTGTGCACAAGAATATCATCAAAGAAGTTGATAGCAGAAAACTGATCTAATGCAAGCACACGCATCATACGTGTAAACACTGCAGGAGCCGACACAAGCCCAAAAGCATCCTGACAAACTGGAATAAACCCATATGTGTTGTAAAAGCTGTCTTTGGACGATCCTCGGGCGTTTAACCACAATCTGCCTGTACCCTTTTGCAAAATCAATCTTTGTGAAAAACTGAGCATTGGCTAACCTTGCAAAAAGGCTCTCAACGTCAGGAATAGGTTCAGCATAAAAGACGGTAATCTTATTCAAAGACCTGAAATCAATGCAAAAACGACATGTACCATCTTTCTTCCTGGCCAACACAGCTGGAGATGCATACGGACTATTCGATGGCTCAATGATACCAAGATCCAATATAATACCAATCTCTCTCTCAACAACCTCTTTCGCAGAAAAGGGGATATAGAAACACTTCTTTCTAACAGGGACATCTGTTGTAAGAGGGATCTCTAAGAGTACATCACCTGAGAAAGACCCTGGTCTAGGAATCAAAATGTCCTGAAAATCATCAAAGACTGCACACAACTCCCTGGATCAGTTGTCAGACAAAGCACAATCAAACTGCGCAAAACGAACATCTTCATCTGGCATAGAAGACGCCATCGGAACAGTTAAAGTGGGAATGGGTAAAGCGTCACAGTCCTGGACGACACCAACTGTATAAACCACTTCATGGACAACAGACTCTGGAGAGGGCTCCTGTGTAACCACAGAAAGACCAAGTCCTGGAGAACACTCTGAAAAACACTGTTCTTGCTCACAAGCCAAAGGTGCTATTTCTGACCAAGGCCCTGAAGTACCCTATGAAAGAACAACTGTAGGTACAGAAGTAGACGCAACAGCACGACGAATATACTGACCAACTGGCTAACAACTTTAACGAGTCAGTTGGTAAGAAAACTAAGACTTCATCATTAACTTGAAAACGACGTTCCCTGGCCTTGTCCAAGTACCTTTTACCCTTCAAGGTAGAATCAGCGGAATTCTCCATGGCTAACTTACATGAGTCGACAATGACATTCTTGAGTTCAAACAGGTAAGAATAGAAAGGTTTTGCCTCAACATCCTGAACATCTGACCAAGTCCACGACTCTCGGAGGGCAACTCCCTGCAAAAAAAACAACAGTGTAACTGTTTGCAAACAACGATGCCATGCCTTTGGGCCGAGTACAGACAATCTTTTTCAACATGGACTTCAAAGCCCCGGGGTTTCTCTCAAAATGCCCTTTTTCCTTCAGGTGTTATGGCGAGGCGTATGCCCTTTGCACCCACAAAGCTTTAAAAATTGTTTTCATGGACCGAGTTGAACGTGTCCCCTGTTCGATAGAATCTCTGGGGGGAAAACCCAAAAACCCAAAAAAAAGATCCCCAAACAATCCCTTCCCCCAAAACCCTTCAGGGAATATCCTTCAAAAAAACAGCCCCCGGGGAAATCGGGTAGGGTAGAAAATTTAATTTTTGGGTCAAGCCCCAAAGGGGAGGACAATGGTTTCCAACGTTTAAAACCCCACTTGATAAAAAGGAAAAGGGGATTTTAACTGTTAAGTGGAACGAAGAAGGGGGTCCCGGAAAAAAATGTTTCCCCTTTTGATCAGTTTCTGAAAACATCACGGAGAACTTTCTTCGAAAATTCAACGTCATCCCGGGCCCCCAAAAAGAACTTTGTTAAAAAATCGGGGGCAGAGTTTGCTGAGAACCTAAAATTGCCCTGACAAAATCAAAACGGGCCCCCAAAACCCAAGTTTTTAGGCCCGAACTTCAACAGGAACAACTCCCTTAAACCCAAAAGGACTTTCTTTTTTGACAAAAGGGCCTTTGAAAAACCCAACCCATCAGACAGTTTTGGGAAAAAAGTTAGTTGTATCAAACTTATCACCCCCAAAAGCAAGACTTCAATGAATCTTCTTATTTTGTTTTGAAAGGTCAGAACGGGAAAATGTTCACCCTCGGGGATCTGAAAAAAGGTTTTTTGGTCCAAACGGGTTTTGCTCTGGGCCCTCGAAAAACACCCGGCCGCGCCAACCCTTCACCCCACAGCTTTTGGGCCCTTAAACGTTTTCCCCTTTTGACCCCAGCTAGGGCCCGTAACGAGTCACCCAAACCGCACTTTTTCCGGACGCCGTTTCTTTCCTAAAGCGAACACGCTTTGTGTTTGGACGCTTGGAGGGTCCCCAAATCTTCAAGTTTTTTTTTTGGGTACGTTTTTTTTGGGATTTTAATTTTCCCTGTGGGGTTCGCAATGCTCAGGGGATTTACTTGAGAATGTGACAAAAACTGGCTTTTCCCAAAACCCGTTGTGTCCCCCTTTAATTTGGGATGTGTTAAACTTTTTGCCGAACTTTGCGCCGGGGAAAAACCCTATAGCCTGAGCGGGCTTTGCGTCTTTGGTGATGTGCTTGTAGCCGAAGTAGGTAAAAACCAAAAAATGTACGCCCTCCCGGGGGGAACTTTCTTTGGTCAAACTTGGGAAGCATTTTTTTGAAGGGAAAATTTTGCTGTGAAAAGGGGCGTATTTACACTGTTTTATCATTTTTATTTCTTTTTTGTTGCAAAATTTTTATTTTACTATGGTTGCTTGTAGAGCAACGTGGGGCCAAATTTAAAGGGGAAACCTTTGATACATAATTATTTCAAGAAATAATTTTCACTACTGAAAAACAGTAAGGGTTTGTGGGCCCCAAACGAAATTAAGTAAACAATTTTCATAATTAAAATTTAATACTTCTTTTCCCAAATTCAATTATTTTTTTATGGGAAAATTAAAATTTTAAAGTGTTTTTTGTTGGTATTTAACCATTGGGTGTTTTGTTTTGTGTTGTGGGGTGTTGGGTGTGAGAGAGGGGAGAGTTCGAGGGGAGAGGGGGTGAGGGGGGGGCCCAAAAGGGGATTATGGAAAAAAATTGGTCATTCTCTCCTGTACTTTTGGGAACGTTTAAAGGTTTGGGTTTTTGGGACTTTGGGGGGAAAAGGTCAAGAGTTTTAAAGGGAAAGTTTTAAAAACAAATCGTGGTAACAGGTTTGGTTTTTGCTTTGAAATAAAACTTTAATCTTCAAGGGTGAATGTTTGACCAGTGAGAAAAAAATAACAGCAATGATTACGGGGTGGGGGGAAAAAAGTTTTGAAAATTGTCAGTTTGTCCTTCTTTCCCTTTTGATTTTTTTTTTGTCATAAACAAAATTCAAAGTTTTTTTTCCGGCGACTTTTGCAGTTCACCCAAATTTCGGGGCGGGAGGGGGAGACAGGTAAAAAAATTCATATAGAAAAGGATTTTTTTGGAAATGAAAAAGAATTTAAGTATTTTTCCCAAAAGGGGGACACAAAAAAAATTTGTTCCCCCAAACACCAGTCCCTTTTATTTTTTTTTTTAAGAACGTAAAGGAAGCTTTTTTTAAGGGTTTATTTAAATTTGGGGTTTTTTTATTTTTTCCCCAGTTTACAAATTTGAAAATTTTGGAAATTTTTCCCTTGGTGGATAAATAAAACTTAAAATATTGTTTTTTTTTAAAAAAGGGAAATTATTCTTTTTTAAGGGGGGTTAAAAAATTGGGGGGGGGGTTTAAATTATTTAATTTTGAAAAATTTTTGAGATTTAACTCCCCGGAACTTTAAAAGACTTTTGGTTTTTGTTTTTTAAAAAATTTTTTATTTCAAACGGGCAAATTTTGTGTTGTTTCGGGGTTAAAAGGTTGGGGGGCGTGGGGGGGGGTGGTGGGGGTGGGGGGGTTTGGGGGGGGGTGGGGGGGGGGTCGGTTTTTGGGGGTTTGGGGGGTAAAAACCCGGGGGGGTGGGGTGTGGGGGCGGGGGGTTGGGGTCGTTTGGGGTTTGGTCGGCCCTGTTTTGGGGGGGGGGCCCCCCCCCAGAAAAGGAAGGGGGGAGAAGGGGGAAGCCAAACACCCCCCCTTTCCTCCGGGTTCTTCCCCCTTCCCCATTTTTTTCCCCGACCTCCTCCCCCCCCCGGGGCGGGGATTTTGGTGGGTTTTTTGTTTCCGTTTTGTTTTGTGTGGTGGTGGGGGTTTTTTGTGAGTGGGGGGGGGGTTTTGTGTGTGTTTTGGGGGGGTGGGTTTTTTGGGGGGTGTGGGTGTGGGTGGGGGGGGGGTTGGGTGTAGGGGGGGTGTTTTTTCCGTTTTTTTCGGGGTTTTTCCCCTTCCCCTTTTGGTTGTTTTTAAATTCCGGTTTTTTGGTTTTTTTTTATTTTTTTTTTTCATTTTTTTTTTGTTTTTTTTTCCCCCTTTCCCCCCCTTTTAATTGTTTTTTTGGTTGTGGTTGTTTATGTTTGTTTTTTGTGTGGGGTTGGGGGTTTTGTTTGGGTGTTGTGTGTGTGTTTTTGGGGGGGTTTCTTTTTTTGGCGGGGGAATTTCCCTTTTGAATGCAGGGTCTTTTTTCATTTTCAGTTTCTCTCCTCTCTTATCTCTCTCTTTTTCCTTTTTCCCTCCCCTCTCTCTCTCTTCTCTCTTCCCCCTCAAAACTTTCGTTTTGGCCGTTTTTTGGTTTATGTTTTTTTTTTGTTGTGGGTTTTGGTTTTGTGTGTGTGTGTTTTGTGTTTTGGTTGTGTGGGGGGAGGGGGAGAGGGGAGGGGGGTGTTGTGTGTGTGGGGTGTGGGAGAGGAGAAGAGAAGAGGGAGAGAGAGAGTGTGTGTGTGTGTGGTGGGGTTGAGGGAGAGGGGGAGAGAGGGGATGGGGAGAGAAAAAGGGGGAGAAAGGAAGAAAGAAGAGAGAGGGGAGATAGAGGGGGAGTGAGATGGGGGAAAATGAGGGGAGAGAGGAGAGAGATTGTTAGTTATGAGGGCAACCCAATTGTCATGTTAAAACCATTTTCCTCTGATTTGTTTTTATTGATTTTGTTTACTGTAAAAAGCTATCTTTTTTTCCCCAATTGTAAATTTCTTCAAAAAATTTTATTATTAAATCGGGCCTTCCCTCCCTTTTTCCACTTCCCCCCCCCTCTCTTTTCTCTCTCTGCATGCTTTTATTGTTTTGTGTGAAAAAGGAAATCCGTGCAGGTCTGTTTCTTTATGTATGTATTTCAACATCATCCTCCCCACCCCCAATCTCCCCCTCCCCTCTCTCTCTATGTCAGTTTTCTCTCTCTCTCTACCCCTCTAAATTCCTCTCTCTCTCTCTCTCTCGGTTTTGCAGGGGGCGCCGGTGTAAGGTGATGTTTCTTTTTTTCCCCTATTGTTTTTAAAAGGGGGAAAAATTTTGCGTGCCGGGGTTTGTGTATTTCTTTGTTTCAACCTTTCCTCTCTCACTCCCCTTTTCGTTCTTCTCTCTCTCTCTCTCTCTCTTTCTCTCTCACAGACCACACGCACACCCCAAAACACACAAACCACTCCACATACCACAAAACACCAACACTCTCACCGGGGATTTTGGGTTGCACCCGTTTTTCGTAAAGCGTGGTCTTGTTTTGTTTTTTTTTTTTCCCAATTAGTCGGCTTTTAAAAAAGTTCATACCTAAACCCAATTGTTTTTGTTAATTTCTTTAAAGGGGGTTTTTTGACGGTAAGTTTCTGCTTTTTTGAAAATTTTTGGGAAAAAGTGCGCGCGCATGTGTGCATGCTTTTGTGCGCAGGGTGTGTGTGGTGTGTGTGTGTGTTTTGTGTGCGAATGTGGGCGCGGGGCCCGTGGCCGCGAAAGTGGTCCCGTTGTGTATGTGTTTTTTTATTCGTGTATGGGAAAAAAAAAACCTTGCAGAAAAGGTCCCCAGTGTTTTGGGGGGCCCAAAGACAATCCGTGTTCTTTTTTGTTACACTGGGCCCCTTTTGGGTGAACCCTTTTGTGTAAACTTTTGGGTCGCTTTTGGCCCCGATAAGACCCCAAAGCAGGGGGGAGTTCGCTATTCTCCCCGTTTTTCAGTAAAAGCGCCTTGGGGGCCCTTTAATCCCCGGGGACACTCTAGGGTTTAGATACCAGACGCAAGGCCAAACAAGTAAAAAAGCCCGGCTGGTTGGCTCCCCGGCGCAAACAATTTGTTCTTCGGTTTTCCGTCTCACGTTTTTGAAAAAATTTGACTCAAGCGACTTAATGCTGCGTCGAACTCCCCGTGAACGGGGCTAAAGAAAAACCCTGGTTTGGAAGTTTACTCAAATTAAACCGAAATTTTTTTTCCCCAGGTATATTCCCCAAATTTGGGTTCTGTGACAGGGTCTATCCAAGACACAAGTCAAATTGCCCACAAAATAAGGACAACTGACTGACACTGTAGGCAATGGACACTCATCCACTGACCACCAAAAGAAACACACTTCACTGAGAGGTTCCTAACATCTGACTGTTAGAAACTAACCGCTTGCAAACACCACAAATGGTAACACCAGTACCACAAAGAACAGAACTCAAAGTGCCATTCACAGAACCGGATTCCAAATGTAATTTGCCTGTGAACTCACCAGCAGCTATACAAGCAAAAGGAGTATCCAGAACAGAACAAGAAGCGTTAGACTGTTTACTGTCAACTGACTTCTAGACACTTATCTGGGTGGCTAAGGTTACAAACTCTACAAGGATTTTTACCTGACTTCCATACGTGCACTTAGCAGCTACATGTCCTGTCTTCTTACACAGAAGACACACAACACTAGTAGACTGATCAGAAGCACCTCCTGAGAAACTCATACCACCAGAGTTATGATGGCCACCATGACCACGAAACGGTTACCACCAAAGTCATTTCCATGACCAGCTGAGACAGCAGAGTTATGACGGTCACCATGACCACAATGACGGTTACCAACACAATTATTTCCATGATCAGCTAAGAAACCTGAGGAACTCTCACCACCAGAGTTATGACAGCCACCATGACCATGACCACGGTTAGCACCACCTGAAGTAAGGTAAGGTACTGTTGCTTATACCCAGCCGACCGCAAAGGGCCATATCAGGGCTGTCGCCACATTAAAATCAACTCACAAGTCATCAAAAAAAAAACCAACCCAAAAAACAAAAAAAAAAACTTTCACACATCTCTTTAAAATACATCTTCTAAAAACGCACTAGAAACTTCGTTAAAAATCTTTCTTCCGTAAAATCTTAAATCAGATGAAAAATGTTCATCTTTTCTGAAACCCAAAGATCACGTCAGGTGGGACATCTCTGAACAGGGTTTTCATGGACTGCTGTAAAGTGTTTATGTCTCACATCGTGCAAGTCCCAACAATCTGAAAGAATATGTTTCACTGACCACCACCTGAGAAACCAGAGCTCTGGTCACAAACTCTGAAAAAGTAGAATACCTGGTTCCTCTATCTGACTGATAAGGGACTCTACCAGACTGACCATGGTATGGAACTCCCGGGACATGTCCAACAGAACCAAGAATGTTAACATCAGCTTTCTTAGAAAGCACCTTAGTAGGATGAGCACGTCTGTATGATTCAGCAGACCTGATCATATCACTAAAAGTTTTCTCATCCTTTTCACAGAAAAAGAGCCAAGTCCTTAGAAACACACTCCAAAAACTGTTCATGCTTAATAAGGTCCACCAGACCTTCAAAAGACTTATCAACCTTTGCCAAAGAGATCCAATGGTCAAAAAAACGCCTAGGCTCAACTGCAAAGATTTCAAATGGTTCATCTGTACCAGGCTTGGCCTCACGAAAACACTTCCAAAAACCATCCAAAGTACACTGAAACTTTTTCAACAAGCTCTCTTTCAAAAGCTCATTTGAGATATTATTATCCCTTGCAAGCTCTCTTTCAAAAGCTCATATGAGACATTGTTATTCTCTGCAAGCTCTCTTTCAAAAGCTCATATGAGACATTGTTATTCTCTGCAAGCTCTCTTTCAAAAGCTCATGAGACATTGTTATTCTCTGCAAGCTCTCTTTCAAAAGCTCATATGAGACATTGTTATTCTCTGCAAGCTCTCTTTCAAAAGCTCATATGAGACACTATTATTCTCTGCAAGACTATGATAGAAAGTTAAAGCAGAACCCTCGAGCAACGCAGACAGGCATGTAACCCACAAATTCTCAGACCACCCTAAAGTAACGAGCATGGGTTTCAAAGTGAAACAAGTAACTGTCTACGTCATCAGTCTTTTCTTTGAAAGGGGGCAACTTGGGAAAAGTAAGACGAGGGGCATTAGATCTGGGCAAACCAGAACCCTGACTGTCATTGTCCTGTCCTAAGACTACACCCTGCTGAGAAGTCAATTGAAACTATATTCTTTTAGTTTCCTCTATCTTCTGAATTCTTTAAGTTTCCTCTTGCATTTGTATCTGCTTTCATTTAGTTATCTCTTCTTCCTGCTCTCTTCTCAACTGAAATTCTTTCATCCTGATTCTTTCCTCTCTTTCCATATCTTGAGCAATACATTTATCTACATAGGCCAACAGAGTTTCTCGCTCCAAACCACATATTTTACCCTGCTGTAAATATTTAGTGAAAACTTTGTCCTCGTCCATAGAGGACACAACAGGAACTCTCTTCCTTAGCTTTCTGTGCCATAATGAGACAAGAAATACTGTCCTGTCCAACCAGACACAAACGCTAGTGGACCAAAAGAAATACTGTCCTGTCCAACCAGACACAAACGCTAGTGGACCAAAAGAGAAACAATTGCTATCAAAAGCCAAAAGGTTTCAAACCTATGTCCACTACACTATATATATTCCAAAAGAGAAGATTTTGTACTTTACAAACACTAACGACCAATCATTCTTTAAAAGGACTAAACATTTTCCAACCCAACCAACAAAAATATAAGAATAACCAATGAAATAGGAATTCAGGAATACGGAAAAAAATAAACACAATCGGCAATCAATGCCAAACAACAACATAACCAATGTCCTACCAGGGTACAGAATACAGAATTCTTTTTATTTTTTCAAACACAAAAAAAAATCCAAAACAACTAATCAATTTTTTTTCAAAAAATGGTTCAGACAGCCACTCACTCAAGAGAAAAGAGCCCCTAAGAACGCTTAAGAAGCAACACAATCCCTAAGTAAGGACAGAAACAGAAATAATCAGGAGAGACAACCGAAGATAATGAATCTAAAGCGCACAAAGGAAGAAAGAACAAGGCCTGTGTATCTCCAGAAACTATACAGAAGGTGATATCCCGTCATGCTGGAGACCGGAAAGAAGTCAAACACAGTCATACAACAACACAATCTCTCAAAAGCAAAGTCTGTAAATGTGGTCTATACTTAATTGGGGCAAACTACAGTGGCATAAAAGCAAATCCTACTACTAAGACAATTCCTAATTTCATGTCAAAAGAAATTTAAGCTACAGGGTCACCAGAAGTTATGGATGGTGTGGTGCTGTGAGTGTTACTGTATTACTCTCACTTTCAAAAGTTTGGACGTGTGTAACGATTATTCCCTACACACACCCACAACATACAAACATGGACTGCCAGGCAATATACAAGTTGTTTCTTTCTTTTATATGCTGCCTGAAACAATTAAAGGGTCATTCCTCTGAAATATGCCCAGAATTGTAACATGGATACTGAAAAATTAATTTTTTAATTTTAAATAGCTAATGACTGTAAAAGATTGCTAAGCATGTCTAGCTTCATTTTTGGAGAAACATAAAGCTGAAATTATGTTAGTCACATTCATTTTGAAAAAAAATCTTGTCATGTTATCATGTGACATGAGTAACCTAGGACACCAGGTGCAACTACTTAAACCAACATGGAAAGGGTTTTTTTTTGTTTTTGTTTGGCAGCTTTAAACAAGTTCAGATATACATATAGCCAAAGAATTAAATAGTGGGGGAAAACAAGTGCTGGCTAACAATTCTTCCATCATTATAGTAATGACTTCGCAAAGATTTGAACTTTAAAATAAAATTAAAAAAAAAAAGGGGTGTGGGGGGGTGTGGGGGGGTGGGGGGGGGGGGGGGGGGGTGGGGGGGGGGGGGGGGGTGTTGAAGGTGAAGAAAATGGGAACATAAAATCAAGTAAGTATATTACAATTATGAAAACCCTTCACTAACTGCATGAGGGAACCATCGCAATTCCTCCTGAAGACAAATCTATGGGTATTGCCTGCTCCTAGGCCTTTCATCCACTGGATCGAACTCATCAGGGAGACATGGCTGATTGTGTCTGTCCTCTTGGCGTCAAATAGAGACACACCACAGACCATAACTCTGTGGTGTTCTCACCACCAAGGGTTAAAAAAAAAAAATCCAACAGCACCCGTAAAGCAGCCAGTGAAGGGTTGTAAATGAAACAAAACAGAAGTGTGGAGAGGAAAAAAGTTGCTGAAAAATAAAAAGATTATGCAAACAGTATAAAGTGTAGGGGACAATCTTTGAGCCTACAATGCTTGAAGACACAATCAAGGATGCAAGGGAGATCAAAAGATGCGGAACAGTCTGAGTGGTCAGCTCTGCTGTTCAATAATAACCCAAGTATTGTCAGCGGCTAAGAATTGTGCAGAACAACCTTTACTTGGATCTACTAAGAGATGCAATCTCCCATTGATTGACCAAACATATAAAGCCAAACAATTAAATAGTGGGGGAAAACAAGTGCAGGCTAACAATTCTTCCGTCATTATTGTAATGACTTGGCAAAGATATATATATATATATATATATTAAGGACTTTGTAACATTATTTTGTGCCTGCAATCATTTTTATTTGGTTATGGCAATAACACCAAATAGCATACCCATGCACTTGTTTTCTGCACTCAAATTTTCGTCATAGAACATGTGGCACCAACATTTATTTCAGCATTAGTTTTCATAGAAAGCAATACACAAACACTCATGATATAGTAGTTTCACAAATAATTCTGTTTTTGCTTTGATGATGTGATGAGTTAAATGAAAATGAGACACATGTAATGCATGACACCAAACTTAAAATGTCAAAAGAAAACCCTGTTCTATTCCTTTTTTTCCCTCTCTTGACTCTTTTTACTTATAATAGGTAGCGGCACGCCCCTGTCAGCAGTGAGGGAAAGGTTGATTTTAGGTGAAAATAGGCCAACTTCAATCAGGCAGTACTGGTGTAATACTGTATCTATAACGATGCTTTTTGATTCTGAATAAACCTTTATTTATCTACTTTTATTCTCATGTATTTTCATTTTTGTCATGAATGCGTGAGAGAGAGAAAATCTAAATGAAAAATACCCCCTGGAAAGAAAAGTCAGCTTCGCCGTCAGCAAAATTGCCGACGTCCGCCGAACCCGAAGTTGGTACGTGTTGGAAAATCTCGACTCGCTTTACACATGCTGGACAGAGTGATCTAAAAATAGTTTCATAATAAAGATCGAAGACTCCTCTTTAAAACAGTACAAGTTTCAAAATAATTTAAGTCCAGTATTAATTTGAGAAAACGAGTTGAAAAATTGGGTAAATTTCAATCTACTTTATCTCCAAGAAATACTGAATAAAGATATATCATCTTAGGGTGCGCTGGAAAGAGGATTTCAAGTCCTACACAGCGGTATGAAAATTAGCTCTATCCGTGACATAGCCACCAATCGCAACCCGGGGAAAAGCGAGTGTGCGGAATGTCGCGAGGCACAACAATACAATCGGAATGGCGACCTACATGGCAAGTGCGTCGGACCGACACATCGTTTCAAATGAATGGGACGTCCGTGTCCAGGATCTCTATGGTAAGTTTTATTTGTGATTATGGCAGATCGATTATTTAAGCACATCTTTCAAAGAAATGATCGGTTTGAGAATGACCAGATTATGGTTAGTTTTGAATTAGAAGTGATCAAGTGGAAGTGTTAGGAAAAACATGTTCTGTACTCTTGTTGTCTTCCGGGTCGAAGTTGATTTAATTTTATCGGAAGGCTCATTTTACCTAAACATTAACTAAATTTTAATTTTCAAGATTGCACATTGTCGAATCGTATGTTTTATTTTTTATTTAATAAAAGTTTGGGGCTATTTTATTAAATTATTTGACAGTATCGATTACCGGAAGTGGAATGACTTTTGGTCACAAGTAACAAAATGATCTGGTCGATCTTGCGCGGCCATGTTCGTGCGTTTTTCTTCGAAGTTAATGCGCATAGTGATCGTTTATTTTTTTTGTTTTCATGCAATGATCTGTTGATTTCTGTCATTGTATGTGTATTTTGTAATAGTATTGAAGAAGGGGCAGTAGTACTTTTTGGGATTTTTCTCGCGTGTATGAGCCCACCACATCATTTCCGTTTATTATCTCTCTCTCTCCCCTCCCCCCTTATACAACACAGTCACGAAAAGAACATACATTTTATGAAAAAAGACTGCATTTAAAAAAAATACATGATCGATTGTGTGTGTGAGTGAATGAGTTTTTAGTTTGCTTTTTTGTTGCTATTGTTAAGGTACTTCAGCACTTTGAGCTTTCTACAGCCCTGATGTGGCCCTTTGCGGTCGGCTGGGCTTAAGCAACATTATCTTATCTTATCTTGAGCTTTCTAGTATTTATATAAATGTATGGTGAGAAAAGTCCTACACAGCGGTATGCAAATTAGCTCTATCCGTGCCATAGCCCCCAATCGCAAGCCGGAAAGCGAGTGTGCGGAACGTCGCGAGGCACAACAAATACAATGGGAAAATGGCGACCTACATGGCAAGTGCGTCGGACCGACACATCGTTTCAAATGAATGGACGTCGTGTCCAGGATCTCTATGGTAAGTTTTATTTGTGATTATGGCAGATCGATTATTTAAGCACATCTTCAAAGAAATGATCGGTTGAGAATGACCAGATTATGGTTAGTTTTGAATTAGAAGTGATCAAGTGAAAGTGTTAGGAAAAACATGTTCTGTACTCTTGTTGTCTTCCTGTCGAAGTTGATTTAATTTTATCGGAAGGCTCATTTTACCTAAACATTAACTAAATATAATTTCAAGATTGCACATTGTCGAATCGTATGTTTTATTTTGTATATAATAAAAGTTTGGGGCATCTTTTATTAAATTATTTGACAGTATCGATTACCGGAAGTGGAATGACTTTTGGTCACAAGTAACAAAACGATCTGGTCGATCTTGCGCGGCCGTGTTCGTGCTTTTTTCTTTGAAGTTAATGCGCATAGTGATCGTTTATTTTTTTTGTTTTCATGCAATGATCTGTTGATTTCTGTCATTGTATGTGTATTTTGTAATAGTATTGAAGAAGGGGCAGTAGTACTTTTTGGGATTTTTCTCGCGTGTATGAGCCCACCACATCATTCCGTTTATTATCTCTCCCCTCTCCCTCCCCCCTTATACAACACAGTCACGAAAAGAACATACATTTTATGAAAAAAGACTGCATTTAAAAAATACATAAATCGATTGTGTGTGTGAGTGAATGAGTGTTTAGTTTGCTTTTCTTGTTGCTATTGTTAAGGTACTTCAGCACTTTGAGCTTTCTAACAGCCCTGATGTGGCCCTTTGCGCGGCCTGGGCTATAAGCAACATTATCTTATCTTATCTGGCTTTCTAGTATTTATATAAATGTATGGTGAGAAAAGTACTAAAGAAATGTTCCTTGTTAAAAAATATGCTCACTTAAGATTATTTTCCAGTAAATCTCATTCACTTCATTGCAAATGTCTGTGATGTCTTGAAAACACTCACAATCACATTGATATAGGTGTGTGTGCGCGCGCGCACACACACACACACACACACACACACACATTGAAGCTCACAAACACCTCTTCCTCTTCTCCTGTCTTTTTCCCCCACTCTGACACAGGGGGCACGCATCTGAGAAGCATGCAAAAAACAATGGAAGTCAAATGCTTAAAATTTTCCTTTCTTTCCTTGAAGATGACCAGTTCATCGCATGAAACAGTACCTCACAGCAGAAGGAAGGGGGAGAAAAAGTAGGCCTGACCAAGCAGTCAGTTGCCACCAACAAGCTGCTTCTTCAACGGGACTGTTTGAGACGGACCTGTGAGAAGAGCTGGGATGAGATTTCCGCCTTTGTTGACAAAGTGTGTGATGAAAACTTTTTTTGCACACACTACACTGAAAACAGAGGTCAACCATGCAATCAAGGTGTTTCAACGTTATCCGATTTTTAGAGACGGATGTCAGGTTCGAACTGGAAAGTAGAAATATTGGTCACTTCTTGCAGAAAAAAGGAATCAAGCGACACCATCTCCTTTCACCAGATACCTTTGACCAGTCCCAGCTGTGTGAGGTGTCAGTGACAAATGGGTTGCTGATTGATCTGCTGATCTTCAGAAAGAAGAAGGCCTATCTCTACAAAAAGAGTGGTTCCACATGATAGGGTTAAACATTGCAGGGCTCTCTGACAAACAGCTCAACACAAATTGGCCAAAACCAGGAAACCCTATGACAGTCTGTTGAAAAGTGCTTCCAGACCCAGCAGTCAGCAGAAATTGAAAGACTTTCTTTTGCAGCCTCCAGAGCATTTTGTATTAAAAAAAAGAGTCTGGAACAAAACTTATCCCCACTAGAACCCTCTGCCTCTGCAGTACATTTGTCAGATCCTCAGGTCACATATGAAGAAAAGACGGATAATGGGAATGCGGCTATTAAATTAGCAACACATAGGAGACAGTTAGCTGCTCTCCGCCGGCAACTGGAAGAAACACAGGCAGCACTCAAAACATCAAAATCAGAAGTTGACACTCTGAAAAAACGTTTTGCATGAAGAAAACCAACGTTTGATGGCACTAGAAACGGAAATGGCTAAAATGATTGCTGATAAGAAATCATCAGATCAAGAACAACTTCTGTTAAGAGACAAGTTACAGACAGCGAACAGAAAAATTTCAACAACAGTCGAATTATTACAAAAGGCTAAAAAGGAAAGAAAATGATATGAAAAAAACAGAGCACATAATTAAACAACATCAAAGTGGAGGTTGTCAAAGAAAGATAAATGGTCTTAGACAAAAACTGAAGAGCAGCCAAACTACTGCATCAAATTTGAAAACAAAGATAATTACTCTGAAGGAAAAAATGGAAGCAACACTATTGGACCAACACATGCTGGTGAAGTTCTGCAAGATCCTGAAGAACTGCGCCTCAAAGATGAAAACGGCACTTCAAACCGGAGGCAAAGATAGCAGTTATGGAGCTTGTGGGAGAGTCTGAAGTTCCTGCTCACAGGTGTGGTGCTGTCATCAGAACTGCTGCACGGCTGTGTGGTGCCAGGATTCCAGAAGGTGATTTGCCCTCACAAAGGTCAGCTTTACGCTTTGCTGACCAAGAGCATGTGGTCAGCAAGTCTCATGTGGCAGAGGTCCTCGGAAGTCACGAGCACTGGGACTTGCACATTGATGGAACCAGCAGAGTGGGAAGAGCTACATCAGTCAGCAAGCTACCACCGCCAGTGGCTCCTTCTCCATGGGCATTCTTCCTGTGACAACAGAGGACACCTCCACCCTTGTGGACATTGCCATACAGATGCTGGAAGAGCTGTCTGATCTCCATCCAGAAGGGGCCCACATGAATTTCTACCATCTTCTTCTTGGCTTGTCCAGCATCATGACAGACCGGGCTGCAGTCATGAAATCTTTTGGCAGAAGGTTGGAGGGAGAAAGGCAAGAACTGCTGCAGTTAGATGAAGGACTGGAGTTTCTTCATTTCCTGCTTGGTCTTGGTGCTGAAAGCAAAAAAGCGCTGGCCCAAGATGAAAAGGAGAAGGGGGAGCCGCTTGGCAGAGATGCAGTACCTGGCTTTAAACAATTTCAGCTCATCAGATTGCTCAGCATACAGGTAAGTTTGACTGTCATTTTGTAAATCCCCCTTTTAAAAAAACCTTGCTGAATGTTCTAAGTACGTAAAATATTTTGACTTTGGTCATTGATGAAACACACTTTACTCTTGCTGTCATACTATCCATGTAGTTCTAAAGTAAAGATGCAGAACCTTTGAACATAAACACATTGTGACTTTTTTTGTGTGTGTGTGTGTATTCATGGATGTTAGTAATTTACTTTTAAAGTACACATCATTCAAGGGTAAAGGTAACACTTCTGACTGTCTTATAATGTTGCCTATGTGAAGTTTGCCAGACAAAATTTCTGTTGCAAATACACATGATTTATGTATAATTGTGGCCGTTTTAATGTTTCCTGCTTACCCAAAATATTTTGCACTTTTTTGGTTGTACCGTGTAGGTACATCTGGATGGCATGTGACTGTCTGGGGCCGCATGAAGATGACAAGCATGGCTGCAGAGACTGCTGGGAAGCCTACTGCTTAATGGTGGGGGGAGCTTCTACTGTGACCAGCTCCGAGAGAACAGATTCAATAAACATGTTCCAAGCTGCTGCCAGCCTCCATTATCAATCGTCATGACATCCAAGAGTGCCTGAGCTCCTACATGCCAAAGAATAACAGGAAAATTGAAAGTGTGCTGGCTGACTGCAACAGTGAGACCATTGACTGCCACATCATTGTGCTTGGCCTGCTATACTTCAGAATCACAGGTAATTAAGATTGATTTTGATTGTCTTTTTAAACAGCTATATAGTGCTTGGCCTGCTATACTTCAGAATCACAGGTAATTAAGATTGATTTTGATTGTCTTTTAAACAGCTATATAGAGCGCTATACAACTACTATCATCATTTGAACAGCTGAAGTAAAACTTGGGTATGTCAGATTATCAACAAAAGCTTCTTTTTTAGCTTTTGTATAATTGGTTTATTAAAAAGATGTGCTAGATGATTTTTTCTTCGTAATTGCAGTGTAATACAACCTGTTGTGTGTGTGTCGTATATGTGTCTGGTCACACTTTTTTTTTTTTTTTAAAGAAAAAACTTGTAATAAGCAGCAGCCATTACTGACAATAATTATAAGGATAAAAATTGAAACAGAGTAATAAGATATTTATGATCTGGTGCTTGTTTCTGTTTGAACAGGTCCATACTGGTGTCTTCTCAGGGGCATATTCACTACCTGGATTTCTATGTTTATGTTGAAAGCCTGCACACCCGGTTGCTTGACTGGCAGACAGATGATCTCCTCCCTGCGTGAAGATGTCCAGCCACTTTTCCAGGCATCCACTTTCCTCATAATGCAGACATCCTGCGGTCCTTACTGGCCATTGGGAAGAAAAGAAAACGGTGGTCACAGCTTTGTTGCAGAGGGTTGCGGTTATCTGCTAGAGGTTACCAGGCGCCAATTAGCAGATTTTCTACCGGTGGAAAGTACCACAGTGTGCAGGATGAAGAGCTGCGGCAGAAGCTTGACCACTCCAGTCTGACAAATTTGGGAAGTGAAGAATGCTTCGCCGATCTTGACTTTTCTCTGTTTAAGTGGGGAAATGCCAGCTTGCATCATCACTCCACCGTGAATCTGCTGAAGCGGAATAAATCCATTTCATCCTGGCTGGCCCTGAAGACCTCTGCAGAACAGCAAGACTTGCTGAAGCTGTCTGCCAGAAAGCTGCTGCACTGCGAGAAAAGCATGTGCAGATGGAAAAAGACACCATCCACAAGAAACAAGATCTTCTCCAAGAGGCAAGACTGGTCAAGGAAGCTGCAGAGGAAAGGAAATGTCAGCAGAAGATGTCTGTAATGGAGGATCTGAGACCTCACCAGGGCCCATGTTCATCACCTGCTGACATCCAACGGCTGCTCAGAGTCTATAGAACCCACAGGGCCCTCAGGAAAGCCTTACGAGCAAGATTCTTTTTCAGAAAATCATTTTGGAAAAAAGTCTTCACTGCTCAAGGTCACAGGATCTGTTCTAAAGCTTGTGAATCAGCTTTTGGAGTTTTTGGTGGGGAGGTGTTAGAACGATTGCCAGCAAAACCAGCCCGAAGTTCAGCCAGAACAGCGTCCACGCTTAGAGAGATCAAATCTTCTGAGGATGACTCTGATCAGAGTGAAGATCACCCCAGCTCTGATGAGGATAACAATGAAGAAGAGCAGACAGCACACAATTTTGAGCACTTCAACTACCAATTCAGGCAGCCAGAAGAGCTCATTGCTGTCTACTTTGAAGATGACTTCTTCATAGGGGCAGTGCACAACATTCTGAGAGAGGATCAAGCGGAGGTGAACTTCATGACCAAGGCGACTGTGGGTAGAGGTGCCAATGCCCGCCATGTGTACCTCTCATTTACCTAAAAAAAATTTATCTGTTTATAATCAAGGGGTGAATATTTAGAAATACAACTGTTAGATACCTGTAAAACCATACTACTGATTCACAGCTTAATTTAGAAACATGATGTACATTAATTTAGAAACATGATGTACGTTACATGATGTAACTTGGATTACCACTCCAGCACAAACAATGTGGCGTCATGTTACCTTTTTCACACTGTAAATGGTCAAATAGATAAATGAAAATAAATAATGTATTTTTCATGATCCAATAAAACTTTGTGAACAAAAACTTTTCACTCTTTCTTCCAACCACCCTTATCCTCTGAAAAACAATATTTACAAATGCATAGCAAATATTTCAGAAAGCATGGTGCTGTGTAGCTTGGACGCTTGCTTGGTAAGCAGAAAATGTGTACAGTGACGTTTCTCACACGCCCAAACATAAATTGTCTCAACATATATTGATACAACTTAATTTCAAAAATAAGAACCAAACAGAACTAAATCAAAATCGACAGTTATTTATTTCGCTCTGAAACTTAGAACAAAGCAAAAATTGGAGGGGACTCCATTTTTACTAGCAAAATTTTCGTCTGAAGCGTTTACCGTTTTTATCTCAATTACACAGCTTCATCTTTTCTTTCTTTCTGCGCACGCAGGCTGACACTCCTGCGGACACTCCCTGTATAGCCAGGCAGTGGAGTTTTGTGTGTATGACCCTTTTTTTATCCCGCCATTAAGGCAGCCATACCCCATCTTCGGGGAAGGTGCATGCTATGTGTCACGTGTCATCCATACCAACGGCCAAACTGGCCTTCTCTTCCGAAAGTTGGTGATGGGATTTTACGTGTGTGCAAGATGTTATGCGTGCGTTCACACACGGAACCTCGGTTTATAGTCTCATTCGAAGGACTACAGCTTCATCTTCACGATCCACAAATTCTTCCTAGCAAACTATTAAAAAATGCAGAACAGTAAACAGAGTTAGATAAATTATTCAAAAAAGATTGGTTTTGAGCAAAGAACTAATGTGAAATGATACGGCCCTGTGTTATAGGCTGCTGCGTGACACATGTAACATAGCAGTTTCAAACAGGATGCCACGAATTTGATTCGTCTCATCTCCTCCGACACACAGTGCAGAAACTAGCTTTTCGCTCCACAAATTAGTCCCTACACAGACCTTCAAATATTCATATATGGCATTTGATCCTGTTCTACAGCTCCACAAAAGAGTCCGAGCAATTGCACACACGTAACTCGTGTTTTGGTATACTACGACTGAAAACTTACTTCAAGTTCTGTTAAATACTTAATTTTAAACTCATTCATGCTGAATTAAGCTAGAATCCAAGCAGAATAATTATGTTTTTCTTTAGTTCTGATGTCACCGGTATGTCAGCATACTTTTAAAATGTTGTCATCTGCTCTTTGCGTTGACCACACGTTTTCAGACACCACACATGACATGGATCATACAAACTTGTTTTGCCGATTTCAGATGAAGCGAGTATCGCGGACAAAAAATTAAACCAATTAAACTACAAATAAGGCTTGCAGATGATTTTCATACTGCTTGTATGAAAATATCTTTTCATTCAGTATTTTCTAACATGCAAATAACACCACAGTATGGCTGTCACAACAGAAGTAAAGAAACATCGGCCATTTCATACGAAAGTTTAAACAAAAGGATCTTGTTTCAAGATACATACTTAGAATCTGATTCCTGTGATTTTTTAATGAATAAAGAGCATGGCTGTGCAAAAATAACATATATTAGTAATTTAGAAGTTGCCTTATTTTGTGCACGATGATGAGCCCCTATGTTGAGCACATGTCAGGAGAATGACCCATATCAATATAACATATCACATATTATTATTATAATTCATCACAAAATCAATAAATGCCACAACATAGCATGCAGATCAATATTTCATATCAACTAAGGTATGTAATAGCACAGAGAGCTTTAACCGTCGCTCTCACAAAACTGTCACATCAAATTTTTTTTCTTTCACAAACCTCGCTGGTCGCATCAGTAGTGTCCCAACAGACACAGTCCACATACTTGGCTGCACAGAGCCTAAGTTACAGTTTATAGCACCGATCACACGGCAAGCAGAGCTGCTCATGAACACAGATGAAGTGGAGTCTCACAGGGTACAGCAAACTAAGTCGAACTGCTGACCTGGCGGTCAGCCTCTCCAGATAAGATAAGATAATGTTGCTTATAGCCCAGCCGACCGCAAAGGGCCACATCAGGGCTGTCATCCGTTAAAATCAACTCACCAGTCATTTAAAAAAAAAAAAAAAAAAAAAAAAAAAAACCACCTTTCACACATCTCTTTAAATGACATCGTCTAGAAACGTACCAGAAACTTCGTTAAAAATCTTTCTTCCGTAAAATCTTAAATCAGATGAAAAATGTTAATCTCTCTCAAAAACTCAAGGATCACATCAGGCGGGACATCCCTGAACAGGATCTTCATGGACTCCGCTGTAAAATGTTCGTGTCTCACATCGTGCAAGTCCCAACACTCTAAAAGAACATGTTTCATTGTGAGTGGCGCATGACATGGAATGCACCACGGAGCTTCTTCACTCTTTAAAAGGTAAGAATGGGTAAAATACGAATGGCCGGTGTGCAGCCGGCACAGAACCGTTTCCTCTTTACGACCTCCCGACGTAGATGGGAGAAAGTCCTTAAGGTTTGGACGGATCTGAAAGAGTTTGTTATTCGTCTGTGTGTTCCAATCCTCCTGCCAGAGGTCTCTCACATAATCGTTAATTTGGGTTTCACATCTGAGCAGGGGATATAAATGTTGGACAGTTTCTCTCTTGTGGTGTTCTTGGCTAAACGGTCAACCATTTCGTTCCCGCCGATGCCAACATGACCAGGAACCCAAGGAAGAGTAATGTTGTAACCGTCCGCTTTCAACGTGCTAAAAAGTTCAAAGAAATGTAAAAGTTCTGGATGCTGAAGGTTGCGGCCAGCTATGGCCTCCAAAGCTGACAGCGAATCCGACAGAACCAGAAAGTCGCTCTTCGAAGATTGTGAGATTATCTTCAAAGCCAGAACCAGAGTAGTAAGTTCAGCGGAATAGACAGAAGCATCTGAATGTATATGTTCCAACAGTATCTGAGAAGGAGCCCCAGGGCAGTAGGCTGCACAGGCCACTCCATCTTCAGACTTGGAACCGTCAGTGAAAACTTTTTGATAGGATGGGAATTTCGAACAGAGGTCAGCATACAATGCCTTGTACGCCAGAGAGCTGGTAGACTCTTTGCGAAAAAAGCTGCAAGATCGAAACGAATCTCTGGTGTGAAAAAGGTCCACGGAGGTTGATCCGGAAACTTGGAAAAATCGGATACTACTCCTAGGTCTAGACCTGCATTCCGCACGTGAGGCTGCATACGAAGACCAAACGGCGGAATACATTTAGGGTTGTTTTCAAACTTACTTTGGAACGGAGGGTCAAAGACACAGTCATAGGCAGGGTTTTCTGGTTCTGAGAACAGTCGGATATAATAATTCAAAGACAGTTTCAGCCTGCGGTTGGACAGTGAAGGTTCACCTGCCTCTGCGTACAGGCTGTACACAGGGGTGGTGCGGAATGCTCCAAGACAGAGACGAAGCCCTTGATGGTGGATAGGGTCCAAGAGTTTGAGGTAAGACGATCTTGCAGAGCCGTACACAGCACAACCGTAGTCCAGTTTGGAACGGACCAAGGCTCTGTAGAGGTGCAGCAAAGTTTTCTTATCAGCGCCCCAGTCGGAGTGCGCTACGACCCGCAGAATATTCAGTGCTTTCTGGCAAGCAGTTTTGAGGTTTTTGATGTGGCTGAGAAAGTTAAGTTTCTGGTCAAAAATAACCCTAGAAATTTGGCCTCTTTGACAGCTGGAATGGGAGATTTCCCTACTTGAAGTTCAGGATCTGGAAAAAACTGACAGAAATTATGGAAGTGAATACACTGTGTTTTTGTAGCAGAAAAGGTGAAACCGTTTTCATCCGCCCACTGATGGATTTTATCCACGCAAAGCTGGAGCCTGCGCTGGACACTCGGGTACAGGCTTCCAGTTGCGTAGACAGCGAAATCATCCACAATGAGCAGTCTGAACCCTGCTGAACTGATTGGACAATGTTGTTGATCTTAATGCTAAAGAGGGCAGGAGACAGTATGCTCCCCTGTGGAACACCCAACTCCTGCTCGTGGACATCAGAGAGAATGGTGCCAACCCGGACCTGAAACTGTCGTTCTGCCAAAAAATTTTGAATGAAAAGCGGAAGATGACCTCGAAAACCCAGATCATGGAGATCATGAAGTATCCCCGACTTCCAGGTGGTATCGTAGGCCTTCTCCAAGTCAAAGAAAATTGCCACTGCATGCTGTCTGTTCAAAAAGGCGTTCCGAAGTGTAGATTCCAGACGAATCAAATGGTCAACTGTAGTCCGATGTTTGCGGAAACCACACTGTTCTTTCGCCAAAAGGCCATCGGTTTCCAGTTTCCACATGAGCCTAGCATTGACCATTTTCTCCATCAATTTACAGACACAGCTGGTCAAAGCTATGGGACGGTAGTTTGATGGATTAGAAAGATCTTTTCCAAGTTTGGGGATGGGAATAATGAGGGCTATTCGCCAAGAGGGTGGAAAGAAACCTGTAGTCCACACATGGTTGTATACCTGTAGCAGTATGTTCAGACCTTCTTGCGGAAGATGTTTCAACAGTTGATAATGGATTTCATCTATACTTGGAGAGGAATCGCTGCAAGAGAGTAAGGCAGATTTCAGTTCGTTTAACGTGAAAGGAAGATTGTAGTCTTCCATGTTGTCTGACGAAAAGTTGCAGGGTGATTTTTCTTTAAGGGCTTTGTTTTTGACAAAAGTGGCTGATTTGTTAGAAGAGAAGGAATTCTTTTCAATGGTTGAAGCAAGCAGATTAGCAACTGCTTTTTTCTCCATTATTAAAGAGTCCGAAAGCTTGAGATGGTTCACAGTGGGACAGGTGTTCTTCCCTTTGATTTTCTTAATGATGCTCCACACTTTTTTCTTGGAAGTTTTCGATGTCAGCCTGGAGCAGAAGCTTCTCCAGGACTGACGTTTACTGATTTTAAAAGTGTGTCTCGATTTGGCACGGAGTTTCTGATGGGCTCGAGCGTTGGGACCCGAAGGTCGTTGGTATACCTGACGCTGAGCCCGTTTTCGAACTTTGGAAATTTGTTGGCAGTCTGAATCGAACCAGGGTGTTTTGGGCATTTGGAGTTTGTCGGAAGACACTGGAATACAGGCTTTAGCACATTTGATCACAGTGTTAGTCAGAGATTCTGCTGGGTCTGGACTCTGAAGAAAATCATTGTCCTGGAATTCCTTAGAAATAGTGGCTGCAAATAGATCCCAGTTTGCTTTCTTATAATTTAGATGTTGAGAGACAGAGACGTGTTCAGTTATTACGGGTTGTAAAAAGACAGGGAAATGGTCACTTCCGTGCAGATCGTCATGGACAGACCACTCATAGTCCAGGACCAGCGAGGGGTCACAAATCGACAAATCTAAACACGAAAGTGAACCTGTGGAAGAGTGGAGGTAAGTTGCAGATCCGTCGTTCAGACAACACAAATCCAAATCTGAAAGGACATCCTCAATAAGCAGACCCCTGGATGACGTACTGACACTACCCCAAAGAGGATTGTGACCGTTAAAGTCACCAAACAGCAAAAAAGGTCGAGGAAGTTCTCCTATCAGACTGACAAGGTCCTGACGACAAACCGGGACAGAAGGTGGAAGATAAAGGGAACAGATTGTCACAGTCTTGTGGAGAGTGACTCTCGCAGCTACAGCCTGAAGGGAGGTAGACAGAGCGACAGGACTATACAGCAAAGTTTTGTGTATGAGAAGGGCAACACCGCCCGACAGTCCCAACGTGGATGGTTGTGCAGGTTTTGAAAGAATATTAAACCCAGAAAGAGTGAAGGTCTTCTGGCTTTGAATTTGAGTTTTCTGAAGAGCCACGACGGAAGGTTTTATAGATTGACACAGAAGCTGCAGCTCCTCGAAGTTGGAATTTAGTCCACGGATATTCCAATGGAATACTGTACTATCCATGGTGCAGAGGGCGAAAAGGAGAGAGATCAGGTCATCTCCTCCTCAACGTCTGCTTCTAAAGGTGTAAATTTATTTGAGAGTTGTACCGGACTGTTTGCATCTTCAGACCTGCTGGCAGACTTGCCAACAGGTGAAGAAGGTCTGGATTTGGGAGACGGTGGAGGTTTCTTCCTCATCTCCACCATCTCCACACTGGATTGAACTCCCTTGCCCGCACGGGCACTGGACAGAGGAGTTCGAGGTGGGAGTGCTGGTTTTTTAATCTGCCCAGCAGCAGATTGTTGTAGACTGCTGGGCAGTATGAGGGGTGGCAGATTTTTTGCCTCCACCAGGGGCATTCACTTTGGGTTGGGAGGTGGTGGACCTGCTTCCACCAGAGTTTACAATTCTTCCTTGCAATGTCTTAGAAAACGTGAAGTCATCAGTCTGGCAGCAGACTGACTGAGTGGGAACTGTGGGAACTGTCTTTACGGCCGAAGCATAAGAAGAAGCTGTTGGCGTCTGACTGCCCACAACCTGTTTGCGGGCCTCAAAAAAGGAGATTTTCTTTTCTGTTTTGACTCTTTGTATTGTGGATTCCTGAATCCAAAGAGGACAGTTTCTTGAAGAGGAGGGATGGTCGCCACCGCAGTTAGCACAATGTGCCGGATCTTTACACGGCCCATCATGGGTTGCCTTGCAGCAAACACCGCACACCTCCTGCCCAGAACAGCGGTCTCTGACATGGCCAAACCTCTGGCATCTGAAGCACCTCAACGGGGACGGAACATACAGCTGAACTCGGACGTTCAGGTAACCAACTTTGATGACCGGAGGCAGCACAGGGTTGCAGAATGTCAGAAAGAGGGTGTTGGTGGCCACTCTTTCTGCACCTTTTTTTACCGTCACCCTGCGCACCTCCGTCACACCCTGGGACACCAGTTCCGTCTTGATCTCTGCCTCTGAGACACCTGTTAAATCTTGGCAGCGAATCACTCCTTTCGACGAATTCAACCGTTTATGGGGAGTCACCCTGATCTCCCTGTCCACGAGCTTTGTTGCCCTCAGCAGCTGTTCGGATTGTTTTTTTTGATCTACATTGAATCAGAAACGAGCCATTCCTCAACCTTTTGATGGACTGAGGGTCACCTGCTAAACCTTGAAAGCCCTTCTGTATGGCGAAAGGACTCAGAGCTGAAATGGGTCTTTCCTGCTCCGTCCCTTCCATCACGAGCCAGGAAGCCCAGAAACCTGTCCTCTGTCTTACCTCTGTATCTGAATCGCTATCTGAATAAAGATCCCCTGAAATAGGGGATGCTGCCTTCCTCTTCTTTTTGGGGGGGATGTTTTTAGAAAAAGCCATATTTATTTTATTATGTTTCATCTCTCCCTTACCCACCCACCTTGGAGTCCAACTAAGGGGCCAGGGCCAAGAAACCAATGTCTTGACCCCTTCCAGGCTTCAGGAGAGACATACGACAAACAGAAACCACCAACCCTATCCCCCCTGATCATGCTCAACTCCCGGGAACAGAGAGCTGAGCACTGCAGGGGTTCACATGGCCAGCAGGGGAACTGCCTGTCTTGACCCAGCCCCAAGAAGGGGAGCCGATTAGTACACCCGGGCCAAAGTGTACTCCCTGTCTAGGAGAGGTCCGAGCCAAAGTGATGTGTTGAGAGCACCGGCCTCCTCAAGCACTGGCCCTCTCAATCACCAGGATCTCATCCCCCTCCGACACAGGTCGCACCGCACGGCAAACGCGCCGGATCTTAAGGAGACCACAGAGAGAAAAGGAGTGTGGAAAAGAAGACTTGAAGGGAAGACGAAGATAGAAAAGGGCCAAATAAGAAAGGCAGAAAACAAGAAAAGGAGAAAGGCGGGTTACTCTTAGTCAGGATCCTCACCCTTAGCCTATCTGACATGGGAAGCCCTACCAGGGGCATCAACTCCTTACCACGTTACGCTTAGGCCAGGCAGCATCTCGACTTCACAGGCCTAGAAGCAGTTTGAAAAAACCAGCCTATCTCAAGTATTGATGCCCCCGCCAGCAAAGCCTAAGGGATCACTGGACCGCGCAAGCCCTCCGACCACGACAAGGTCGCAACCCCGGAGGGCAGCCTCTCCACACTTCATATCAACTAAGGTATGTAATAGGACAGGGAGCTTTAACCATCGCCGTCACAAAATTGTCATATCACATATTGTAACCCGCCGATTTGTAAGTGGCGCTGATTTGAAAGCGCTTACAAATCGGCGCACATTGCACGACTTGTAAAACCGCTGATTTGTAAGCAGCATTGATTTGTAGAGCGCTTACAAATCGGCGGGCTAGGCCCCGCTGTTTTGTAAAGCGCTTTACAAAACGGCGGGCGCTTTATATCCTGTTTGGATTAAAACGATAAACTATTATTACGCTTTCAGTGATTATTCCTGCAATTTTGATGACTTTCTATTTCATCAAAACAGCGGAATGAAATGCGGTATGTGTGTGTATGTGTGTGTTCATGTGTGTGTGCGAGTACATGTGTATGTATATCAGTTTGTGTATGTAAGCCTGTGCATATGTGTGTGTTGGGGGGGGGGGGGGGGGGGGGGGGAGAGTAAACTGTCTTATTTCTTTTGCCCTGACTCACATAATCAAATTTTGAAGTCGAAAGCAGAGGGCATTGTTGACATGTTTTTATTCATATCTGTTCATTTCTGTAAACGTTACATGAATGACAAACAGACTGACAGACAGACAGGCAGAGAGAAACGGACACAGAAACAGAAAGAGAGAGAGACACAGAGAGAGACAGAGAAAGAGAGAGAGCGGAGAGGGGGGGGGGGGGGGGTGTAGTAAAATAAGTTAGCAGACTTGTCTTTTTCTCTTTGGTAGAGTGCTCCTCAAAACAACGTGTCAGTCTGCCATCTTGATGAGCAAAATAGAAAGCCATCAAAATTGCGGGAATAATCACTGAAAGCGTAATAATAGTTTATCGTTTTAATCCAAAGAAGCAGGATATAAAGCGCCTGCCGTTTTGTAAAGCGCTTTACAAAACGGCAGGGGCTTAAACCCGCCGATTTGTAAAGCGCCCGCCGATTTGTAAGCGCTCTACAAATCGGCGCTGCTTACAAATCGGAGGTTTTACAAGTCATGCAATGTGCGCCGATTTGTAAGCGCTTACAAATCGGCGCTGCTTACAACATCTTATTAATGAGGAATCACATCAGGGGGTCGCTATACAAGCGAGAATCTGTCTCATGGTGTGACTGACGAACATGACTGACTCATGTTCGTCTGAGGACAGTGAGGCAGTGTCGTCCTCCTCTGGCCAAAGCTCCCCCGCTCGCTGCAAGAGCATGTCGAGGAAGACATGTCCAGCAGTGGTATGAAGGATCCCTGTTCTGGCTATACGGTCCCACTCCGCCAGGTTCTTGATAGAAATGGTGGCGGAGGTAGGAGGGCCAGGTTGGGAGTAAGCCGGCAGTCAGCCGGGGAATTGGTAACTTCCCTGGCGACTGGATTGGAGGAGAAAAGCGAGAAGATGTGGTGGCCCTGCCGCGGGTCCCTGAGGAAGGAGCCTACCGGGACCGCGTTAGGGGTAGAGAGGAATTCAATCCCTGGCGGAGGGACGGCATGTGCACCCCTGGCAAAAGTTGCCAAACTCTCCCACAGAGTGTTGAGGGTCTGAGGTGCGGCGATCTTTGGCCGAGATCGCTGGGCTGGTGGGGGGGGGGGGGGGGGGGGGGGGGTGGGGGGGGGGGTGGGGGGGGGGGTGGGGGGGGGGCGGCGTACCTAGGGAAAGAAAGAATCTTGTCAGAGGGTGGGGGCTCCCTAACGACAAGTTCTGGGCGCCACCGCTCAAGGATGGACACGTCGCCAGACGGGGCGAGGGACTCCTCTACCCCATCCTCAGACTGTGGGGAATAGGGATCCTGGAGAGGGTGCGCTGATCCTTCTCCAGGAGGCAACGGCAGGGGTGCGTGGGGGTCCTGCCCTAGCTGAGTAGTGGGAGAATGCAAGGGCGGGTCCCTGGTGGCTCCATGATCGGCGGGCAGACTAGGAGGGGGACGCCGATCAGACAGCACCCGAGAGGGAGGGAGACCAAGGTCGAGCCAGCTTGAGGATGCCACATCCGACCGTGGAGCTGGTCACCTTGCGTGTCGCATCTGAGCCACTGGTCCCTCTCGAGGGCATAGAGCCACCGGTCCCCGAGGAGTACGGCGGGCTGTGGCGGCCCTGGGGCAGGATTTCCTCGGGGGCCAGGGTAACCTAAGACACCGGGGGGGGGGGGGGGGGGGGGGGGTGGGTGGGTGGGTGGGGGGGGGGGGAAAGTAGCGAGAGAGCGTGGTCTACGTACCCGCCCCGGGGAGTGCACTGCCTCCTGCACCTCCCCGGTGTGATCCATGCCGGCCCCCTGTGTAACAGGGAGGGCGGTGGGGGGCATGGCAACCGAGCCCCCTACCTGCATGAATGCGGATTGGGATGGCTGCGGTGACGTGGCCGCCCCCAGTGTCGGATCGGGTAGGTTACCCATGGTCCCGCTGGTCGATCCTCCCCCCGGAGGAACGGGACCGCGGACATTGCCCAAGTGGGGAGCGGAATAAGTCCACTCCTCAACGTCCTGTACCCCTAGGGGGAAGTGCGACAGTCGATCGGGGTGGGTCGACCGTCGGGGGTCTGGGCGGCACAGATCCGACCAAGTTGATGCCTGTGGCCGAGACCCAGAGTTACGGTCAGTGGGGGGGGGGGGGGGGGTCCCCACCAAAGACTGGCCATAAGACCAGAGTGTGACGCTCCTCATGCCTGAGTGGTGGCTGCACTTGAGCACGGTTGGGGAGAGCGTACTGAGTCAGCGTGTCATTAGTGGGGGGAAGGCTAACGACATGAGGCTCATGTTGGCGAGTGACGGGCAGTGATTCCAACCGTGAGCCATCACCCGTGCTGGTCCACGCCTCGGCAAAGTTCCCTGGGGACCGAGGGTCGCGAGACTCAGCATGATAGAAAGATGTCTCAGCGTGCGTCTGAAGGCAAGCTGGCCGGTAAAGAAGAAGAATTTCGATGGGAATTCTTGAAACGGGCCTTGCCCTTAGATTTTCTAGACGAGTTGAGGACAAACATTTAGAAATAGTGACCGCTTGCCTGACAGCCTTCGGACGCAGCGATCGTGCGTCCGCCAGTCACGTAGAGGTGGTGTCAGACTGATGGTCACGCGTCCCCTGCGCGGAACCCCCCTCCACACCGGCCGTACGTTCTTCCGTGGTAAGAACGGATTGTTCCGAGGAATCAACAAGTGGGTCCTCCAGGGTAGTGAGCGATTTCTGAACAGTGGAGTGGCTCGGCCGTCATTGCCTTCCACCATGTTGGGCTATGGTGGGGAACAATCACGGCACACACGATCGCAAAGTGGAGACAAGCTGGTGGATCGAGGGATAGAAATAGTCTCGATGGACCTTGTGATAAACACTGGTAGCAAGCACCGCTGATATTCGATTGAGAGAAGTTACGATTGAATACTCAGGGATCGAGAAATCGGAAGGAAACTCGATCACCCCGTGACGGGAACAGTACCAATGAGTACTGTTAGATCGAGAAAAACTCGATCATACTAGTACTAGATGGTAGGGGGCAGGTGCTAAAGCAGTGGGGAAATACTCTCCAAACCGCTAAACCAGGCACGAAGTGCGTGAGGCAAGATGGCGGAGACGACCGGCAAAGGGGAAAGATGGCGGCCTGAACGACCAGCGAGTAAAAGATCGTCGAAATTTATTGCCGAGAGGAGCGCGAGAGAAAGGCGAAGCGTGCCGAAGGGATTTGATAAAAGGATGGATGAGAAGGAATGAGTTCCAAGGAGGAACGAGTTCCTAATCCCGGCGACGAAGTGCCGAAAATGTGAATGGCACGGAAGAAAACAAAGTCGCAAGGGCAACACCGACGAGAGAAAATTCAATCAAAACACGCCAACGTATAGAGCGTGGAAATGAAATAAAACCCGCCAACTTAGCGCAAGCCACAAGAACACGAGTTAAGAAGCAAGCAATTTTTACACAAGGCAAAAGTAAAGGCGAGACAGAGCACAAGACTTATCTTGCTTGGGCTGCAGGCCGAAGATGAATGAGGAACAGGGAGCGGACACCGGCTTCTTCCTATGGCGGAAGTAGGGTGAGCGTCACATGACTGTCTTATTACTGCATTAGCCACAAAAAAATTTGGCCTGGCAGAGCTGACTAACTGCCATAGAATGCTATGGTCTGACATGGTATAGTAGATGACGCCAAATTTTTGTTTTCTTGCACAAACATCGCTGGCCCTGTCAGTCAGTAGTGTCCCAACAGACACAGTACACATACTTGGCTGCACCAAGCCCAAGTTACAGAAGTGGAGTCACACAGGTTACAGCAAATGACATCAAACTGCCGACCTGGCGGTCAGCCTCTCCACGTCATAACGGAGAATTCTCAAGTCACAGTCCCCACACAGCAGAGCATAGCTGCCCACGAACACAGTCGAAGTGGAGTCTCACAGGGTACAGCAAACTACATTGAACTACCGACCTGGTGGTCAGCCTCTCCATATAATAACAGAGACAACAACAAATGAAAAACAAATACAGTCCCAGGCTGGACTCCGGGCCTCACCGTTTTTCATTCTCTCTCACTCCATTGCATTAAAAAAAGTTTTAAGTCATGTTACTATGTCATTTTACGTTGACTTCACAATACTTAATTTTACGTTGACGTCACACTGATTAACCCTCTTGACAAGCGAGAACCCGCTAGCGCCCAACCGGAAATCACACAGCCAAAACGCTGAGCACCTGCCAGCGCCCGGTAAAACACGTGGCAACAATGGGCGCTGCCATATTTCTCGTAGAAAAGGAAGTCTCGCGAGAACGTGACTTCCTTCTTCCTGTGGCCATTTACTTCCGTTTGCAAAAAACCGCGAGTCGATACGTGCCGTAGTTCTCGAGTTACGAATTTTTAAAGTTTTGTGGTCGAAATGCTGTTTTTCGCCATCGCTAACATTGATTTCTGCCGTTCTATAACGAGATTTAGTGATGAAGATACTGTGATTTGTAGGATTTACAGCATAAGACTTAGTGAAAGTGCTGGGTAATGAAGCTTAGAGTGACCTAGATTTCGACTGGGATGAGGTTCCAGGTATGATTCGGAAGAAAGTTCTGAAGAAGATTTTTTTCCCCCCCGAGTAAACGGCTCATGTGATATTCTTCAAACTTATGATATAGCAACATATATAGTCGTAGGACGTTTTAAAATTATTTTCATTTAACTATTTCCTTTCCTCTCTTTTAAATTAATTTTTAAACTGGGTAACCATGTTCAAATTACGGAGTTACTTACCTTGCCGATGGTTTTCGGCGTAACTAAGCTCAGGTAAGTGCATACTAAAGAGGGTCTGCTTAAGATAAAACAAAGGATAACACAATCATCCTTTTGGGATAGTCAAATTCTGTTTCAATATCAGTGATCAGATCTTGAGAAATGACTACGAACTTGAAACTTGAATGTTCAGAACATTGCCAGCCAGTGCCGCAGACTTTCCACCAAAGTTATCACGATCATTATTACCTGCTGACTCTTCAAAACAGGAATATAATAATTCCACAATCTCGCCAAACACGTGCTGTGTGATCTGCAGATTATCTCGTGCACAGTACCTTGACAGGGAACTTGAGCTGGTTGTAGAGTTCTGAGATAAGAAGATTGTGGGTGAGAGTTTTCCGCATCTTCATGATCCTCACGATGGCAGCATCCACTTGGTACTGACGATCATGAAACACTCTCTCTGTGGTGGACGTGTTCTCTTCTTGCTGCAATCATCAACCACCAATTTCAAGTCAGTAATATCAACACTTCTCATTTGTATAAGCAGTTAACCTTTAAATTACCAAGTCACTTGTCTGTCATTTTTCTTACACTTCCAATCCATCCATTTCCATCTGTTCAGGGTGACTTGACATTTTGTTTCTATACGGATCATCCTGGAAGGATTGAGTGTTAAGTTGCAGTGTTTTGAGCCACTAGTTCTTGTGTCTGCCATTTGCCATGCGACTCAAAAAGGCATGAAATGATCTGTTTTCGTTTGTTTGTTCAACCTTACATTGAATGCTATCAACAAGAACTGAAACAATGACTGACAGAGCACATAAAACATAACTGTGTGGATGATTTTACAGCATGGGCACAACTAAACTGACAGTCAATACAAAAGTCAATGAACACTATACAAATGTGCTTGAAATCAATTTAAACTTAACTGACACGACTTACTTTCAAGGTGGGGTGACTGCAGGTGGAAATTGAAACAAGAGAAAAACAGAATCACTGGGCCACTAAACAAAGGAACACATAAATTGCAAAACAAACATGTGTTTCAACCTACTTGTTCTTCAGGCAGGACAAATAACATTCAAAACAATGAAAACATAGGACAGACAGACAGTTATCTCTCAATCTGTGTGCAAATTTCGGTCTTGGTAGATATATGGAATGGAACTGAATAGGGTTAGAGAGTGTGAAGGGCAGAAGATACAGATTAAAATAATAATAAATAGAATAATGATAATAAAAGTATTACAATAATAAAGTAATAATATCATAAACAAGAATTAAACTAGCAATAACAATGATGATAATAATAAAAGAAAAAGAGGTTGGTGAAGAACAAGAAGACTGGTTAGAACAATGAGATTTTAATAGCAATAATAATAGTAATGACAATGAGGATGATTTTTGTATTATTACTATGACTAATAACACTGACAGAATTAACAATAATATGACTAACGACAATGATAACATTTGTAATCATAACCTGACAACAATAATAATAGTAATGATATGCTGGTGGAAAGGAATGAAAATGATCAACAAAGAAAAAGCTAATACTAGTAATAGTATGAAAGAAACAGAAGAAGAAAAACAAAACGGAAAAGAAATGAAAAGTAGAAGTAAAAGAGGAAACATATGTATCTGAAATCGATCAGGATAAGAAAAGGGGTGGATGGACAAGTGAGTAGCAAACAATTGATTGAGGGGGAAAAAAAAATGAAGATAGTAAAAAGTGGAGAGAAGAGAGAATAGCTTTAACATACATATGATGTAAATAATGAGTGATGTGGTAGAGTGTCTGTGGGAAGTACAGCGGGCTGGTGTTGGGAGAGGGGTGTGTGTGTGTGTGTATCATATGCTATTTTTGGATTTTGTTTCCAAGTGGGTAGAGGGTCCCTAGTCTCGCAATTAGATGTGATTCCTGCTTGATACACTCAAAGTTGTCAATCTGTGAAATCTAATACAACTGATGCTGCTTTGGGGATGGTTGAAATGCAGAGTGACTGGTTTGGGTCAATAATGGCAGATGTCGGCCAAGTATTCAGAAATGCACGTATCAAGTGTGTGGGATGTCCTGCCTACATAGATCTTGTTGCACAGTTTACAGTTGATAACACACACAATGCTGTGGCTCAGTAAATTTTGCACAAGCGTTTGGTGCCATGCAGGACAATATCTGGCTTGATGAGAGGAAAGATTTCATAGGTGGGATTTTCAGCAAAGAAAAGTACAGGGTGAAATTGTCACAAACTATACAATCTAAAATGTTGTCTGAGCCATGGTTATTAATTCAGCAGTGCCCAGGTTTGTAAATCATATAAAATCATGTTGAATGGATTGTCCTCCATCACGATAATTAATTTTCTTCCCATTTATTAATATGAATTAATTTGAAAAAAAAAAAAACTAGCAAATTTTTGGTTTATTCTTCAATCTTTTTCAAGCTAAAAAGTGCAAGGTTACAAATGACTGCATGAAGAACAGTCCTTTTATCTTTCAGCTGAATGATCAGTCTCAGACTGTTTTGCTGGGGGACGGAATAGCTCAGTTGGCAGAGTGCCGGACTCGTAATCCAAGGGTTGCGGGTTTGAATCTTCAGCAGGTCGTTTCGGTACAGGGGGATTTTTCTCTCGGAGTTAACATTATTTCTGACTCCATTTCCCATACAGTCCTTCGAATGAGACTATAAACCAAGGTTCCGTGTGTGAACGCACGCATAACATCTTGCACACACGTAAAATCCCATCACCAACTTTCGGAAGAGAAGGCCAGTTTGGCCGTTGGTATGGATGACATGTTACACATAGCATGCACCTTCCCCGAACGTGGAGTATGGCTGCCTTAATGGCGGGATAAAAAAACGGTCATACACACAAACCTCCACTACCTTTGTTGGGTAGATGGGATTAATACTTGCTTGTCCATATAGGGTGTGTCTCACCTGGTCTCAAGACGTTTGAGACCAGGTGCCTCAGAAAACTACTCAGCATCTCCTACAAAGAACACAAGACCAATGATTATGTGCGGAACCTGGTCACTAACCTAGTTGGGCCCCATGAACCACTTCTGGCAACTGTCAAACGACGGAAGATGGCATGGTTTGGCCATGTCATTCGTCACAACACCCTCTCCAAAACCATCCTTCAAGTTACCGTTGAAGGAGGGCGCAGACGAGGACGGCAGAGAAAGAGCTGGTCTGACAATATAAAGGATTGGACCAAAATGACCATGCCAGATCTCCTCACGACAGCTACCAACAGAAGAGCCTGGAGAGAAACGGCAGCTGCCTCATCACATCCCCCCAACGACCCCAGCCGTCAGGGGAATGACTTGACTGATAGGGAGTGTCCGCAGGAGTATCAGCCTGCATACGCAGAAGGAGAAGAAGACTGTTTTGCCTAATTGTGGGCTTACTCCATTCCATCCTTGGCTCATACCTCTTATATTCCTGTATACAGTAACAGTGTTTACCTCCCAAACACACACACAAAGACAACTCGCATTCTCTGTGTGTGTGCATGTGTGCCTGCGTGCCTGCCAACCTGCATGTCTGCTTGTGTGTGTGTTCGTGTGTGTGTGTGTGTGTGTGTGTGTGTGTGTGTGTGTGTGTGTGTGTGTGTGTGTGTGTGTGTATGTGTGTGTGTGTGTGTGTGTGTGTGTGTGTGTGTGTGTGTGTGTGTGTGTGTGTGTGTCCATGCACATGCGATGTTATTCAATTTTGTCCGACTTCTTACATCATTGCGGTAAAACAACAGGCATTTTGTTTGTGTAGATACATAAGTGTGTGGTGGGCAAGACAGAAAGGGGAAGAGAGGAGCATGAATACAGAAGAGTAAATGTTGACTTGTTCACGCCGTTTATAACTTAGCCAACTGCATGGGCCATACAAGTCTGTCATCTCGTCAAATAAATTCACAACACAATTGCTTAAAACAATGTTATTTTCTTCTAAAACAAGCAATAATTACTCAAGAATCCTTCTTCCTTAAAACCTTGGATCAGAGGAAAAATACTTCTCCTTTAAGAGACCAGAATAGGTCAATAGGCAGAGCACCAGAATCATAATCCGGGTGATCCTGGAGTTGTGGATTCAAATCTCTGCCAGGCTGTTTTGCTACAATAGGATTTTCCCTTCAACATTAACACTGTTTCTGACTCTATTTCCCCAGAAGTCCCTCGATAAGGCTATAACCCTTGCTTCTGTGTCCAAGCATGGCATCTTGTACACTAACAAGTTCCCATCACCAACATTTGGACAAGACCAGTTTGGCATTTGGTATAGATAACATGTATATGCATAGCATGAATCTTTTGCAAAAAAAATGGAAAGAATGACTGAAGAATTGAATGACTTGATATTTTGACTGAATAACACAGGAAACAACTGAATGTAGCGCAAGCAGGAAGCATTTCAATCATCTCTACCCACATAGGTAGTCCATTGTGTAAACGAGAGCATGGACTGTAAGGTGCTTAGAGCTTGGTCTCTGAGGATAGGCTCTATGTAATCATTCTAAATAATAATAATGATAATACAAATTCACGTCTTACAAAAAATACCTGAACAAGGTTTTCATGGAATCTGCAGTAAAGTATTCATATCTGACATTATGTAAGCCCCAACCTCTATAAGGACATAGTGAGAGAATTTTCACCTGCTAAGAAAGATTGACAGAGTCAACAGTTTTGCTGACAAAAAATTGTTCAATTCTTTTTATTATCTCAGACACCTGCCCCCCTCCCCCCCCCCCAGCTCAAAAGCAGCCTGTGAATTTTCTCAGATTTCTAAGAAAAATCGGAAAACTCAGAACCCTGCTTAAGTACAAATGTAAAGAAATAAAAATAAAACAATAAAAAAAGACATACATGAAGGCAAAGAAAACGTAATTAATGGAAACACATGGATAGGGGAAACAATCTCGTTTGCAAGGAAATTACAAATGTTCCAAACAATAATACAAATGGGCGATACCAATCCACAATTCCTGACTGAAATATTACAACAAAAAAGACTTCTTCACTGTATTGGGAAATATCAAAATGCAGTTACAACCACTTCATCTGTGACAAATTAACATCACTTGATACAAAGACTGCGCAGACAAGCATGTCTATCATGTTCAAGTGCACATACTTCTTAAAAGTAGCACCGATACTATAACAAGAACAATGAATTGAATACTTACCCACATACTTTTAAATTATCGTAAGTACTAATAATACTAGAACAAAAACAACAATGAATACTTACCGTTTCTTTCATCTGAATCTGATTGATTTTGATGCGATACAACTTGTGCTTGAAGTCATCATTGAAC
This sequence comes from Conus ventricosus, assembly GCA_018398815.1. Classification (NCBI taxonomy): domain Eukaryota; kingdom Metazoa; phylum Mollusca; class Gastropoda; order Neogastropoda; family Conidae; genus Conus; species Conus ventricosus. The sequence continues at coordinate 66,753,006 of CM031613.1, forward strand.
TGGAACTTGTCTCCACTGTCCACGTCTTTGCCCTGTGACAAAATGTCCTTTCTCATCACTTGGCACAAAATCAGACAGAGCACGGGCATAAGGGGGCAGTATGTTTTGGTGCTGCTGAATCTGCGTCTTTCTCAAATATGGTCATATGAGGAAAAGAGAAAATATGAGTGGAAGAAACATTAACTAAGGATGACTTCACATAGACTTGCAACAACAAATGCTTGCACTATGCTGCTATTTTTCAGGCTTCCCACAGGGAGGAAGAAAGAGCTCATTTTCTTTTTTTAGGCTGCCTGCCCTTTTGTACCTCTCCCTACTGTTACTTATAGTATCATGCCTACTGGGGATCAGCCCACAGGCCAGCCTCAGAGCCACAAGCCTCTTGCTACTACCAACCACAACTGTGAATGACTTTTGTTTGCCACTCGCTCTCTTGTATTGCTCCCTACTGTCACTGATATCATCATGCCCATTGAGATGGGACCTTGACATGGGAGGCCAAGAACAGTAAAACCTGTGACTGTTAATCATCTGAGAATAGGAATAGCCCAAGAGTCCTGCAGACAATGGTACCATGTTGACTGCCTGAGTCTAAGTAGTTGCTCATATACTGCTCAAAACAATTTAAAAGCCACCTGCACTTTTCATATGGTTTAGATAACGCATCATAGTGTACAGAATTCAAAGCTTTTGTCCAATTTTTGCACTGAAAGTGTGACAACTGCTTCAATGCAAAAATAGTTTTGGCATGTGTTCAGTTGAATCTGAGTCCAGGCATGGTACTGGAGGAAAATCATTTTTCCCTGAAAATTTTTGGGGGTCCAGGGGGCAACGCCCCCTGGTGTGGTCAAGGGGCAGAGCCCCTTGTGGGGGTCAAGGGGCAGAGCTCCTTGTGGGGGTCAAGGGGCAGAGCCCCTTGTGGGGGTCAGGGGGCAACGCCCCTGAAGCTGAAGGTTTTTCAGCAATTCTAGCCTGTAAAAAAGCCTCCCTTGAATTAATTTCAGTTCTTCATACTAAGCAATTTCTGCCATAAAATAAGCTCTCCTTAGAATCACTTTATCAGTCATTCCTTCAACCCAATGGAGGTTTAAACCCAAGTAATCACATAGCAAAAATGAGTACATATCTACATTGCTTTAGGTGGCATATATTAAATCAAATTGTATATTTTTACTTACTCTGCCAGTGAAGCACATGCACAGTGTACACACAGGTGACCCCTCATTTTGCAAGGGGCAGAGCCCTTTGTGGGGGTCAGGGGGCAACGCCCCCTGAAGCTGAAGGTTTTTCAGCAATTCTAGCCTGTAAAAAAGCCTCCCCTTGAATTAATTTCAGTTCTTCATACTAAGCAATTTCTGCCATAAAATAAGCTCTCCTTAGAATCACTTTATCAGTCATTCCTTCAACCCAATGGAGGTTTAAACCCAAGTAATCACATAGCAAAAATGAGTACATATCTACATTGCTTTAGGTGGCATACATTAAATCAAATTGTAAATTTTTACTTACTCTGCCAGTGAAGCACATGCACAGTGTACACACAGGTGACCCCTCATTTTGCAAGGGGCAGAGCCTTTGTGGGGGTCAGCAACGCCCCCTGAAGCTGAAGGTTTTTCAGCAATTCTAGCCTGTAAAAAAGCCTCTCCTTGACTTAATTTCAGTTCTTCATACTAAGCAATTTCTGCCATAAAATAAGCTCTCCTAGAATCACGTTATCAGTCATTCCTTCAACCCAATGGAGTAATCACAAAGCAAAAATGAGTACATATCTACATTGCTTTAGGTGGCATACATTAAATCAAATTGTAAAATTTTTACTTACTCTGCCAGTGAAGCACATGCACAGTGTACACACAGGTGACCCCTCATTTTGCACTTTGGTCATCATGTCCAGCACTACCAACACAGCACAGCACAGCACAGCAAAGTAGTGGTCTATTTCATGTCTTGAGTTCCAGTTTTGTTTACTATGTCTGTTCAATTCTTTTATGATCTGTCTCCTCTACATTAGTTACTCCTTTCACTTTTTACATCAATCTGAATGCAGTACAAAATGAGTTTAAGTTTTGTGTCTCTTTAATGTACAAATTTTAAGTTATGTGTCTCTTCCAATGTACAATTTTCAGTCCAAGCAATGTGAATGAGATGAGGACTACTTCTTTTTGCTGATTTCTCAGCCATCTGCTTCACGAGCAGAGCCTGCTTTTTGTAATGTCCAAACCTCATTCTCTTTGCCTCCTATCTGTAATGTTCAATGGCTTTTCTCTTTGAAGCCAGCCGAATGTGTTCCTTCTGGAAAAGTTAACACTTTTTCTCTCTTTCTTCTTTTTCTTTCTCCAAAATGTGGTGGTAAGTCTCCCTAGCTTTCTGAATGTTTGTGACCAGTTTTGAGTTCACAGGATCCCTTCTGATGTTCTCACGCCTAAAATACTGGAGGGAAGTTTTGCCTGTGGATTTCAGACCATACTTGACAGTCTGAAAAGCATTAAAAGTTTCCAAAGATGTCCTCCCACTCCATCCACTATGTCTCCCATCCACTATGTCCATCCACTATGTCTCCCATCAGGTTGAATGAACTTTCCACCACTGGTCCATGAAAACAAGAAAGGATGGCCTTCACTACCTTGGGTAGCAGTTTCAAAGAACTGGAGTATTTTTGAAGGACATTAGCCCATCAGTCATCAACCCGTTGACCTTCCTGGCAAAAAAATTCCGGACTTCAAGACAGTAAGCTGCTTCATCTTTACCACTGTGACTGTCATCAGCTATAATACCAAGCTGAGGCACAAATGATGCAAGGTCTTCCAGCTTCTTCCTTGCAACATCAGCTTCACAGTTGGGATTAAGACCACCAGCAGACTGAAGAAACTGGTTGCCCAGAGGAATCTTCTGAAGCAGAACTTTTGCCCCGGAGATGTAAGTTTGCAAAACGGTTGCACGGAATGATGATTGCTTATTATTATTCATCATTGTCACCGATCGGCGGTACTAAATCAGCCGTGCATGTGTTTGGAGTAATGATAGTTCAGAAATAGAGAGCGTGTGCGTGTGCATATGTGTATATGTGTGTCTGCGAGCGTGCGTGTGTAAGATTGGGGTTTTGGGAAAGGTGGAAGGTTAGGCTTGGAAGGGGGCTGGGGAAATGAGACATACAATATTCTTGAATTCCAATCTTCACTTGTTGAAGGGATGGAAGCGGGAGGTTGGTTTCATTCCCGATTGTTACCCTTTTGTTACTTTGGTTCTACACCAGAGAAGGCGGGGCGGGATATCGGCTGTTGTTGGTGTTGTCAAGTCTGTGAGTTGTTGTGGTAAATTGTCGTGTTGTTGCACGAGCAATAACTAGTCCGTTGGTCGGGCATGTCAGCTCTGCGGAGGGATACGCTGCTCTGACCAATCGCTGTTTTGTGTTGTGAGTAGAGTTCGCTTGATTCCGACCAGGTCGGAATGCGTTGGGGTAGCTTCACTTCGGTCCCTGGTGTTCGTCGGAGTGGACGTGCCTTGTAGTTGCGGCGGGAGCGCCGTTAGTTGAGCTGAGTGACTTCGAGTCATAGTTAGGGCCAGGTCCTCGTCGGGTCTGGTGTGCCCTTGGTCTGTGCCGGGTTCGGTGTCGTCTTTGTTGGCAGCCACTTCAGCCAGTTGCAGAACTGGTGTGGTTGAACGTCTGTTTGTCCAGTTGTGTCAGCAGGTATCCTGCTCCGTCCTGAGGCTGGGGCCAGACCACCGCAGTCTACTGCCGCGTGCCGGCAGGTGAGCGGCGGTTTTCCGTTGCCTGCTGTTTTCCCGGGAGAGGGAGACCATCCAGGCCGTCTGCCGTCTGTGGGGCAGTTCTCCTCCTGCTACCGGGGTTCTTCCAGAAGTTCTCCAGCCACCTGTTGCTCTTCCCTGTTCGAGCGTCCTGTGAGAGGGCGCTGCGCCAGGCCTTTCTTCACCCTCAGGGTCCGGCGGGGCCTTCAGAGGAGGAGGGGTCCCTCGAGCCCCGGACTCGTCGAGAGGGTGTCTGGTGTGCGTTGGGTGTCGTGCCCAGCGCGGGAGAGGAGTCAGACTGCGGGGAAGCCACGGTCGGCGCCGCGGTGTAGAGTCTTCGGGGAGAGGTCGACCCGCGGGGGAGCCACGGTCAGCGCCGGGGTGCAGAATCTTCCGGGGAGGTGTCAGCCTGCGAGGGGCCACGTACAGCGCCGAGGACTGGAGCTCTCCGGGCCGGGAGGGGTTGTCCCATGGTTATGGTAGAAGGGGTGTAGCGTTAGGCAGTAGGGTTAGGGGTGTTAGCTACTGCCTCCTTTTGGGACGTAGTGGCCAGCACGGTGTAGGGTACTTGTTGTTGCCTCCCTTAGGGACGCAGTGACCAGTGCGGTAGTGGTCCCGGGTCAAAAGAGAAGGGTGGGTCCTGGGGAGAGGTGTGGGTGGTAGTGGGTTGGTCCTTGTTCCTAGTATTTAGCCACCACGTGTGCGGGCTATCTCTGCGTCCCTAGGTCGCAGTGATATACCACAACTGGTGCTTTAGCGTAGGTTAAGGTTCTCAGGGTCGTATCAGGGTAGTGTGGATCAGTGAAGAAGTGAGATACTGGTGTGTGGGTGTGGATGGACGTGAGTGGTGGCGCCATAGTGTGTGTGTGAAATAAAGAAGTGCGTATGATTGTAAAGCTGTGTTAGTGTGCTGTGTTGTCTGCTCTAGTGTGTAATAGGCGTGGGTAGGGGTGGTAGGGCCCGTCCGGCTTAGCGACCATGACAATCATCCTCAAAAGACCTTTAGCTTTTCCTACAAACAAATCATCCAGAGGTAGGTCCACTTTCAGTGATGACAGTTTTTCTGCAGTCAGGGGCTTCAGGACTTCTGCTCTCATGAAACACAACAGAAATTGCAGCAAGAGAGACAGCTGTTCATCATGGAGGACATGAATGAGAGGGTCCTGACGCTGGAAAAGCAGCACAAATTCCTTCAACAAAGGAAGAGTTGAGGAGAAGAACTTCAGGTGAAGAAGAGTGTCATTCCTGATGAAAAAAAGCTTCTTCACAATCCTTTCTTTTCTCTTCTTTGCTTCCGGTGTCAGGTGAATTTTGCCAAGTTCATTCCTCAGTCTTATAATTTCTTCTCTTGCCTGGACAGATGCCTTTTTTCTCACTAAAATATCAACCAGAATGGAATGGTACACTGCTTTGTCAGATTTGGGCAGAAACTCAAAATATAGGAGAGTAAGGCAGTCAAATAGACGCAGTGTGTCATCACTAAGATCCAGAACAGACAGCCATCTGTGACGCAGAAATCTCTTGGGCATTGTGAATTTCACATCTATCAACTCACAGATGCCTTGCAGACATTTCTGAAAAGATGGGGACCATTTAAAGTCACAGTAGATGTCTTCAAAAAGTTGCTCCACAGCACCACCAAGCTGAGATGTGAAAGCCTTGCAGCATCCATGAATGTGATGGCAGGTATCTCCATCAATGTCTACCAAGTGTGGAGCAAGATCCCTCCTTATCCTGGTTTCAACACCATTCTTGCTGCCTCTCATCACATTGCACGAATCCATTAAAATCGAAAGACAATGATCCCACTGAAGGCCTCGACTTTGAATAAGGCTATCAAGTTCTTTTACAATGGAAGCACTGTCAACTTTGATCAGAGAGATAGACCCAAGATGCTGAATCAGGACTTGCTGGGACTCGCTAAAATAGCTGATCAAAACGCTCAGAATTTTCTCATGTTTTGTGTTCATGGCTTCGTCAAGATTAAGGCAGAACATGGAATCTCCAATGTCCCTTCCGATTTCTTTTTGAAAGGTGGTGGCTAATCCATTTTTCATCTTGTATGAAGCAGCAGATCTATCCATAGCAATATTATCCAAGGCAACTGAATCTCTTGCCATGTGCCTAGCGAAATTCACCAGCCGAGGTACCATTGACAGTGACAAGGAATTTTCTGCCACAAAACCTAGCACAGTAGCTTCTGCATGGCTGACTCTGTCAGGGAGAGGCACAAGCGGCTGTTGTTCAACAGGTGCTGCGGCTGATTCATTTTGGCAACTGGTTCCAGATGATGAAACAGGTGTCTTTCTCTGCTGGAACAGTGGAAAGACTTTTTGTATTGGGTTGGATGTTCCACCTCCAAAGGCAGCTGAAAAAAAGTTTGAAGTAGAAATTACTAAAATGCTTCCTTTTAATATTATATGCCTCTCTCCGTTGTTTTTCTTCAATGCTATGTAAAAAACATAAAAATATAGAAAAAAAAAATTAAAATAGAACTAAGCAGATTATTTTAACAAGAATTAATAAACACTGATTTGAACTAAAAAGTAACGAATATTGACTTGTGAGGAGTTAGGTGGGCCCTTAATTACAGGACATAAACAGACATGCGTAATGATCAAAAGATGTCGACATGAATTTTTTTTAAATCTTACTTTCACATCACTCTTTGACTCCATGCACACAGGCATACATCTTCTTGCAACCTCCAATCAGAAATAGCCATTTTTTCTTACTTTACTGACTTCTAAATTTTAACCCTTGGGGCAAAAGTAATAGAAACATCCATAATACATGCCTTTATTACTTAAAAAGAGGGAAAGATAAGATAAGATAATGTTGCTTATAGCCCAGCCGACCGCAAAGGGCCACATCAGGGCTGTCACCACGTTAAAATCAACTCACAAGTCATTTAAAAAAAAACAAAAAAAACCCCAACCCTTTCACACATCTCTTTAAATGACATCGTCTAGAAATGTACCAGAAACTTCGTTAAAAATCTTTCTTCCGTAAAAACTTAAATCAGATGAAAAATGTTGATCTCTCTCAAAAACTCAAGGATCACGTCTGGCGGGACATCCCTGAACAGGATCTTCATGGATTCCGCTGTAAAATGTTTGTGTCTCACATCGTGCAAGTCCCAACACTCTAAAAGAACATGTTTCATTGTGAGTGGCGCATGACATGGAATGCACCACGGAGCTTCTTCACTCATTAAAAGGTAGGAATGGGTAAAATACGAATGGCCGGTGTGCAGCCGGCACAGAACCGTTTCCTCTTTACGACCACCCGACGTAGATGGGAGGAACTCCTTAAGGTTTGGACGGATCTGAAAGAGTTTGTTATTCGTCTGTGTGTTCCAATCCTCCTGCCAGAGGTCTCTCACATAATCGTTAATTTTGGGTTTCACATCTGAGCAGGGGATATAAATGTTGGACAGTTTCTCTCTTGTGGCGTTCTTGGCTAAACGGTCAACCATTTCGTTCCCGCCGATGCCAACATGACCAGGAACCCAAGCAAGAGTAATGTTGTAACCGTCCGCTTTCAACGTGCTAAAAAGTTCAAAGAAATGTAAAAGTTCTGGATGCTGAAGGTTGCGGCCAGCTATGGCCTCCAAAGCTGACAGCGAATCGACAGAACCAGAAAGTCGCTCTTCGAAGATTGTGAGATTATCTTCAAAGCCAGAACCAGAGCAGTGAGTTCAGCGGAATAGACAGAAGCATCTGAATGTATATGTTCCAACAGTATCTGAGAAGGAGCCCCAGGGCAGTAGGCTGCACAGGCCACTCCATCTTCAGACTTGGAACCGTCAGTGAAAACTTTTTGATAGGATGGGAATTTGGAACACAGGTCAGCATACAATGCCTTGTACGCCAGAGAGCTGGTAGAGGGAAAACATTCACCGAGATATAGTCAAAGTAAGGACAAGAAATACTGAATCAATATGTGTTAATAAGCATGTACTCATCGAAGTGTTTACTTTGAAATTAAATAACATTGAGTTATGTAATAATGTGTACTAACCACCATGCAAACCAAAGAAGAATAAATCTAGACCACACTAATACAGAGGAAGAAAGAGAAAGAAAGACAAAGGACTGATAGACAAAGGACAGAGAGAGAAAGAGAGAGTGAGAGAGAGAAAGTGAGAGGGTGGTGGGTGGTGGTGGTAGGGAAGGCACATGGAATTTAAACAAAAGCATTAATCATAGCATTTCAATAATGCATCAATCACATGGATCAAAATACAATCCCATGGTACAAATAAGACTTTGAGGGGGGGGGGGGGGGGGAGATGGAGCACACAGAAAAAAAAAATAGAGCATCAATCTTGTAAATTGTCAAAATACAATCTCATAGTACAAATAAGAGAGGCAGAGAAAGTCAGAAACAGAGAGAGAGAGAGAGAGAGAGAGAGAGAGAGAGAGAGAGAGAGAGAGAGAGAGAGAGAGAGAGGAAAGACAGACAAGACAAATAATTTAATGAAGCGGGCCATCTGCCCATGTCAAAGGGAACAGTGGGGCGGGGATAAAGTCAAAAGAAAATTTCATGTGTGTCTAAATAAAATGCGAAGCACTGACATGGGAAGTCGAAGGGGGGCGGCAGTAGGGAGAGGGTGAAAAGCATGAGGGTGGCTTACGATAATATAAATCACGTAATATCTTGCGACTCAAACACGTGGATCAACAGCAAACAATTACATTCTATTACTTAAGGTGACTCAACCTCAGCTGAAGTGCCTTATTTATGTAAGAAGCGACTGCGAATGAGTGACTAGGACTTGACAGCAGCAACGCTAGTCTGAACGTAGAGGGTTGATTGTAGAATTTTCGCGGTATATATGCTCTCTGAGTGTTTGATATACTGGGCAAATGAACATGAAATGTATTTCAGATTCATATGCATTTTGACAGTTCGGGCAGTCAAAGCAGTCACGCGTTGCTTCACAAAAACGACTTGCGTAGCACTTTAACGGTGAAACACCAAGTCTCATTCGCGTTAAATATTTTCGTAAGGTACTACTTTTTATAACAAGTAAATAATCACTGAGGCAATGGTTTTCTTTCAATAAAGAATAAAACGAATAGCGCTCTTTCATATTAATCTTACTGTTCCAGCCTTGGACATAACAGTCAATCAAACGTTGTCTAAATTCAGCCAGAAATATGTTCTCATTACCAACTCTTGGTGTTCCCATGCAAACCCGAAACCATGGCGATACAGAGTGAAACAAATAGTAGTTACCCAGTTATTCTTATTATTGTAATGAAGATTACAGAGCATGTTATAACATTTTCGAGGAAGGCGATCCTCACACATTTTTGTTAGAGATAACCAATATTTAATATTTCGAACATAAACATTTATAAATAATGGAAACCTCCCGTTTCACCATACACAAGCGCATTTGGTGTCTTCACACTGACGTTTAACAGTCTCTTAATCGCAAATAAATGTACCTGTTCAATGATTGAATAATCAGCGCTAAGACCCCATACTTCTGAACCGTATGTAAGTATGGGTTGTATCTGACAGTCAAAAAGCTTGTAGAACAGTTGAGGAGATTGATTACCGAGGGACCAAAGTAGTCGTAAAATACCAATTACACCTTTCTTTGCTCTGTCAGCCATGTCCCTTAACGCATATGAGAAGACACACCTGTTGAAAAAATTACACCCAAATATTTGTATTGGTTAACAATCTCTAAATACTGTCCATCGTAAAGCCATTTTTCACGAGCGGCAAGATGGCCACCTTTTCTAAAGACAATCTCTTTCGATTTATCCATATTTACTATCAGTCCAAGTCTTTTCGCAGTTTTACATAAAATATTTAGTTGCTGCTGCAAACCAATTACAGTATACGACAACAAAATTACATCATCAGCGAAAAGCAGAATCAGTATTTGTATTTGTTCAGGTGTAAGTGTTATGCCATGTTTACCTTTTTGATTAATGTCATTTGCCAACTCATTAATAAACAAGGAAAATAAAACAGGGCTACAAATATCTCCTTGTTTTAATCCCTTGGGGCACATGAAAACATCTGTAAGTTCACTACCAGCACGAACTTTTGCTTTGACAATGTTATACATACTTTGAATAGCTTTATACATTTTGCCTCCAATGCCATTTTTTCTTAGAATGGACCATAAACAGCATTTATCAACAAAATCAAATGCTTTTTGAAATCAATAAATGCACAATATAACTTTCCATGACTGCCAAACTGTTTTTGAATTAATGATAAGAGGGTAAATATGTGATCAATTGTGCTATATTTGTGTCTAAATCCAGCTTGGGCCTCGTTTAACAATTTGTTATCCTCAATCCAAGAAGTTAGACGTTTATTTAGAATATAACTATAAAGCTTTCCACAGACGTTCAATAAGAAAATACCTCTGTAATTATCCGGTGAATTTATGTCACCTTTCTTATATACTGGCTGTATGATGGCTTCTGACCACCCGAGTGGAAAAGTATCTGAATCAAATAATGTATTGAAGTACTTCTTAAAAAATAGTCCAACCTCTGGGTCTGCATATTTATAAAATTCTCCAAAAACCCGTCTGGACCGGCTGCTTTGTAACTTTTTAATGTAGAAATTGCATCAAGAACTTCCTGGTATGAGATCTCCTCATTTAGTACATTACAGTCAGTATCCACGCTAGAACATGCATCCAAATGGTAATAATTAGGCAACGTCTCGTTAAAGTTAATACTGGGGCAATCTTGGTTAAATACTTCTGAGAATTGAGTAAACCAGCAGCAATAGAATTCTGGTTTATCGGTCTGCCTATATAGCTTTTCAGAGTACTCCAGAACTTCTGGGGATTGCTCGCATTATCTTCCAATAATCTAACTGTCTGCTTTTTATTATCCATCTTCTTTTGTTGTAGCAAACTTTTATAATCACTCGTTTGCTCGTGTACGTTATTCTCAGGATGTCAATTTCCTTATCCGATATATTTTGTTCCCTTTTATTTTTCTTGGCTTTCCTTAATATTCTAAGGGAGTGTCTCGCCGCTTGACGTTGTTGCTTGCATTCAGAGTCAAGCCAGGGGTTGCTGCTAAAACTCCCCATGACAACAGTCTTCAACATGAGACTTGCTGCGCTACCGATAATTTCATAAAACTTACAGAGAACTGCTTCAGTATCCAAACTAATTAAATCATAAGCTTCCTTAAACATTAAAGAAATCTTTTCAGTCTTGAAAGCATCCAAATATTCCTGCAATTTTATGGCAGTCCCATTTATACATCTGAACGGCAGCTTTTTAAAAAATATACGTATGTTTACCTTTTACATCCTTAAATTTAAACCCAAGCTCTGCAGGCATATGTTTTGATTCGATTCTTTGACCGACATTCAGGTCACCAGCCAAGTCAAAAATGCGTCTCGATACAATGAAATAGTCTATAGTACTAGAGCCATTGTGAGCAACATAAGTATAATTTCCATCCATATTTCCAGATTTTACCCCATTCAGCAGGATCAAGTTAAACTGTTCACAAACTCTTATTAAATAACGACCAAAAGCATTCACGACGACGTCATCTGAAATCGGCTGGTATGGATCAGTCCCATCATATGTTACACTATCAGTGTCACTAGCATCACAGGGCAGTTCAGCCTCACTAGCATTTTCACTGCCAGTCCTCGCATTCAGGTCGCCCATGATTATCAATGGCACATTACTGTAACATTGCAGAATATCCAAATACAATGTTCCAAAAGAGAAACCCCATTGTAGACATCTGTATCAGGATAGTATGGACTGTGGGGGAGGTAGGTATATACCAATCACAATACAATCTGAATCCAGTCCTGTAAGTTGCCTGGAGAGTTTAAGAACGATGCAGTTGTCATATTCTAGGTCAATTTGAGAAACAAAGGTTGTAAACTGTTTCTTTATCAGCAAAAACTACTCCTCCACACAGTCGGGCTGTGCGAGCATCGGAGACTCTAACAGCACTTGAAATAAAAAAACATCATACATCGGGAACAGGTGGGAAGGGAATTTTTTTGTGAATGTTTCTGTCAGAACAATCAAATCGAATTTTGTCAAACAGCATCGCATATCTACTTCGTAAATTGTATTTATTCCTTCAATATTATACGTCAAGCATGAAAAATAATGGGACAGATTACTCTTGCTGTGTTTGACATGGGCAGGGCCGAATTGCTATATAGCGCTACTCGCAGCAGGGGACTGAAAACAGTTTTTCTTCTTGGAGGAATGGGCTCCCACACTTTGGAAGGTGTCTGTAAGATGCATCTGTTTACATTTTATTTTACTGCGTGTATGGGGACCACGCGCAGGGGTTGAGGTACGGGAGGTTTCATTTTCAATAGTCATGTTGGTGGTATCTAGTGTCTGGTCGGGGACGGGGCTGTCCTGTGTCTGACAACAGGGGGACAGGGACATCTTATTCTGACCACTCTCCGTGCAGTCCCATGGGTCGATCACTTGCTTCACAGGGTCTGGATGAGGTCATGTTGGGACTCCGGCGAGTCTGGAGTTGGAGGTCGGAATGATACAGGTTCAGAAGGGCGTTGTGACTCGTCGTTCTGTCCACGGCCTGAGTCAGCATGGACAGTTTGGGGAGTTTTGAAACGTTCACATACTCTGGGGAATTTGACGAGCTTAAACAAGTGTCAAGTCTGGTAGAGAACACTGTGTCTGCTGCTGACACGTCATCTGCCGTGGAGTGCTGCAGAAGAGGAACCGGTAGTCCCAGAGCAGTGGGTGACTCCACTGTTGAAGAATATGGCGTTTTAGTCACCACTGTCTCTCTCCGGAGTCGGGGGGGAACTCATCCACACTGTTAAAAATCAGGGACAGGCTCTGTTATTTGATCTTGTTGCTGGTTACCATCTGCTCTTTGTGTGTTCACATCCAGTGTGCGTCTCCCACAGTGTGGTTCTCCACGTGAAGCCGCTCTTTCCGTAGATGCAGGGAGTTATTAAAGAAGTCGACTCCGATGACTGTGTTCTGGTCATATCCGTTTTTCTGATGGATGTCCTCTTTTCTCCTTTCCTCTGGCTGACTAGGAAGTCTGTCTTTGTTTGGGGATCTATCATAGTGTCTGTCTTTGTTTGGGAATCTATCATGTTGTCTGTCTTCGTCTGTTCACTGTCTTTGGGTGATGTCTGGTTTGGATGTCTTTCTGATGTTGACTATCGCGTTTGCCATCATGGCTACTTTTGTCTTGATTTCTGGGCTTGGGAAGATTGCTTTCTTTCTGTCCGTCCGAACAGTAGTGTCTGTCATCTTGTCCACTGTGCTGTTTGTGGTGATTTCTGTCACTCTCCTCTCGTCTGTCCGTCTCCGTTCTGAACGTCCACCTTGAACGTGTTGACGGTTGTTGACGTCACGGTAAAAGTCATTTTGTGCACTGTAACGTAGACGCCCATTGTAAAAGAAGGCTCGTTTTCCTGCCTGTTTTTCTTTTTGAAGGATGTCGTTCTGTCTGTCCGTCAGATCTGAGGCTACGCGGATGTTTAAAGTGTCAGCCATGTCTTTCCTGTTACCATGGTCCTGCAGCACATGAAGCTTGTCTCTCACCTGTGCATCGTGGCGATGATGGGTCGGGGACGTTGACTGTCTTTCTTTGGGGGGCCTAGACGGTAGGCTTTGTCCACATCTTCAGTAGACCATGTCTTGCTGGGGTAAAATCGGTTCACATCTGGACAACTTGCCGTACACAGTCGAATGGATTCTCAGTCTTGCTTTCAAACACATTGAAAAACTTGATATTGCAAGCCCTTGAGGAAGCTTCCAGTTTGTCTAGTTTGTCGTCAATGGTAACGCCTTTGTCTGCGAAGTGGCCATTCCAGTCCAGGAGTTCTCTACACTGATTTTCCAAAGCTTCGCTCTTGGAAGACAGGTACTTCACATCTTCTTTCAAGATGTCGTTTTCCACTGCAAGGATTGACACCAGTCCATCATCTCAGAGAGGGCACTGGACGTGGCTGATTGCGCCCCTGCCTGTGACTGTCTGGAGGTCGGGATCTGTATCTGACTGGAGTGGGCAAGAGATTCCATTTCCTTTTTCATCATGTCATTTTCTTTTTGCAGTGATTGACACCAATCATACAAGACGGTGATATCTCTTGCTATTTGATGATGCTCGGTGTGACTCCTGCAGCTGCTGTGTTCTGCTGTCCATCACTTGGTTCACAGCATCTCTCAGCTCCATGTTCTCCGCCTGCAGAGAATGGCAGAACGTCTCCACATCTTCCACAGATCTGGAGAGTGTTGAGTGGAAACGTTTGCATTCATTCGATCGCCTGCCATGTTTTCAGAAAGACATACCAAGTCTTCTTTCATCTCTCTGAGAGTGGGCGAACAGCTGCCATGTAGGCCTGTGTCTGCAAAATGCATTCTGTGTCTCATTACTCTGTCTGAGAGCGGTAGGAATGTGTTTCGCGAATCGGAGGCAAGATTTCGGACACTACTGGCATTGCGATTGGAATGACTTCCAAAGAGACCCCCTTTCTGACACTAGGGGCCAGTCCAGCTCCTTCCCGTAAAGAGGGAGTTTTCTCTGCCAGTGAGGAGGGAGTTTTCTCTGCCAGTGAGGAGAGAGTTTTTTCTGTATGGAGCTGGTTGACCAGGGTTGCTCTCCACATCCATACATTCAAGGAGGAAGTGTGCTAGAAACATGCCAAAAACAAAGCAGTCAAAACACCAAATCAGGCGCCTGTTGTTGGTTTCTGACAGCCTGAATGTCATTTGCTTAAAGAAGAAAAGCGCAGTCTGTTTTGATGTTAATAAAACGCGCTGGACAGAAGTCAGTACTGTTGGGTATGAAACGCACGCCTCTCACCTTTGAACTTGCAGGTTGTTGTCTCTTCTCCATGAAGCATTGAAAAGTCCAGTAAAACAGACCACTTTGGACACGCAGCTCGATGAAACCTGAAGGCATGATAAACTGCATTTTGATCTGACAATACTCCAAGCTGTAAGTTAATTGTTGACTCCAATCCTCTATAATTAACAAAACAAATTAATTTTTTCCTCTCCGAAAACAGCGTCTCACCCGTGAACACTTCGCACCTCCTCCAGAGAGAGAGAGAGAAAGAGAATGAGAGAGGAGAGAAGAGAGACGGGGGTAGGAAGGGGGGGGGGGGGGGGGGAGGATTGGGGGGTGGGGAGAGAGAGAAAGAAAGACACAGAGAGAGAATGAGAAAGAGTGAGAGCTCTAGAAGAGAGGAAGAGAGAGTGGGGAGGAAGGGAGAGGGGGAGGAAGGGAGAGGGGGAGGAAGGGGGGGGGGGGAGAGAGAGAGAGAGAGAGAGAGAGAGAGAGAGAGAGAGAGAGAGAGAGAGAGAGAGAATCTTACCTGGCAGAATGGGATTACTTGCAGCAGTTTTCACTCTCTCTTTGTGTCGTTTCCCTTTGATGTGATCGCTGAGGCTTCTCGCACCGCCAGACCCGTAACAGATTTCAACTTGACACACCACACAGTATGCTTTGCCGCGGATTCTCAACTTTTCCAAGCACGACGAAAACGTTTCATTTTCGTGGCTCCTGTTCAGCCAATCCCATCGCCATTTGTTTGCCACACCAGCATCAATATCTTCTGTCGGAGAATTCCGCGGAACTATGTCTGTACGCTTTGGCATTTATATTTTTTCCTTCTTTTTTTTCAATCTTGTTCAAATTTGATCACGTCAACCCAGAGCGGAAAGCAGTGGCGAATGTCACGAAAGCGCATGCGCGGAAGTAGTCCTGCTCAATGCTACTTCTCGCAAGACGAAGGCTTGAAGTGAACGACCTCAAACGAACTAAAAGGGCCGGTCTCGTCCGGCGTGGCTCGGTATTTTTTTTTTGTTTGGTTGTTTTTTTTTTTTGGCTTTTCGCGGATTTCCGCGAATTCACGGACATATACCATGCCTGGAGTCTAGTGGGTTGAACGAGTTCACAAAAGAAACACCGGAATCACGAAAACATGGTCGCGGTTTGCGAGCGCTTAGCTGAGGCAGCAGAGTTGGGCTGACTGCAAACCGCATTGCACGTGCAAGTCGTGCCTTTACTGAACACATGGCAACCAGTTTTGCTGACCAGTGGGTATAAAAAAGCCGCTTTTGGGGCTGTTTTTAACCATGCCACCAAGACGGGAGATTAAATGACACTGGCCGGGGAAGGGCTGTTGCTTGGCTTCAAGAAGGTGTAGGTGTCAGAGAAGTTGGTCGTCGCCTCCAAGCGCATCATGCTGTCATCCAAAGACTTCATGACCGCTTCAACGCCACCAGTAGTACTGCTGAACGAAGACGGTCTGGCCAGCCTAGGTCCACCCCCAGACAGCAGGACAGACTGCTGGTTCTGATGGCGCGGAGACACAGAACTGCAACTGCAAACAACCTCAGGCGACAACTGCGTGCTGCAGCGAACGTCAACATTTCCGACCAAACTGTTTGGAACCGCCTGAGAAAAGTTAACCTCCGAGCAAGATGGCCAGCTGTTCGCCCTGTGCCGACGGTGGCTCACCGTAGGGCGCGACTGACCTGGTGCCGAGCTCATGTGGCCGGGATGAGGCCAGCACTGGGTGCGGGTGATGTTTTCTGATGAGTCGTTTTTTTGCTGGGCTCTTCCAGATGGTCGCATACTTTGTCTGGAGGCAAACGGAGGAACGCTCCCAAAGAAGCCAACGTAACCGAACGGGACCGGTATGGTGGGGTGGTCTTCATGGTATGGGGTGGCATAGGAAGGAACTTCAAAACCACCCTGAAACCGAGTTGAAGGCAACCTAACTGGTGTGGGGTACAGGGAAAAACATTCTTCAGCCTTGGCCCTGCCTGCCCTGCAAGACCTGGGCCCTGATGCCATCCTCCAGGACGACAACACCCCTCCCCACCGTCCCAGGGTGGTAAACGTCTTCTTGGAGGAGAGAAGCAGGTCAACCGCCTCGACTGGCCAGCGTCCTCGCCCGCCCTTAAACCCGTTTGAGCGCCTGGAATGTCCTGGGGCCCCTACTTCATAAGAACCCCCCTCCAGCAGCAAACCTGGGCCAGCTCTTCAACTTCTTGCAGCAGGAGTGAAACAAATCCCTCAGCTGACTCTCAGGAGCTTGTGGACTTAGAGATGTCTAACTTGTATCCGCACTAAGGGCGGCCATACTGAGTATTGACATTGACTGTCATTTGATTTGACTGTTCTGATTTCTAAAATTTAAAGGGGTTTTCATCAATTAAGCCCATGAATTGTTTTTGAGCAGCTGTTATTAGTTTATTTCTGATGTCTTTGTATCGTTCCATAGATGAATTTTCTTTTAAAATTTGTTTGAAGAAGTTATTTTGTTTTTCAGTTGAATTGTGTAATGAATGTTTTCAACTGGCTCTTAAATTGTTTTGACCAGTATATTATTTGCATGGGCACAGTTGACATGTCCTGGCACTGTACCTTCTGTGCAAACCAACATTTGCAGCACAGTGGTCTATGATCTCCCCATATTGATCCCATAACAGAGGATGATTACACTCCCAGTCAAACTTGTGTGTATTTACTGTGTGAAAATGCCAGGTCCACCCTTGACCAATATCATCAATAGTGCAAAAGGGTTTCGGCATCCTTGTTCAACAGGGATTTTGGGCCCTCTGCAGTGACACGGGAATCTCCCAACTTCTCTGAACAACTAGTACAAGTCTTCTGCGAAGATAGAGCTAAAAATGGAGGTGGCACACTGGTTACAGTTTCCCAGTGACTTGGAATGAATGGAGGAACCAAAAACTCTCCAGGACACAATACAGAAACTACCAGCATGTTTGTAATGTAGACCTGAGGACACAAGAGAGATATTTTTGCTTATAGCTCAGCCGCCTGCAAAGGGCCATACAGGGCTGTCACCATGTTGAAGTCGACTATCAGGTCATATTTAATACTAACAAAAACAAAATCAACAACAACAAAAACAAACAAAAACCAATCCAACCAAACCCACAAAAAAAAAAACAAATTGTTGATTGTGGACACTCAAAGGAAGAAGAAGAAGAAGAAGACAAAAACCCACCACATATCTCATCAAACACACCTTATATAAGGAAATTTTGTTAAATCTTTCTTCTGTTAAAATCTTAGATCAGATGAAAAATGTTGATCTCTTTTCAGAAATTAAAAAATCTCATTGAGCAGGACTCTCTGAACAAGGTTTTCATGGAGTTGCTGTAAAATGTTTATTCTCACATCATGCAAGTCCAACATTCTAAAAGAATATGTTTCACTGTGAGTGGTAATGAATGGAATGTACCACGAGCTTCCTCACCTTTAAAAGGTAAAAATGAGTGTAAAAAAGTGGCCTGTGTGCAAAATGGCACAAGTCTTTTTCTTCTTTTGCGGCCTTTCCCTGGAACATGGTTGAAAACTCTTTAAGGGTTTTGAGGGAAAGTGGAAGAGTTTGTTATCAATCTGCAAGTTCCATTCCCCTTGCCAGAGTTCTTTGACGTTACCCTGGTCTTTGGGTTTAAATCAGTGTGAGGGATAGCAATCTGCTCAACTCTCTTTGTGGTAATCTTGGAAGCCGGTCAACCATCTCATTGCCTCGAATGCCCACAGGGTTTGGGGAACCCAAGAAAAAGCTATGTTCTGTCCATCAGATTTCTGAGAGGTTTTAAGTTTGAATAATTTCAGCAGCTGAGGGTGCTCGAGGTTAGGGCAACCAATGGCCTCCAAACAGAGTCCGACAAACTGAGGAAATCTTTATGCTTGGATTTAGAGACCATTTCAAAGCAAGGACCAAGGCTGTCAATTCACCTTTGTAGATGGAGCTGTCAGTGGGAATGGTTTAGAACATCTCTGAGAAGGCCCTGTTGCCCAAAACACAGCTCAGCCAACTCCTCGTTAGATTTGGGAAAGCCATCAGAAAAAATTCTTCTGAAGGATGGAAACTTTGAACACAGTTGGGAAAACAAAGCCGAGGAGCTTGTGCTATCTTTACCAAAAAAGGGCTAAATCAAACCGGATCTCTGGAGTTGAGGCAAGTCCATGGTGGGTCATCAGGAAACTTGGTTAAATAGCACAGACTCAAGGTCTATATATGCATTGTCAAATGGTGAAGAATACGAATTCCCAGGGTGGGATGGAACTGGGGTGGTCATTGAATTTCTTTTTAAAACTTGGGGTCAAAAACACAGTCTTATGCGGGGTTTGGGGGTTCAGAAGGATATTGAACCCAGTAATTCAAGGTAAGTTCAGCCAACAGTTCAAGAGGGATAGTTTCTCCTGCCTCAGCATACAGGCTATAAACAGGGGTGGTTTTAAATACGGGGGGTGGGAGCAGAAATCACGCTTATATGAAAAGGCCGGGGGTCCGGGGGTCGCTTTGGCCCCAGTGGGGTGCTGGGGCAATGCTCTGCTGGGAAGTCTGGGGGGCGTAGCCCCCAGATGTGAAGAAAAATTTGTCTTGCCAAGACACTTTTATGGCCTCTCTTTGAAAACAAAGTTAATAATTAACCTCCATACAAAAAAACTCCAAATATGACAAAATATGACTTGCAGTTTAACCTTCACCAGCCGTGTCGCCAATAGTGGCTGACAGGATTTTTTTCCCTTGTGCCTCGTCATGCAAGGCTGGCTGATGGACAGACAGTACATTCAGCCGTGTCATCCACTATCGGCTGAGGGGAACATAAAAAATTTCTACACTTTCCATAACATGATCCAAGGGAAATAAGCTCGTATCTGGGGATGTCATAGCGAATTGTAGATCTTACTTCCAGTGCTCCAGAGCATCTAGGATTTTTTTAAAAGGGGGGCAGTCCCCCCCTCATATTAAAAAAGACTCCTCCCCCCTCCCCCCCCCCACTCCAACCCCACGTTACATACCTCCTCCACCTTGTACACAGACTTCAACACACCTTGATTCAAATCAGATAAACAAAATATTAAAAAAATAAATAAAGTCCGCTCCGATCAGTTTGGGCGTCATATACTGAACTATGTCAGACCATAGCAGACCAAAAGCATTACAGGCAGTTAGTCAGCTCTGCAGGCCGAAGTTTTTGTGTGGCAAATGCAGTAATAAGACAGTCATGAACGCCACCTATTTCCCGCCGTAGGAAGAAGCCGGTGTAAAACTTCCTGTACCTCATTCTCCTTCGGCCTGCCGTCCAAGCAAGATAAGTCTTGTCTCTGTCTCGCCTTTTCTTTTGCCGTTGTGTTAAGATAACCTTGTGTTTGTTTTCTTTACTTGTTTTGTTGTGGCTTGCGCGCTGAGCCTTGTACCCTTGCCCGTAAGGCCTTGGTTTGGCGTTTTTTAAATCGATTTATTTATTCGATCACATGCTTCTTGCGTTTGTGCTTTCTTCTCGGCACTCGCGACTTTGTTGTCAGTGCATCTCGCTTTTTGGAATTTCGGAGCTCCGTCCCCGGGTTCTCATCGCTTCTCCTCATCCAGCTTTATGGGCCCTTGTCGGCAATTTTCCAATTCGCTTCTCCATTCAATTCGGATACCTTGATTCGACGATCTTCCTTGTCGTTCACTCGGTTTCCATTGCTCCTCGCCGGTCGTTCCGCCCCCTTAAATTCGACCAGCCAATACCGGCGACGCTTAGGGATCGGCTTTTCAATCGAAGAGTACCCTAGTACCGTTTCCTCTTACTATTTCACGCGATTTCATCTTCATTTACCGCACTTCCAGTGCCCTCACGAGGTGGTTCAAGCTCTTTTCTACCCTCGTCCACCTCTTGTCTCCTCTTTGCGATCATGTGTTCCGTGATTGTCTTGCCACCAGTGCCCAACATGGTGAAGGCCCATTAATGGGTCGAGCCGCGCTCCTCTGTTCGGGAGTCGCTCTCTCCCCCGGAGGACCCGCGTTGTCGATTCCAGGGGACACAATCCGCTCAACCTATGATGAGCGTACGGCCGGTGTGGAGGGGGGTTCCGAGCAGGGACGCGCGACCATCGTTTACGATACCTCCTCTCCCCGACCGGGCGGACATACGATCGTTGCGTTCGGAGGCGAACAGGCAATCGGCGTTATTTCCAACTGTTTTTCTTTGGGACTGTCAAGAATCCAAAGGCAAGGCTCCCCTGAAAGACCTGCCCGTTCAAAATCTTCCTGCCTCTGGCCAAATCGCCTGTTCGCCTTCAGCCCGCACACGGAGACTCTCTCCTATCAGGCTGCGTCTCACGACCTCGGCCCCCGGGGAACCTTGCAGAGGTGCGGCCCGGGCACGGGTGACGATTCGCGGCCGGAATAATCGCCCGTCACTCGATCAGATGAGACTCGTGGCGTTAGCTTGCCCCCCACTACCGTCACGCTGTCCCATCACGCTCTCCCAACCGTGTCCGGGTGCAGCCACCACTCGGACCCGAGGAGCGCATCACTCCGGTGGGGGGGTTTTGTGGGCAGTCTTTGGGGTGGGACTCCCCACTGACCCAATTCCGGGTCAGGGACCAGGCATCGACTAGGTCGGATCTGCGCCCTCAACCCCGACGGTTGAACCACCCCAATGACTGTCGCACTCTCCCCTAGGGGTACAGGACATTGGGGAGTGGACTTCTTTCGCTCCCCTACTGGGAAACGTCCGCGGTCCCGTTCCTCCGGGGGGAAGATCGACCACGGGGACTAGGGGTAACCTTTCGTCCTTGAGGTGGACTCGTCACCGCAGCCATCCCAGTCCGCTTCCATGCAGCCAGGGGGCTCGGCTACCAGCCACCCACCGGCCACCTCCTGCGGGGGCCGGCACAGACCGCCACCGGGGAGACGCAGGAGGCAGGGGCCCCTCCCCGGGGCGGGTACGAGACAGCTCGCATTCTCGCTACCCCACCCCATGGTCCCCCCAGGTTACCCGGGTACCTGAGGAAAACCTGCCCCAGGGCCGCCAAAGCCCTCCGTACTCCCGGGGCCCGGGGCTCTATGCCCCGAGAGGAACCAATGGTTTAGGGCTGCCCACCCATTCTGACCCCAAATCTATGGTCGCATGTGGCATCCGGCCTCTTCAGCGGATCGACCTGGGTTCTCCCTCCCTCTCGGCCGCTGTCCAATCGGCGATCCCCTAGTCTGCCCGCCGAGTATGGAGCCACCAGGGACCCGTCCTCGTATTACCCCACTACCCAACGAGGGCGGGACCCCCACCCCACCCCCTGTCCTGGCCCCCTGAAGGTGGATCTGAACACCCCCTTCAGGAAACACGACCCACACCCTGAGGACCGGTTCGCGGAAACTCCCCCCCCCCTTGGTGACTTTTTCATTTTGGAAAGCTGGCGCCCAGTTTCTTGTTGTTAGGGAAATCCCCTCCCTCTGACAACATTTTCTCCTTTAGCTGTTACGCCGGGTCACCCCTGCCCAGCGATCACGGCCAAAGATGTCTTTCCCCCCCAGACCCTCATCCCCTTGTGGGACAGATCGGCATCTTTCGCCAGGGGTGCACAGGCCGTCCTCAACCGGGGATTGACTTCTTGTCAGCCCCTAACACGGCCCCAGTAGGAGTGTTCCTAAAGGGACCCGCGTCATGTCCCCCATGTCTTCTCCCTTTTCTCTGCCAATCCAGTCACCAGGGATATTGCCATTTCCCTGCCGACTGCCGGCTCACTCCCAACCTCCCCCCCCCCACAACCACCACTGTTTCTATCAAGAACTTGACGGAGTGGGACAGGATTGCCAGAACTGGTATCCTTCACACCCCCGCGGACATGCTTTCCTTGACATGTTCCTGCAGCGAGCGGAGGAGCTCTGGTCAAAGGAGGATGGCACTCCCTCTGTGTCTTCAGACGCGACGACACCGAGACAGACTCTAGCCTGTTTTGGGCGACCCCCTGAGCGCTTTTTATTACAAGATATCGCATCACCTTTCGGCTGCGGTGGACAGCGCAGCCAGGAGTCACTTTAATTGCCTGTTGGCAGTGAGAGATGCTGTGCTATCACAGGCCAATCTCTCCCCGGCGCTCAAGGCGGCTCCCAGGTCGGAGCAGTCGCTTTTCGGCGACTATTCTACGCAGTCATCACCCATGCAGTCGAGGAAACGCAAGCAGGCCGCGTCTTTTGCGGTCAAGCCCCCTCGCCAGCATCGCCCTGCTGGACCCTCCTTCCGTCCCGCCCTCCCCCCTCCAGCCCTACCCCAAACAGCCCCCCCACCCCAAATTCAACCAAATTAAAGATGGGGGACCCCCGACCCAGAAAAGAGACTACATCCACCATCTGGACTGGGCCACCTCAATAGATCTGAAGGATGCTTATTTTAAAGATCCTCATTCATCCTTCCCCAGACGATACCTTCGGTTCGTCTGGGCGGGACGGGTGTTCCAATTCAAGGCGTTCCCCTTCGGACTCTCCCTGGCTCCCTTCCTTTTCACGAAGGTAGTCAAGGAGATGGCTGCCCTCGCCAGACAGGAGGACATTTGCCTCTTGGTTACCTCGACGACTGGCTCGTCTTGGCTCCCACACAGGCCCTGTGCAAGCCCACACATCCAAACTTTCTGCATTTATGTTCCTCACTTTGGGTTCGTCACCAACCCCACCCAAAACGAGCTCACTCCCTTTTCAGACATTCTCCTTCCTGGGCATGTGTTTCGACACGACCCCATGCTGTCCCCCGACCCCGGGGAGGTTCACCCCCTGGTGGACCTCATTCCTATCTCGCCTCTCTCCCCACACGTCGGCAAGGACATTTTCCCCCCTTCTGGGGATGATGAGTCCCTGTCGCCCCTCATTCCCCTAGGCAGGGTCCCCAAGTGACAGCTTCAAAGGGAGTTCCCTTGTCGTTGGGTCGCAGACCACCGACCGCTGGGGCCAGACCATTCCCCTCGGGCCTTGGTTCTTTTGGGCCACTGAGGAGTGGCTCAGCCCCTCCACTCGACCCCGGAGTTCCATTTCCCTTTCCCCTCCCAGGGCCCTAGAACTCTACACGGAACGCCTCCTACTCGGGCTGGGGGCCCCTTTTTGGAGGCAGTCACGCCTGGGGGTGTGGGACCCACTGACTGCCCCCCTTCACATCAATATCCCGGAGGCGGTCAGGCTGGCCCTCCTCCACTTCCAGACCCTTGTCGCGCACCCGATTGTTCTTCTCACGGACAAACCTCGGTAGCTTGCTACATCAAACAGGGGGGGGGGACGCTCCATCAGCCTCTCCCTCCGGACAGAGGCCCTCCTCCACTGGTGTCACACGCAGGGGAACACCCTTCGCGCGAGACACATAGCGGGGACGCAGACATCCTGGCAGACTCCTTTAGCCGCTCCAGGTCCGTCCTCCACACGGAATGGACCCTCAGCAAGGGACACCCTAACCTCGGGTGGAAACATTAGTTCAGACCCATGATCGACCTGTTTGCCACCCAATTCAATCATCGTCTGCCGGTGTATGTGTCTCCCATCCCGGATCCCCAGGCGTATGCGATCGACGCCCTCTCCCTCCCCTGGTCCGGCCTCATAGCTTACGCCTTCCCTCCCTTCCGATCCTCCACAAGGTGATCAGGAAGGCGAGACTCAAGAGACCCAGGCTCATCCTTTGCCCCAAAGGTGGCCCACTCAGTCCTGGTTTCCGGATCTCAAGTCCCTCATGAAAAGTCACTTCTGACTATACTAAAAAGTCCCTCGACTGCAATCTATCGCATCACTCGATACGACTCTTTTAAACAGCGTCCTACGCCATCGCTCGTTGTCAAGCCCACTCCTCTCACCGTTTCTTCCTCCACTCAGTCATTTCCGGTTATAACTTCCGGCTCGTATCGAAGCAACACATCTATCAAACTCATCTCTTTTTTCTGTTATTTTTAAACAAACGAACAACTAATTGTCTAACAAATAACTTATTGTCTTACAAATGACTAATTTGTCTAATAACAAATGACTTTATTTTCCCAAAAAATCGTCTGCTTTAGTGATGCAAATGAATTCAGCAGTCCAGGGAAAATTTTTTCCTTCTTGAAGAGTTTTCAGCAGTACTGTTGATGAAGCTCCTTCTTTGGTGAGACAGTTTTGCCGTTGTCTAGAGTGCCAGACCATTCACTTTTTTCACAATGCCTTTCTCCATCAAGTCTTTATCCCACTGATCTCCAGCCTCAGACGTTTTTCTGTGACATGTTTTTTTGACTGCAGAGCATCATGTAAAGACTTGCAGTTGGTCATGCAGACTGAGGTAGACCATCGTGGTTTTCTTTTCCTGTTGTGATCTCCATGAACAATGTTGCAATGAAAAATTTCCTTCATCAATTCCTTCTGCCATCGCCAGTGTCCTCTCCAGCCAACGTGCTTCTGACTACTCTGCGAATTTTCTTGAACTCCAGCAAATTGGAATAATGTCTCCTTCCTCGTTTGCTAAGAAGATAATGAATCCCCCTTGGTTCTCCGTCACTGGGGATTTCCAAGTGAAGCATCAGTGTATCCATCAGTTTCAATGGTCCTGATCCCAAATGATGAAACTTCAATTCACAAAGTTCTGACTTGATCCTTTTGATGACTTTATTTGCTTCTGTCGATGTTCTACTTTTCCATCTTTGATATTTGAAGCAAGCTGACAAGCATCGAATGACACATCAGGACGACTTTGTCGAGCTGTCCATAGAATCTGTCCAACTTTTGATCTGTAAGCCTGTTTCTCATGTGCTGTCATTTCATCCCGTTTCTGTTGATTCTTTCTTTTCGATGGGGATCGGCTCCAAGATATCTGCATACTTGGTTTGCTATAGAGAGACTTTGTTTCATCAGATACAGTTCCAAGCCAATGTACTGGAAAGCTTTGTTTTGTTCCTTTCCAACCTTCAACGTTTTTCTGATTTCATCAACAACAGTCTTTTCAAAGTGTTTTTGTTCCGCCCCAGATGAAGTCGTCTACATGGCATGCTAAGACACCTGTAACTTTCATTTCCTTTTATCCAGAAGAAGACTGCTGGGGCAACTTTTGACATTCTTCCTCCGAGTTTCAGCAGTACATCTTTCATCTTTTGTTTCCATTGCAAAGAAGCATCATTCAGTTCGTAACGCATTTTTGCAGATGCCACAACTTTCCTCTGCTATTCGCTTCATTTGGTGGTCTCACAAAAATGTTCCGTCTATTTCTTTCCTTGGAGAAAGGCTGTTTTGATGTCCATAAGCATGGAGTCCACTTTCTTTGTGCAAAGACAGAAGAATCACTTTCAATGATTCACTTGTGCAAGTAGGCGAATCCTTCTGCATGTCTTCATTTCCAATTTCTTCAAACCCTTTTGCTACAAGTCTAGCCTTCGTTTTTACTCCGTCCTTTGTTTCTTTGAGTGTACAGATCCATCTGGTCGAAACACATCTTTGTCCATTGTCCCTATTTCAGTGTACACATGAATTCTTTTTCCAAAATTTCAAGTTCTTCTTTCTTTGCATTTTCAAAGAAACTTCATCCATGATCATAACAGTTTCATTGAATTTTTAGTTGGTGTAGGTTCTGTATTTGACAGTACAAGTTTCCCCTCACTTCTGTCAAATCCACAGACATTCTTTCACCCTCATATCATTGTTTCCAGTTTTTATTTTTCCCTGTTGCTTTCCCAGTTTGCTCAGCACCTTTTCTGATATTTTTGTTCCAGTGTCCACATGATCATATGCAATGATCTGTCCTGGTTCAATTCTTGCTGGGTCAATTCTAGTAGCCATCTCTGTGTCATGTGGATGATGTTCTTCATCTTCTTCCAAGATTTCTGATTCAGTGTCTAGATCTGACGTTGATTCAGGAATATTTTCTTCACTGTGCGAGATTTCTTCATTTTTAGTTCCTGTATCACTTCGATGTTGCTGACAATCATGTGCAGCCCCAAATCCCAGTTGAGGGTCTTTCCCTTTCCATCTTCTCCTGCTCTAGATCACCCTTTTAACTTTTGTAGTCTGCTCTGGTGAACACGAATCAAGTTCCACCATGACGCACAAAGATACGCTCCCATCTTGTCCAATGACGGTTTCCGGTCCTTTCCATTCATGACCATCAGATCGCTTGTAGTACATACACTCTGTCTCCCCTCGGTACTGACCTGACCATGGTTGAACCTGTTTCCTCAAGGCTCTTCTGATTTTCTCTGAGCTTTCTGCTTCTGTGAAAGCTTTCCTTGTAGCATGCAAACTTGCGATATGCTCTCCGACTGTCCTACTTCTGGTGATTCTCCAAAGCAGGTATTCATCTGTGAGTGTGGATGGAAAATTTGGATTCTTTCCAAAGACCAGCTGATATGGGCTGAAAACCCTGTGTGTTCACCATGGAGTTTTTCACTGCCCAAAACCCAACACAAAGCAGTCTCAAAATCCATGTCTTTCTTGTCTGCCCCGACTTTTTTTCATGATGTTTGTCAGCGCTGATTGTGTCTCTCGCACAAACCATTGCTCCATGGACTGTATGCAGCAGTAGTTTTGACTTCGATGTGAAGTTTTCACACATGTCCCTGAATTCCTCATTGTTGAACTCTGAACCATTGTCACTGAGTACAACTTTTGGTGGGCCATGTATTGCAATCCAGTGCTTCATGAAACTGTCAACAATGACAGAAGCCCGTTTGCTCCCGATGATTACTGCAGCATGAATCTTGTGTATTTCAATATGTGGAAGTACCAGACATTTCTATCCAATTCATGCAGATCCACAGCCACTGGTGATTATAGTCTTCTGCTAAGGGCATCCCCCACCCCTGGCTTTGGTGGGGTCTTCCCTTTTGACGTGCACACACATCACATTTTCAACAATTTTGTCAATCTCTGTACACTTCTGGATCCTTATCCCAGCATTTTGCATCAGTTTTTTTCAGGTTTTTGCAAGTAGAGGCATGTCCAAATTGCTTGTGAAGCTTCAAAATAGTCCCGCTTTTTTTCACTTTTATGCAGTTTTCCTTCCAGCAACAGGATTTCACTCTCCTCACCGTTTTTTGTTTCCTGTTTGCCACAAATGTCGATGCAGTAATGCCCTGTTGATGTGTAGTTCAACTCCATGTTGATGAAACATAGTAGCCTTATCATTGCACATGTCCAACACAGCCTCTGCTCTTTTGAGTGAATCCTTGCTCAACAGGAGTGGTAAGTCAATGTCCCCAACTTCCGTTTCAATGGTTTCACTTGGTATCACCAATTTGTGCTGGTATTGTTGCCTTCATGTAGGACTTGATTTTGCAAACCATCACCAAAAACTGAAAATCTTAGCACTTGCACCAGTCTTGATTTGCTTCTTTTTCTTCTGCTCCAGGCTGATCAACATATTCTTCGTCCATCTTTTTCCACACACAGTCTTGGTACATGCTGTATCAATGATTGCACATCCAAAGGACTCTATTAAGAGTATCTCATTTTCAGGTTTGTGTTCTTTTGTAAACAAAGCCAAGTGACATTCTTCTTCATTTTCTTCGCAAACTGTCCCTTTTGATTTTTTTGTTTTTTGAGCTTGTGGGGGCAATCCTTTGCCCAGTGAAACACCTCTCACAAATAGCACATCTGGTTCTTTTGCCCTTCCTGTCTAATGGATTTGTTCCTTTTTGTTCTGCTTTTTTATGTTGTGAACCTGTTTGCTGATATCTGGAGGTTTCTTTCTGAACTGCTGATATCTGGAACTCTTTACCAGAAATGCTTCTTCTTTTTCCTCTTTTATCTTGATTTCGTTCACTGTGCTTACTGTCGAAACTGTCCCAAATATTCTCTTCAAAGCAGATTTAATTGAAGAAAATTTTCTGTCAGACGCTGCTGTCAGAACTAATTGTCTTTCTTTCACTGACAAAAAACCCGCATTGTCCAGCAGTTTAAATGCAAGCACTGAATCTGGATATTCCATTTTGTATTTTCTGCAAATATTTTATCTTCTTTCATACTCAATGATGAAATCGCACATTGACATGTCTTGTCCTTTCCTCAGTCTTTCAAAGTCTGAATATGCTGTGTAAGCCAAGTCAACCTCATCTTGTAGAAAAAGAATCAAGTGCAGTCAATAAAATATCCATCCCTTCTCCCGTGTTCAGCCGGTTTCAACACGATTTCTAATGCTTTTGCTCGTGCTTGGCCCGTTAATGACAATGTAACGGCTAATGCTTGTTCTCTGGCTTGACGTCTGTTAAATAGTTTCATACTTCCAGCACAGCTTTTTTTTTCTGTCCCATTCGAGACACTTAGTTATAGGGCCGAACAAACAAGCCTTACACATTTCTGACCCAACATTTTTGTTGTTTAGTCCAAGCAGAGGCATGTATCAAACTTGTGTACTAGTTAACTTGGGAAAATTAAGTTCCCAGAAAGTGATGACGCATTCTTGCACAATTGTGTGGTGTGTGTTGTCATTGTTTGAATATCGCCTGACCTCTTGTGTACAAGCTTTCATGCCGTATCTACATTACTACAGAAAATAAACCTAGTCGGTTTGGTATTAAAAGAATTGTCGGAATTCGCCTATTCAGTCATCTCAAAAGTACAGATATATTACATTTTCATGACAACCCCTGATATCAAACTAAGAGCCCCATTTGTAATGGGCCGCTCATCAATGCCGAAAAACATTGCTGCCAGACCAGCTTACACAGATGACATTCAGTTGGCGAGTACAGGCAGGTTGCTGGCTGGTGGGGAGCAGCCTGCAGTAAACACCCCTTTCCTTGACCTGCATTCACGGCTTGGCCTCTGCAGCTGTGGGAGAGCGTAAACTCCCTGCCTCTCAGAATAAGTGGGTTGCTCTGAACAGCCGTGCCAGTTCGTTTTTCCACGTCTCTTTAAATTGTATCCAGCCCTAGGCTCGGCGGTTTTTTTATAGCTTTGCGCCATGATTTTTACAACTGGTGGACTACTATATGCCCTGCACTTTTGTTTCGTTGAAGTCGAGCGCGTCAAACTTCGTTGTTGGCTAGTCTGTATTCAATCTGTACTTTCGTCCAACAACGTTAGTTGTAGATCTGTAGATTAGTCTACCGACGTAGATTATCAGTAGGGTCACACTCTGCTACCATGAAAAGTCACTTCTGACTATACTAAAAAGTCTCCTCGACTGCAATCTATCGCATCACTCGATACGACTCGTTAAACAGCGTCCTACGCCATCGCTCGTTGTCAAGCCTACTCCTTCACCGTTTCTTCCTCCCCCTCAGTCATTTCCGGTAATAACTTCTGGCTCGCTATCGAAGCAACACATCTATCACCTCACCCACGCACCCCCCCCTCCAGTTGAACGCCGGTGGGACATGCTCAGGCAACCCCACTCGGGGCGCCCCACTCCAACCCCCAGATGCTTTGCCTCCACGTCTGGCTTCTGTGCCAGCCCGATTGCGAGCATCTAACCCTACCTCCCCAGCGGACAGGTCCCAGTCCATCCTCGACATCCTCTCCGGCGCGGGGCCCTCCCAGGACCTCCGAGACCTAGCCATGGCCTCTCGCAGAGCTAGCACGGAGTCCCTTTACGACTACAGATGGAGGAAATGGGTCTCATGGAAAACTCTGTTCCACACAATCGCCCCTGCAATATCCAGATAGGAAATTTTCTGTCCCACCTCAAGCTCTCGGCTAGCTCCATACGGGGCTACAGGTTGGCCATCTGCACGACCATCCGCCAACTGGGCGGACCTTCCTTTGAGAATGACTTCCTTCTCAGAGAGATCTCTAGGGGGGTGGCTCTTCGTGAGGCCCAATCCCCTAGGCGCGTTCCCCTTTGGGACCTCTTCACTGTACTTGGCTCTCTCAGGAAACCACCTTTCGAGCCTATATCCTCCCTTCCCTTTGATCTTCTCTCTATGAAGACCACCTTTCTCCTCGCCCTGGCTTCGGCCAGAAGACGAAGCGAGATCCATGCTCTTAGCAGGACCCCAGAGACATTGCCTTCCACAGGGACGGCTCTGTCTCTCTTCAGTTCCTTCCCAAATTCCTAGCTAAGAACCAGGAACCCGGTAGTCCCTCCCCCTACCTCATCATCCGCTCACTGGCGGACATCCTAGGCGGAGAGAGCGGTGGTGACATGGATCTGTGCCCTTCTAGGGGTCTAAGACACTACTGGGAATGTTCGCACCCCAGGCGCGCTTCGCAGAGACGTCCCCTTATTTCCATCAACCCCAATAATAAGAAAGACATCTCAGCTGGCACTATCTCTAGGTGGCTTTCCAGACGGTCAGATTGGCCTATGCCCAGGTGTCCAAGGATCTCCCCATCTTGTCCCCCCCGGGCTCATGAGGTCAGAGCACTGGCCGCTTCTGCAGCATTCCAGCACTCTGTCCCCCTGTGCCATCTCCTGGAGTCAGCCTACTGGCGTTCGGAAAATCCCTTTAAAAACTTTTATTTAAGGGACATCCGCATGACCAGGGCTGACGGTTCTAAAGGGATATCCTTTGTGGCGGCTAATGCAGCCATATCGGTTAACCCCAAGAACCACTGGGGCACTCGCCCTCCTCCTATTCCTATAAATTCTGCTATGGTCTGACATGGTACAGCAGAGCTTAATCTAGGATTTTTCAAAAAGTGGGGCAGTCCCCCCCTCATATCAGAAAAAGGGGGCACTCCCCCCCCCCCCCCCCCCCCCCCCCTCCCCGGCCACTTCTTCAGCCAATCGTCTTGAAACCGGTGTTCCCTTGCACTGGCACTCTTTTCGGGCTGCTTCTCCGAGCTTTTGGATGTAATCACGGTTTCTTCATGATCTTCTCCACCCTCGCATGGCACAAAATCCTTTTTTTTAACTTTTCTTCCACGAAAGTCGAAGTCAAATAGGGTGGGTGCACGCTTCATTTTGGAAAATATCCAATATGGCGTCTTAAAACTCTCGCAACTTCTCGTCGGTGATCGAGGAGGAGGAGATGAACGCCACCGATTGGTTGATTTACACTAACAGCCAATGAAATATCAAGAAATCGTTCGCTCCTGCTCAGTTCTAGCTTCAGTTTTTCAAGCAGACGACAAACGAGTGCCTGCAACGATCAGTGAACAGGGCGGGCAGACCTGCAACTGTGCGGGAGTCTGCCCGCGTTAAGAATCGATAATTGCGGGAAGGAACAGATTTTGGGGGATTGTACCAATCCCACGCTCTAGAGTAAGCTCTGGTACAGTATATGACACCAAAATGGGGAGTTTGTATTATACTCCCTGTTTGGCTAGTATACTTACCATGTCAGATTCTAATGCCCGCCCTACCTTCCCTCTAGCGCCAAGGTTCTCGGGGTTACCTTGCGTGCAGGCCTCGACGAATGAGGTACAGGAAGTTTACACCGGCTTCTTCCTACGTCAGAAGTAGGGTGGGCGTCACGTGACCGTCTTATTACTGCATTAGCCACACAAAAACTTCGGCCTGGCAGAGCTGACTAACTGCCGTGGAATGCTATGGTCTTCTATGGTAAGTATACTAGCCAAACAGGGAGTATAATACAAACTCCCCATATTTCTCTCACTGGCAGTTGCAGCAGCCTGGACGAAGTCTTTCTGCATAGCTTCTGCTTGAATGGCGTGGCGGTGGTCAGATACTTCAATGCGGCGCTCAATGGTGTTAGTGCGGAAGTTCGTACAACCTTGGGGCGACGTAAATACGTTTTGTTTCTTGTGTTTCAAACACAGTTCACATCGCATCCCACCGGTCTTCAGCTTAGGCATCCAGGGCCACTTCTTCAGCCAATCGGCTTGAAACTGGTGTTCCCTTGCACTGGAACTCCTTTCGGGCTGCCTCTCTGAGCTTTTGGATGTAGTCAGTTTCTTCATGATCTTCTCCACCCTCGCATGGCACAGTATCTTTTTTTTTCACTTTTCCTCCACGAAAGTCGAGTCGAATATGGTGGGTGCACGCTTCATTTTGGAAAATATCCAATATGGCGCCTTAAACTCTTGCAACTTCTCGTCGGTGATCGAGATGGAGGAGATGAACGCCCCCGATTGGTTGATTTACACTAACAGCCAATGAAATATCAACAAATCGTTCGCTTCTGCTCAGTCCTAGTTTCAGTTTTTCAAGCAGACAACAAACGAGCGCCTGCAACGATCAGTGAACAGGGCGGGCAGTCCTGCAAATGTGCGGGAGTCTGCCCGCGTTAAGACTCGATAATTGCGGGAAGGAACAGATTTTCGGGGATTGTACCAATCCTGCGCTCTAGATTAAGCTCTGGTGCTCTATTGTGAACTTGGTTGATCCCAGCAGCTTTGAAACAAAGGAACTGACGGCACCAGGCTTTGCCCACTAAGCGCACGCAGCACATATTTCCTGTGCCAGAACAAATGTCGGTCAGGCGAAGGGGTGGTCGCAATTTCTCGCTCAATGAAACGCTTGAAATCATATTACAAAACGGATCTGTAGATGAGGGGAGTGATAGAGAAATAGAAAACTATGAAAGAGAAGAGGAAAGTGAATTGTTTGAGGATGCAGCCATCCCTTCATCTTGATTTGGTGTGTAAAAGAACGGAATAGAATGTAAACAAAGAATTTTTTTTACTTGGCAGACATGTTTTTCAACGCACAGTCGTGTATATACATTGAAAGTAAATGATTCGAAATTACTATGTTCGATTAGTTGAGTGTTTGTTCTTTCTATGACACCTAACAAAACATTGTCAGTTGTTGTCTAGCTACCGTAAAAATAAATTAAAAAGTGGCCAAATATGCACGTCGGCAGGGACCGAGCGCTATGCGCGAGTGTGCGGTAGCAGGAAATCGTGCTGTCCATGCCGCTCACGCCTAGACAGTAAATACCAAACTGAAAATGCTATGCCAAGTACTTAGAATACATCTTAAATTCAGGAAACCATCAAAACAAAATAGAATGTAATGCATAAATATTACTCACCAGTGATGTTAATAGAAGATAATGGCCAAATTTCAACCACTTAATTTATGAGTTCAAGAATAAGGATTCTTGGGGGTTTTTTTCTTCTTTTTTTTTTTAGTCTTACATGGCTTTAATTCAGCAGAGAGTCAATGTCTGCACTAGCACTGGATTGGAACATACACTGAGCAAAATCAAAAGCTGCAGTGGGCCAAGTCTTACAATAATAGCAAGTCTTACAATAGAAATCAGTGACTGGTGGCACTGGGGCATCTGAAAACTGAAAGTCAATGGTTAGAGTGGATGAACCTAGAAGCAATAAATCAGTAACCCCAACTGAACAAATCTTGAGACGATCAGCTAAAGCAGCAAGGTGAGTATGGAACTGGAAATTAGTGGCTGCAGTGAGGCGAATCATGGTAACAGAAGTCAATGACAGCAGTGGGGTCAGCTTTTCAATAACTACAGTGGAAACAGAAATCAGTGGGATCAGGTTTTTTTTCTAAAGAGCAGCAGCAGGAAGAGTTGATGTATGTTTCAGCGCATTCAATCTCTCCACATGTTTTGTCTCCTTGGAATGCACTTTGATCAGCTGTTTTCCATTTGACTTGTATACAAGCTTCAGACTGCACAGTATACTCCAAGCAGCGCCCACTTCATTTGTTTTCCGCAGTCATTTTCGGAACGGACGATTCAATTCGTCCATCTCATCCATCCATTCATTTCTCCACTTGTTATTCTTCAGGTCATTGTCGATCTTTGTGCCTCTGCTTTGTCGTAAATCAGCACCATTTGTGACAAAACAAAGCACAATGATATGGTCTTCACGTACTGAAAACAAGATGGCAGATTTCAAATACGAGTGGCGCGAAAACCTGAATCAGAACATGGAAAGCGCACATGGGGGAAAAAAAAAGGAAAAATCTGCTATACGGAATTACGTATCAATACGGAAGGTCTCCCACCCCTGCTAATACACCCGAACAGAGTCGAAGCCCTTGATGGGGTTAGGATCGAGACTCTTCAGGTAGTAAGGCCTGGCAGAGTCATAGACTACACACCCGTAGTCCTGTTTGGAGCGGATGAGAGCCCTGTAAAGATGGAGAAGAGTTTTCTAAACCGTGTGTGCCACAACTCTCAGAATGTTCAGTGCTTTCTGACATGCAGTTTTAAATGTTGGATGCGACTTTTAAAAATAAGTTTTTGATCAAATATAATACTCTGAAATTTGGCTTCTTTCATAGCTGGAATGGTGGATTTGTCCTGATCAATTTCAGGATCCGCAAAGAACTTACGAAAATTGTGAAGATGAATAAACTGTGTTTTGGTGCTTGAAAGAGTAAACCCGTTTTCCTCTGCCCACTGTCAAATCTTATCCACACAAAGTTGGAGTCGATGCTGTATGCTGGCCAAAGACGCTCCAACTGCATAAAGTGCAAAGTCATCAACAAACAGAGAGGACTTGGAATCCCAGTTTACTGAACTGATAATGTCATTAACTTTGATACTGAAGACAGCAGTAGAAAGGATGCTCCCTTGTGGTACACCCAACTCCTGCCAACGGACGTAGACAGCGTTGTGCCAATACGGACTTGGAACTGGCGATCAGCCAGAAAGTTTTGAATAAATAAAGGCAGATGACCACAAAAACTAAGTTTATGAAGATCCATAAGAATACCATTTTTCCAAGTGGTGTCACTGGCTTTCTCCAGATAAAAAAAGACAGCAGTCACGAGCTGTTTATTAATGAAGGCGTTGCGGATGGTGGTTTCAAGATGGACTAAATGGTCAACGGTACTTCCAGACCCCGCATTGTTCACAGACCAAACAGCCATCAGTTTCTAGCTGCCACATCAGACGGGAGTTGACCATCTCTTCCATTAGCTTGCTGAGGCAGCTGGTCAGAGCTATTCGATGATAATTTGAAGGGTTGGTGCAGTCTTTTCCAGGCTTGGGAATTGGAATGATCATGGTTTTTCGGCTGGAGGTGATGTTAGAGTTGATTCCAAACACAAGAGTCTCGATAGCAAAGGCACATAGACCAAAAGTTTAAGTGCGAAATGAGAGAATTGTGAAAAAAGTACCTGAAGAAGAAGAAGAAAAAGAAAAAAGAAGAAGCAGCAGCAGCAGCAGAAGAGAAAAGAGTTCAGATGATGTAAAGGCTCAGCAGAGCAGTCAGAAATGAAGGAGGATTCAATTAATTTATAACACAGAGATGGAACTCTGTACTATATTCTTTGCTGAACATAAAGCAGTGAAGAGAATGCAAGAATGGAGTAACGTGGCCAGATGTAAAGCAGTGAAAGATCAGGTTGAAGGCATGATTTTTGACATTCTGAATTTAATAAGACAACCTCGGACAACCAGACAAAAGAGCACTGTGTAATCATAAAGATGAAAGAGTACAATTGTGCAGGCCTGAGTTTTAATGGCATCCTCAGAAAGGGGTTACTGAATGAAAAAAAGCAATGGGAAGGCAATTGATTGAACAAATCGGAGAAACTTTGGTAACAGATATTGTGTTGCTTTACTGTGCCTGATGCCCTAATTTGGGGGTTTCCCATGAAAGGTGCCTACTTTTGATCATTTCAGCAATGTATTATTCAAAATGAGATCCTAATGTATATGTAAAGATCAATTATTGTTGAAACAAAACAAGACAGTTTTAGCTGCTGCTTTAAACTGCTTCACTTTCCTGTGATAAACTCGTATTGTCTTATTTAGCAACACCAGTCAAATATATCTCTCTGTGCTCTAACTCAGTTCTGTATTTTGTAGGACATTCATGTACATCTCCACTACTGCCTGGTACAAAACTGCATTAAATGGTCCGATTTTGTCAAAATGTAAGTCGATATTTATTACAATATTTGCATAATACAATTTATTGTGTCTTTCAACAGTGTTTCAAGCAGTAATTGTCAGCGATTAAAATTTATAAGAAAATGTCAGTTCTGTAGTACTGAAAATATAGTTGACAATGTTAATCACAATTTTGCAGGCATTATCTTTTGGTGAAACTTTGCACTGGGGATGGCTGGAAACAATGTGTACTGTTCTCAAGACTGATCATGTGAGCACTTAAAATTTCTGTGAAAATGCCAATCTTAAAATTCACCTCACTCACACAGCCAACCAAAAATACAGGGTCGAACTTTAATTAAGGACCACCCCGAAAAAAGGCCCTTTCTTTTTAAATTGGCCAAAAATACAAGCAATGCATTTTTTCGAAGAATTCGACTGGGAAAGGTTTAAGGGGTTAACAGAGTATTCCGCAAAGCTTCCGAAAGCTGTCTTATTGTCACGTGCGGCATGCAGAGGGGGGGTTGAAAGTTGCAGATTGTTGTCAAAATTGCTTGTTTTTTAAGCAAGAGTGAACACTGCTTCAAACGGTTTTGCACTGAAATTCCAAATGCATGTGCAAAAACCAATGCATTGCAGAGCATTTTACTGACTGGAATGCCCCTAAAAGCAGCCCAACGTGCATAATTCTTCATAACACAAATATGCCTCCAAGACGCAAGCTGTCTGATTTTGACCGGACCCGGGCGATTGCATGGCTGCAGGATCGAGTTGGCGTTCGAGAAGTGGCCAGAAGACTACAAGTGTCCCACTCCGTCATCATTCGGCTGAGAGAACGTTTTCAAGCCACTGAAACTGTCAAAGAGAGACCCCGTCCAGGCCAGCCAAAGAAGACCACTGCAAGAGATGACAGGTTCATCCGCAGACATGCTCTTCGGACCAGGACCACCACCTCCAACACCATCAGGCGTCGGCTCCAAGCTGCCACTAACACAGCAGTGTGTGAGACAACCATACGGCGGCGCCTCAATGCTGCCAACCTTCGAGCAAGCCACCCAGTCTGGAAACCAACACTGACTGCAGCCCACCGGGCACGTCGCCTGGCCTGGTGCACAGCTCATCGAACATGGGCTCGGGCTCAGTGGCGGATGGTGCTTTTCACCGATGAGTCCAAGTTCCAGTTGAAGCCACGAGATGGACACATTCGGGTGTGGCGGCGTCCCAGGGAGCAGCTGGCAGATGACGTCATCCAGGAGGTCGTCGCTTTTGGTGGTGGCTCCGTCATATGGTATGGTGGGGGGGGGGGGGGGGGGGGGGGGGGGGGCATCAGCAGTCACCACAAGACTCCCCTGTACCATGTGGATGCCAACCTGAACGGCCAACGCTACCTGCAGGAGATTTTACGGCCTTTGGTTGTCCCAGCACTCCAGCAGATTGGGGCTCAGGCTGTGTTCATGGACGATAATGCCACCCCACATTGTTGTCGCGCCGTGAACACTTTTGTGGTGCAAGCTGGCATCACCAGGATGCCATGGCCGGCAAACAGCCTGGACATGAACCCTATTGAGAACATCTGGGGCAAGCTTGGGAGGAGAGTTCAAGAAAATCACCCTGTTCCGGTAAATCGACAGGAGCTGCTGCACTACCTGCAGCAGGAGTGGGCAAACCTCCCGCAGGTACTCATTACAAGAACAGTCAACACCATGAGGCAGCGCTGTGTGGATTGTGTGGCAGCACGAGGGGGGCACACTCGGTTTTGATCAGACTGTACAGAAACACTCTTTTTGTGAATGTCATTTTTGGGGGTAGTCTCATTCAGGCTCCCCTGTCTAATCAGAAAGAATGATTTTTTCCATGAAAGTGACAACATGTTGTTCACTGATAATGAAATTAAACATTTATAAAGTTTCTGTCGTTTGTCAGTTTTTCTTTCTATGTTTTGTGAGACTGTGTATAAGTGATCCTTAATTAAAGTTCGACCCTGTAGGTTATGACACTCTTACTTTCTTTATCTGTACAAAAAAAAAGTGAAAAACAAACAAACAAAACTTTCTTGAGGTATTGCAATCTACTTTTTCTACCATTTATTTTATATGAAGTCAGGGATAAACGAGTCATGAAATAGGGGATGAACGACTCGTAAACACATAACACACAACTATATTATTCTGGGCTCTCAAATGATTTTGTATACATGTATGTTCACAAAGAAATATATGAATGTGTTCAGAACACACTGTTACCTTGGGAATTTTCTGCAGCACCCTGGCCTTGCCACATGCTAATGACTGCAAAGTTCTCTTCAGCTCACTCTCCTCTGAAAAACATTGAAACAATATTCAGATAATACACATCCCATTTCAACAGGGTGTTTTTGTTTGTTTTTGTTTCTTTTAGTCCTGCTGCTGTGACAATGGTACAGCAGGGTTTCTGATAAGAAATAAACATGTCTATGACTCTAAAAAGTAAATGGATGCACTGTAGGTTTTCTCTAGCTGATTTCTCAGATATTCTTGAAATATGAAGCCAAACACTTGTCAAACTCCATCTACCATTGTTTTAGAAAAATGACTTGGTTGATCTATCAGATTTCCCTGAAACTTGAAGCCAAGTACTTGTCAAACTCCATCCCCAGTGATTAAGAAATTTGACTCTAGGTTAATCTATCATTCTCAGATACTCTTTTAGAAATTTGATTCCAATTCAGGAACGTCTTCTTTCAGAGAAAAGAATTATTCCTTTCAGCTTCCATTCCAGCTTACTCTCTATCTTTTTCTTCACAACCAGCATGTCACTAAAAGCATAGCTACCAGTGAATAAAAACAAAGAACTGTAGTCTTTGTCCCAGACTCGGAACTGTCAATGAAGAAATAGCTTAGTCTACAAAGTTCTCAGACTGATTCATGCTTCTGTCATCTTGGTTTTGTAGTCTGCTTCTCTGCCAGTGAAAATCAGGTTCATACTTCTGTCATCTCTATTGTGTGGTCTGCTTCTTTGCCTGTGAAAATCAGATTCATACTTCTGTCATCTCTATTGTGCAGTCTGCTTCTCTGCCAGTGAAAATCAGGTTCATACTTCTGTCATCTCTACTGTGTAGTCTGCTTCTCTGCCAGTGAAAATCAGGTTCATATTTTAGTTACCTCTATTGTGTAGTCTGCTTCCCTGCCAGTGAAAATCAGATTCATACTTTTGTCATCTCTGCTGTGTAGTCTGCTTCTTTGCCAGTGGAAATCAGATTTATTCTTCTGTCATCTCCGTTTTGTGGTCTGCTTCTCTACCAGTGAAAATCAGGTTCATACTTCTATCATCTCTGTTGTGTTGTCTGCTTCTCTGCCAGTGGAAATCAGATTTATTCTTCGTCATCTCCGTTTTGTGGTCTGCTTTTCTACCAGTGAAAAGCAGGTTCAATATACTACTCCTGATCCCAATATGCTATCACAATTGGACAATGATAAGCAATATGTAATGGGAATGATAAATCCAAACAGAACACGATTCCAATCTGTCAACTTTTCGGCTCTCAATCTTACAGACACATTCAAACAATGCTTGAACAAGACTGACCCAAATGATCCCTTTCAGCTTCCATTCCAGCTCACTCTGTCTTTTTTCAGCTTCCATTCCAGCTCACTCTGTCTTTTTTCAGCTTCCATTCCAGCTCACTCTGTCTTTTTTCAGCTTCCATTCCAGCTCACTGTCTTTTTTGTCAAATTTCAAAACATGCTATATGTGTGGACAATGTAATCAGGGCTGCCACTGGACTTTGGTCATCAAGGTGGAAAACCGCTCCTAAAAATTTTCCATACCTAAAAGTATAAGAGTGCAACTGTACGTGTGTATGTGCACGACTGTGTGTGTATGCGACTGTGGTTGTGTGTGTGTGTGTGTGTGTGTGTGTGTGTGTGCGTGCGTGCGTGCGTGCGTGCGTGTGTGCGTACTGCGTGCGTGCGTGTGTGTGCATGCGAGCATGCGGGTGGGAGTGAAAGAGGAGGGGGATGGGTTTTTCGTCGTCAAAATACTTGTAAAAGAGAGGAACAGGTCTGGGGGACTTTGATCAGTTAATACAGTATCGAAAAAGACTGGAAGAGTGTGACCTTGTTTCATACTGATCATCACACTAATCAAGCCAGGGCCACTTCTGCTTGTTCTTCACACTCCATCTGATTGCTGAAGTATTTTCAGTCTCACTCGCTGAATTTCTCAACATCGTCAAGGTTCTACCAACCGACATACCAAACTACAGAAAGCAGAGAAGAAACATCCAAAGGGATCCAATGAAAACAGAGACTGTTTTTACACAAGTGATCCTTTGTTTACGAGAGGAAATCCAACAAAGCTGGAGAAAACTGACCCCTTGAAGGGAAAATGTCAAAGTCAGTTTGCTAAACATTGCAACTCCATTCAAAAGAAAGAACAAAACAAGAGTAGCACAATTCCTCTCAGCACCTCTTTCCTTGCGAAACAAGAGATAAAGCTTGCAAAGACTATGTGGCTCTGGTAATTCATGTCATAATGGAAAGGACACACAGAAACAGCACAAAGTTAATGGGGATTTTCCCCAGGCCTGAACTGAACAGCAGAAAATTTTGCCTGGCCAAGTTTCCAGCCTCATCCTGAAAAGTGACATTACTGTGCAACCAGTGAAACGTTCTTAACCAATAATATATCATGGTCCCTGGGGAGAAAAGGTCATGATTGATTTATTTAGTACCCTTTCATGGGCAAGTCCTGATATGGTAGGGTTTTCTTTTTCTTTTTTGGTGGCTTGCTTCTTTTTTTTTCTCTAATTTTTTTTTCTTTCTTTTTTTTTGGGGGGGG
This sequence comes from Conus ventricosus, assembly GCA_018398815.1. Classification (NCBI taxonomy): domain Eukaryota; kingdom Metazoa; phylum Mollusca; class Gastropoda; order Neogastropoda; family Conidae; genus Conus; species Conus ventricosus. Next base: position 66,794,015 of record CM031613.1, read on the forward strand.
GGGGGGGGGGAAGTCGTTCGTTTGTTTATTGGTTTTTGTACTCCCAGTTCTTATAGAACAGGGAGTACTTTAGAACGGGAACGAAGAAATGCTGTCTGTATGTGTGTGTGTGTGTGTGTGTGTGTGTGTGTCTGTCTGTCTGTGAGTCCGTGGTCAAAATGTGTTCCACTCGCTCCAGACAAAACTACTGGGCCGATCTTTCTGAAAATTTGTACGAATGTTCATTATGGGTCAAGGATGATGCCCGACGTTTTAGTTTACCGTTACAGCCGTTACTAATGGCTGTAACGGTTTTTTTTTTTATGGAATATCTCTGAAAGTACTTGGCCGATCTTTGTGAAAATTAGCAGGTATGTTCATTATGGGTCACGGATGATGCCTGATGTCTTAGTTTGCCCCGTTATAGCCGTTACTAACGGTTGTAGCGGCCTGTAACGGTTTTTCTTCTTTATGGAATATCACAGAAAGTACTTGGCCAATTTATAAGCAGTTTGGATGATCTTGTGACAAATCGGATCCTCTGTCCATATGTAAGTGGTGTAATGCTGAAAATGGATTAAACAACCGTTAAAAACCGTTATTCTGCTGTTATTTCTATATATAGGTTGATTTTAATGAAATTTGGTATATAGAAAGGTTATCACACACAAATGGCACTTCTATATAGTGTTCCAAAATTTGACCGTTAAAAACCGTTATTCTTGACATATTGTCCAATTTGGATTAAATTTGATATGTACACAGGCTTTAGCCCAGTGAGGACTAAAATACCGGTTTCAAAAGTGCATATCGGTTATATAACCGTTTAAACCGTTATTTTGCCGTTATTTCACCGTTATTTCTTATATATTGGTGGGTTTTAATGAAATTTTGTATATAGAAAGGTTATCACACACAAATGGCACTTCCATTTAGTGTTTCAAAATCTGACTGTTAAAAACCGTTATTCTTGACATATTGTCCGATTTGGATGAAATTTGGTATGTACACAGGCTTTAGCCCAGTGAGGACTAAAATACTGGTTTCAAAAGTGTATATCGGTTATATAACCGATAAACTGTTATTTTGCCGTTATTTGTTATATATTGGTGGATTTTAATGCAATTTTGTATATAAAAAGGTCATCACACACAAATGGCACTTCCATGCAGTGTTTCAAAATCTGACCGTTAAAAACCGTTATTCTTGACATATTGTCCGATTTGGATGAAATTTGGTATGTACACAGGCTTTAGCCCAGTGAGGACTAAAATACCAGTTTCAAAAGTGTACATCGGTTAAATAACCGTTAAAACCGTTATTTTGCCTTTATTTCTTATCTCACAAAGCACTTGGCCGATTTATAAGCGGTTTGGAAAACTGGGAGTACGTTTATATGCTTCGCATCTTGTTACATTCTTCAGTGACGCTGCACTTGAATAGACACACACAAAAAAAACAGTGGCTTACCTATACCAGTCGCAGCCTTGATGTCTTGGTAACTGAATTCATCATGATCATTGAAAAGAAGTAGACACAAAGTCTGGAACAGAGACACCTGGAGTTCTTTCCGTACCTGCAAAGAACAAAAAAAGTGAATGGAAAAGTGGGATATAAAATAATTTCTTTAGAAGTTGTGCTCATTCTCAAAGAGTAGCACTGAAATAATCATGTGTATACACATAAACACACTACTGTCTATGGGAGCCATGATCAGTGCAATCAGGCAATGAGACATACCATTTCCCGCCAAGTAAAAAATAAAGACAGTTCCAAAAGAGAATATGCCTTCTCTCCTGTATTCAAGAACACCTAGGAAAGACGTCTCAGCTTTCTGCAGGTGTGGAAAAGAGGTAAGAGCTGTCAATCATTTCGGCCTTATTAACTCTTTCCGCCCAGAACCCAACCTCTGGTTGGGCACATATCAACAAATTATTCACCCCTGTACCCGACCAGAGGTTGAGTGTTGATCTTGATTCATATCTAGCACAGTCTTTAGTATGCCCTTACCTGAGCTTAGTTACGCCGAAAACCCATCGGCAAGGTAAGTAACTCCGTAATTTGAACATGGTTACCCAATTTAAAAATTAATTTAAAAGAGAGGAAAGGAAATAGTGAAATGAAAATAATTTTAAAAATTCCTACGAATATATATGTTGCTATATCATAAGTTTGAAGAATATCATATGAGCCATTTACTCGGGAAAAAAAAAATCTTCTTCAGAACGTTCTTCCGAATCATACCTGGAACATCATCCCAGTCGAAATCTAGGTCACTCTAAGCTTCATTACCCCGCACTTTCACTAAGTCTTATGCCGTAAATCCTGCAAATCACAGTATCTTCATCACTAAATCTCGTTATAGAACGGCAGAAATCAAGGTTAGCGATGGCGAAAAACAGCATTTCGACCACAAAACTTTAAAAATTCGTAACTCGAGAACTACGGCACGTATCGACTCGTGGCTTTTTGCAAACGGAAGTAAATGGCCACAGGAAGAAGGAAGTCACGTTCTCGCGAGACTTCCTTTTCTACGAGAAATATGGCGGCGCCCACTGTTGCCACGTGTTTTACCGGGCGCTGGCAGTTGCTCAGAGTTTTGGCCGTGTGATTTCCGGTTGGGCGCTAGCGGGTTCTCGCCTGTCAAGAGGGTTAATAGAAAGTATAGGAGCAATATTTTGAAGCTGTTTAGTTCTTGTATCATGTACCGTGTTAAGTAAGTGGATTCAGAATGCTTTGTTTTGTATCATGTACCGTGTTAAGTAAGTGGATTCAGAATGCTTTATGTTCTTTCTAAGTGATTTTCTTCCTATACCATGGAGTCAATAAAGTAATTTTACAGTGAGTCAACGTTTAGATGACATACTGGGGTCTATTTCAGCAAATAACCTTAGAACTATGAATAGAAAAGCATTATTCATTCAAATACTCACTAAAAGAATTCTTGACTATGAAACAGTTTTATTAGCAATTCATCACATATGTAAAAATACAACTTGTCAGAATATTAAGTATTAAAGATGTGATGAAGAATCAAGCCCTTATTTATCAAGGAACCATGCACCATTGGATAACTCAACCCCACTTAAACAAAAAAATATATTTCTGTAGCTGTATGCGCCTTTTAGTTCTGATCCAGCATTAGGACAGTTTCAGTAAAGCAACCCAAATGCTCCAGCTGAACAGCCAAAATACGACAGGCTGAGAAGTTTGCACATGCAACATCTATGTCAGGGCTAAAGGGTTAACAGGATTGGACTTAACTCTCCTACTACCAAGGTTTTCTGCTGCTTACTTCCTGTTGGAAACCAAGTAATTCTTTAACGTTTGAAAATTTTCACTTGCTTTCATTAAAAAATTTTTAAAAATAGAGTAATGCATGAATTTGCATGCAGTTTTGTGTTCATGTGCAGAAATGAATGAACAAAAGTCTGAAATGAAAATAAATTGGATATGAGTTTTCTAATGCTGTCTATTTCAAAATCTTTCGGCCAATGATCAAAATCATACGCACACACAGATGGATCGCTGTTACTTGCATCTTTGTCCTCGGAATCGCTCAAAAGATCCCAGTAACCAACATTAGCTTCAAAGTTCTGTCACTTCACGATCTCTTTTGATGCGTTTAAGTTTACTTTCACTAATTTCTTCAGCAGTAAAACCCAGAAAGGTTTCATTGTCGCTGTCTCCGTCTTGTTGGAGCTCTCGCCACAAGTTTTCGTTCGGTTCCATAGCAAAAATTGCTAAAAAATGTGACTTTTTCTTCGGTGAAAACCAAAACAATCCGCCATTTGCAAAGCCAGTCCATCCCGAATCGACTGCGCATGCGTGTATTAACGGAAAGTGTGATGTAAGTCGCAAAAGAAGGGATGGTAGGGAGAGACCGGAATGGCTGCTGGCCTCGGCGGTTGTGCCCGCCCACGGTTTCTGTGTATAGCAGAGATCGTCGGCGGTACTACCCACCGACGGCAGTAGGAGAGTTAAGTGTTGACAGCTGATGCCCAACGCTCATGCTTTTCACATCCAGACTAAGGACACAGCTACATTGCTCTAGCCCCCGTTGATCCAGTTTGTAAAAACGATGTCATGACTTCTCATTCTTGCAGTATTCCTGAAAGAAGACTCACTGCAATCATAAACAGCATGAAGACCATTAGATCCCGAGACAGATCTCATGGGCCTTGGTGCTTTGGTGTAGTAGTAGTTAGGCATGGCTGTCACAATCTAATTCAACAACACACAGCCCTGGGCTCCAACCAGAGCACAAACCAAAACAGATGGTGTCATGAGAAAAAAGTGGATCAAATTACATTTGTCAAAATAAAAACAATACAACTGTTTAGCTGGGTCATTACAATCAGCCAGTCATGGAAAAGAACAAACAACCAAGTCTATGACTATGAGAAAAGGAGTAAGCCATACAGAGCAAAAACCTGAAACCTGGGACTCTTTATGGAAAATAGAACTGCTGGTGGTGAAAGGGTTAAATCATTAAAAAAAAAAAAAAAAAAGAATGGACAGAGACTTGTGATTTTTTAAAGTTATGTTTATGAATGATTGAGAAACCACAAACAATATAGCAAAGTTACTTTTCTATTTAACTGGTAATACAGTATGCATGCCAAAAAATGAGATTTTGCGTGGGTGGTACACACCCTATGAACAAAAATTCTATTTACTGGTTTTATGCCCTGAAATTATCAACTGTTTGCAACAATTCAAGGGTTTCAATCACATTGTTATGGCGATTTGTAGCGTTTCTTTCACCACGCATGCTTGATGAAGTAGCAGACAATGCCATGTTGCCACGTCAAGCTAAAGCGAGATGGTGACGTGGTGTGAAAAACCTCTGCTAGCGAGCATTCAGCTTGCAAAGCCTGAGTACCTGTACGTCTGCACTCTAATTAGTATGCAGGAGCTATCTGTAACAAGTAGTTTCCTACAAAAGGTTTGCTCACTTCGGAGAAAAATCCAAAGCTTTGGACTGCATATGAGGTCCTTAGTATACAAAGGTTGTAAACATAAAGACTGGATATGCGATCCTTTGTATAAAAAGAGTTAAGCTATTTAATATAGTATAAAAAGAGTTAAGCTATTTAATATAAAGATTCTGCATGTTATAGTTAAAAAATGTTCCCTATCTTGTATGGTCAGGCATGTCTATTTATTCCTGACGTATGGCTTTTGGTCAGTGCCGTTCTCATGGTTTCCTCAGTGAATGTGGGGTTCAGTTGACTGGCTGTCCTATGCTCAGTGCACTGCTCAGTGTGCCCATGATATCATGGCATAAGGAATTCCCATCACTCCTTGCTGCACCATACTGTCTCATCATGGACAGAGAGAAGTGGACAAAGACAGACAGACACACCATAAAGAGAGAGTAAGAGAGAGCAAAGGCAGGGAAAAGTAAGATAGAATACCTACTGAATAGGAATTGAACTCTGCCTTGAGGACACAGTGACCAAGTGTTGGTTGCCATTGCAACTTGCGGCCGCTGTGTTTTCCCAGGTAAAATTTCTTGAACACCTCCTGTAGATGCACCATCTGAAAGAACCGCAATATTAAAGCACACAACCCTAGTCTGGAGATCTAGACATGAAGACAAAAACTAGTCAGTCACCATACACTGATATGGGCAGTTTGTATTATACTCCCTGTTTGGCTAGTATACTTACCATGTCAGACCATAGCATTCAACGGCAGTTAGTTAGCTCTGCCAGGCCAAATTTTTTGTGGCTAATGCACCCTACTTCCGCCAGGGAAGAAGCCGGTGTAAACTTCCTGTTCCTCATTCAACGAGGCCTATGCGCAAGGTAACCCCGAGAACCATAGCGCTAGCGGGGAAGGCAGGGTGGGCATTAGAGTCTGACATGGTAAGTATACTACTAGCCAAACAGGGAGTATAATACAAACTCCCCATTTTGGTGTCATATACTTTACCATGTCAACCATAGCAGAATTTAAAGGAATTGGAGGAGGGCTTAGTGCCCTAATGGTTCTTGGGGTTAGCAGAGGAATAGATATGGCTGCGTTAGCCGCAAAAGAAGTCCCTAGAACCATCAGCCCTGGTCATGCGGACATCCCTGAAATAATTATGAAGGGATTTTCCGCTCGCCAGTAGGCTGCCTCCAGGAGGTGGCGCAAGAGGACAGAGTGCTGGATCGCTGTGGAAGTGGCCAGCGCCCTGACCTCATGGGCCCGGGGAGATAAGACGGGGAGATCCTTATACGCCTGGGGGTAGGACGATCTGACCGTCTTGGAAAGCCATCAAGAGATAGGGTTGGGAGGAGCACCTGGGGCGAGAGGGTTCCCAGTAGCCCCAAGTGGAGCCAGCCGAGAGCCTTAACGAAAACAGGGTGAGATAGGAAGGTGCCTATCTGGATATTGGAGGGCCAGATGGGGAACAGAGTTGTATGTGCACCAGGAGGCCATATCTCCCCATTGGAAAAGGCTCACTGCTGGCTCTGTGCGAAGTTGTTAATACAAAGATCTAGTGAGGCCCCAGCCCCAGCGGGTATGTGTAGGACGGACTGGGATTTGTCCGTCCGTGAGGGAGGAGCAGATGCTCACAATAGGGGAGGCATAGCCGCCGTGAGAGCCGGCAGGGCATCTGAGCATGTCCCCACGGGTGCCCACCGGAGGGGGGGAACATGGAGGAGGGACTAGAGGTCCGGAACCAGGACTGGTTCCGCCACCACGGGGTGATGAAGCTGAGCCTGGGTCTTCCCAGTCTCGCCTTCCTCATCACCCTGTGGAGGATTGGGAAGGGAGGGAAGGCGTATGTATTGAGGCCAGACCAGGGAAGGGGGAGCGCCCCTGGGCCTGAACAGTGTTCCCCACCGGGCTGAGGGTTAGCCTGCTGAGGGTCCCTTCCGTGTGGAGGGTCCCCGCTATGTGTCTTGCGCAGAGGGTGATTCCCTGTGCGTGGACCAGCGGAGGAGGCCTCATTACGGAGAAAGAAGCTGAGGGAGTGAGAGAGCCCCCCCCTGTTGAATAACAAGGCACCAAAGTCGTGTCCGTGGGTGGGAGAACAAGTCGGTGCAAGACCTGGGGTTGGAAGCCGGTGGGGGCAAGCCTGACTGCTTCAAATTCCAGGACCTTGATGTGGACACGGGCAGACGAGTGTCCTACACCGTGCGTCCCACACTCCCGAGGTATGAGGATTCTCCAAGTGGGCGACCAGCCCGAGTTGGAGGGGTCTGTGTAGAGGTCCAGGGGTTGGGGGGGGGGGGGGGGGGGGGGGGGGAAATGGGACCCCGGGGAACAAGGTGGCGGGGTCGAGCCACTCTCCGTAGCCATAGGAACCAGGACCCAGGGGGTGGACTGAAGCCAGTGGTTGGAGGTTGGAGACCATCAACGACGGAACTCCCTGGAGTTGGCGCTGGGGACCAGCCAAGGGGATGAGGGACGAGGGGAACTCATCAACCCCTGGAGGGAGGTAAAGGAGGGAGAAGAGGTCCCCAAAGCGAGTGGACCTCTCTAGGGTCAGGGAGACCATTTGGGTAGTGTGGGGAACTCATGCTCCGAAAGGAGGACCGCTGACTGCGGGTGAGTTCACACTTGTTGGGGTTGGTGACAAACCTAGTTTGGAACAGGGGCGTAGAGGATGGTTGGTGTGGGATTGACACCAAGCCCGGGAGGGACCCAGGACGAGCAGTCATCCAGGTACACAGGGGGTGAAAGTCCTCCTGTCCGGTCAGGGAGGCCATCTCCTTGACCACCTTCTTGAATGGGGAGAGTGCCGGGGAGAGGCCGAAGGGGAGCAGCCCGAACTGTAACCCCCGATCTTGCCAGACGAACCCTAGGTATCGTCTGTGAGATGGGTGAATAAGGTTTGAGTCGAACCCCGGGTTGGGATGGGGGATCTTGTGCCGGTTCTCTTTTGGAGAAGTTATCAGACTTTTCTGAGAGGGGGGGGGGGGGGGGGGGGGGGGAGGGGGGGTGTCGCTGGGAGAGGGAGGGGGAGAACTATCAGAGGAGGGGGTATATGGGCCCAAGGCCAGAGAAGCTCCTCCTGTAGGACCCGCTACTATCCATGGGCTGAGGCCACATGTCTCATGGTGGGCATGCCAGGATAAGCTGCCCGCCAGAGGGGCCGGGGAGGGAGAGTGGGAGGATAGAGGGGTAGCGGTCTGAGTTCTCGCTACTCCAGCTCCCCCTGTAGGCGTGTTCTCCAGTCACCTCCGGGGCCCTCCTGCTGGCGACACGAAAATTCTGCTGGAGAAGTTTCGTCTTCGGTCGCAAGGGGGTTTACAGCGCTTGGCGGGTTGGGGTCCGGAAGGCAGCGCAAGGCCGCCTGAAGCGCCAGGGCCAGAAAGCCTGTGGCAGTATGGCCTAAAGCAATTGTATTGGCTCCTGCAGAGCTGCCAACCCCCCTGATGACTTGACCTTAAGATTTTGAAAATTTGACAGGAAGAAATGCATTTTGACAGGAAAATCTGGCGCGCGCAAGAAATTCATAAAGAAATCAAATTTCATTCATCATTTATAGAAAAACAAGTAGAAGTGAATTAAGTTGAACTCACAGTATGTACACTATATACAAGAAGAAAGCTGTCTACAGGGACTTCTTTGTTGCAGACTTGCAGGTCTGCAACAGTTTCTCAGATAAGGCAGTCTGATGGCACGGCACACGTTCACCAGATTTGAGGACCATGAGGGCACTTAAAGTGTCAGAAGTCATGGTCCCCTGAAATCAGTCTTGTTCTTCCTCACCATAGAGAAGATGCGTTCACATGCGCAGTTGGAGACAGGAATCAGGAGTATTCCTTGCATGACTGCTGCCAGGTTCTTGAACTTGAGACTTCCATTGTGATCTGTTATTTTGGCCATCATCTGCCACTGGAGCTCAGCACATTCTTGATCCATCACATCAGGTGGCACAGAATCCTCAGACTGGTACTCAAGGTATTCACAGAGGAGATTATCTTGGGTAGCACCATCTTGTAGCAGGCAAGGAAAGCGATGAATGAAGTAATCCAGGGATGCAGACTTTGCTTGGTTCCTCAGCCTGATATCTGCAACCTCTGCATGTCTCCACAGTGGCTGATCTGTGGGGTTCATCTTCTCCACCATGTATGTACAAGTCGCTTGGAAGAAGGCTTCACATTCTTGAAAAAGATCTCCTTCTCCTTGCTTTGAATGCCCTCCTTCAGATGTTGTCGGGTCTGGTAGCCAATGAAGAGATCATCATTCACCTTTGATGTTGTAACTAGATTTGAAGTCCACCTCCATCAGAGCCCCCTGATTCAAAGCACATGGTTTCACGAATGAAAGCAGCAGCTTCTTGAACAGACGTTTCCAGATCCCTTTTGATGAGATGGATCCTGGCATGATCCGTCTGGAGCTGTTTGTTGGCTTTGTCAAAGATCTCAATGACTGCTGCATTAGAAATGCACATACAGCTTCGCTGTCCGTCGGCAGAAGAATTCCTTCAGCTTTTCTTTGATGGACGATGCTTCATCAGATGATCTGTCTGACGTCTTCATGGAGCATTCCTGCTTGAAGAACATCTTCAGGGCCTCCCACTGCTCAAGGACTCTGGACAGAGCGGCGCCAAGGGACAGCCACCTGGTGGGAACGTGTGAAATGACTTGATGCTGGGGAACACTGCACTTTTGTTGACAGTCCTGAAAACGCTGCTGCCTTCCACTGCTCTTGGACATGTACCATGATAGCTGCCTCATGATGTCATCCATGTCAAAATTTTCCGCTGGCCTTCATGCCTCTCTTGAGTGCCAAGATAAGATAATATTGCTTATAGCCCAGCCGACCGCAGAGGGCCACATCAGGGCTGTCACCACGTTAAAATCAACTCACCAGTCATTTAAAAAAAAAAAAAAAAAAAAAAAAAAACTTTCACACATCTCGTTAAATGACATCGTCTACAAACGAACCAGAAAACTTTGTTAAAAATCCTTCTTCCGTAAAATCTCAAATCAGATGAAAAATGTTAATTTCTCTCAAAAACCCAAGGATCACGTCAGGCGGGACATCCCTGAACAGGATCTTCATGGACTCCGCTGTAAAATGTTTGTGTCTCACATCGTGCAAGTCCCAACACTCTAAAAGAACATGTTTCATTGTGAGTGGTGCATGACATGGAATGCACCACGGAGCTTCTTCACTCTTTAAAAGGTAAGAATGGGTAAAATACGAATGGCCGGTGTGCAGCCGGCACAGAACCGTTTCCTCTTTACGACCACCCGACGTAGATGGGAGGAAGTCTTTAAGGTTTGGACGGACCTGAAAGAGTTTGTTATTCGTCTGTGTGTTCCAATCCTCCTGCCAGAGGTCTCTCACATAATCGTTAATTTTGGGTTTCACATCTGAGCAGGGGATATAAGTGTTGGACAGTTTCTCTCTTGTGGCGTTCTTGGCTAAACGATCAACCATTTCGTTCCCGCCGATGCCAACATGGCCAGGAACCCAAGCAAGAGTAATGTTGTAACCGTCCGCCTTCAACTTGCTAAAAAGTTCAAAAAAAAGTAAAAGTTCTGGATGCTGAAGGTTGCGGCCAGCTATGGCCTCCAAAGCTGACAGCGAATCCGACAGAACCAGAAAGTCTCTCCTCGAAGAATGGGAGATTATCTTCAAAGCCAGTACTAGAGCAGTAAGTTCAGCAGAATAGACAGAAGCATCTGAATGTATATGTTCCAACAATATCTGAGAAGGAGCCCCAGGGCAGTAGGCTGCACAGGCCACTCCATCCTCAGACTTGGAACCGTCAGTGAAAACTTTTTGATAGGATGCACAGCTTTATTTTTCTGTCCCATTCGAGACACTTAGTTATAGGGCTGAACAAACAAGCCTTACACATTTCTGACCCAACATTTTTGTTGTTGTAGTCCAAGCAGAGGCATGTATCAAACTTGTGTACTAGTTAACTAGGGAAAATTAAGTTCCCAGAAAGTGATGACGTCATTCTTTCACAATTGTGTGTGTGTGTGTTGTCATTGTTTGAACATCGCCTGACCTCTTGTGTACAAGCTTTCATGCCGTATCTACATTATCTACAGGAAAATAAACCTAGTCGAGTTTGGTATTAAAAGAATTGTCGGGAATTCGCCTATTCAGTCATCTCAAGAGCACAGATATATTACATTTTTCATGACAACCACTGATTATCAAACTAAGAGCACCATTTGTAATGGCCGCTCATCAATGCCGAACACATTGCTGCCAGACCAGCTGTACACAGATGACATTCAGTTGGTCGAGTACAGCACGGTTAGCTGGCTGGTGGGGAGCAGCTGCAGAAAACACCCCTTTCCTTGACCTGCATTCACGGCTTGGCCTCTGCAGCTGTGGGATAGCTGTAAATTCCCCTGCCTCTCAGAACTAAGTGGCTTGCTCTGAACAGCCGTGGATGGGAATTTGGAACAGAGCTCAGCATACAAAGCCTTGTACGCCAGAGAGCTGGTAGACTCCTTACGGAAAGCTGCGAGATCGAAACGAATCTCTGGTGTGAAAAAGGTCCATGGAGGTTGATCCGGAAACTTGGAAAAATCGGAAACTACTCCCAGGTCTATACCTGCATTCCGCACGTGAGGCTGCATACGAAGCCCAAACGGCGGAATACATTTCGGGTTATTTTCAAACTTACTTTGGAACGGAGGGTCAAAAACACAGTCATAGGCAGGATTCTGCGGTTCTGAGAACAGTCGGATGTAATAATTCAAAGACAGTTTCAGCCTGCGATTGGACAGTGAAGGTTCACCTGCCTCTGCGTACAGGCTGTACACAGGGGTGGTGCGGAACGCTCCAAGACAGAGACGAAGCCCTTGATGGTGGATAGGGTCCAAGAGTTTGAGGTAAGATGATCTTGCGGAGCCGTACACAGCACAACCGTAGTCCAGTTTAGAACGGACCAGGGCTCTGTAGAGGTGCAACAAAGTTTTCTTATCAGCGCCCCAGTCGGTGTGCGCTACGACCCGCAGAATATTCAGTGCTTTCTGGCAAGCAGTTTTGAGGTTTTTGATATGGCTGAGAAAGTTAAGTTTTTGGTCAAAAATGACTCCAGAAATTTGGCCTCTTTAACAGCTGGAATGAGAGATTTCCCTATTTGAAGTTCAGGATCTGGAAAAAACTGACGGAAATTATGGAAGTGAATACACTGCGTCTTTGTTGGGGAAAAGGTGAAACCGTTTTCATCTGCCCACCGATGGATTTTATCTACGCAAAGCTGGAGCCTGCGCTGGACACTCGGGTACAGGCTTCCAGTTGCGTAGACAGCAAAATCATCCACAAACAATGAGCAGTCTGAACCTGCTGAACTGATTGAACAATGTTTTTGATCTTAATACTAAAGAGGGCGGGAAAAAGTACCCTCCCCTTTTGGAAACCCCCCCAAAACTCCTGCTCGTGGACATCAGAGGGTGGTCCCAAACCCCGGGACCTGAAACTGTCGTTCTCCCAAATTTTTTTTTTTTAAAAACGGAAAGATGCCCCTCAAAAACCCAGATGGGTGGAGATCATAAAAGTACCCCCGACCCCCCAGGTGGTATCTTTGGGCCCTTTCTCCAAGTCAAAAAAAATTTGCCACTGCAGGGTGTCTTTTTAAAAAAAGCGTTCCAAGTGTAGATTCCAGACGAATAAAATTGGTCAACTGTAAACGATGTTTGGGGAAACCACACTTTTTTTCCCCAAAAAAGGCCATCGGTTTCGAGTTTCCACTTGAGCCTAGCTTTGGGACCTTTTTTTTCCATAAATTTTTAAAAGACCAGCTGGTCAAAGCAGGGGACGGTAGTTAGTGGATTAAAAAGATTTTTTCCCAAGTTTGGGGAGGGGAAAAATTTTGGAGGGTGTCCCCCAAAGGGGGGTGGAAAGCAACCTTAGTCCACACGTGGTTGTTTTACCTTAACAGGATGTTCGACCTTCTTGCGGAAGATGTTTCAATAGTTGTTTAATTTTTTCCCCTTTTTCTAAAACCGGGAGGGAATCGCTGCAAGAGGGTTAAGGAGTTTCGCTCGTTTAATGGAAAGGAAGTTTGTATTTTTTCCATGTTGTCGGACGAAAATTTCGGGTGTTTTTTCTTTTAGGGCTTTTTTTTTTGACAAAAGTGGCTGATTTTTTGAAGGGGAAAATTTTCTTTTCAATGGTTGAAGCAAGCAATTGGAAAACCTGCTTTACTCTGTATTAAAAAAATCCAAAACTTGAGATGGTTCACAGTGGGACAGGTGTTTCTTGCCTTTGATTTTTTTAATGATTTTCCCACACTTTTTTTTTTGGGAATTTTTTAAAGTCACCCTGGAGAGAAGCTTCTCCGGGGCCCGACTTTTTACTAAATTTAAAAGTGGGTTTTGGGTTTGGCACGGGTTTTTGATGGGCTCGAGCTTTGGGGACCCAAAGGGGCGAGGTTTTCCCGGACGTGGGCCCTTTTTCGGATTTTGGAAATTTGTTGGCAGTTGAATTGAACCCGGGTGTTTTTGGATTTGGAGTTTTCGGGAAAACACTGGGGTTAAAAGGGCCTTTTGCCATTTGATTATAGTGTTAGTCAGAGATTCGCTTGGGCCGGGGCTCTGAAGAAAAACAGTGTCCCCGGAATTCTTTAGAAATAGAGGCTTTCAAAAAATCCCCGTTTGCTTTCTTTAAAAATTTTGATGCGGGGAGAAAGAGAAGTGTTCTTTTTTACAGGGTTTTGAAGGACGGGAAAAAGGTCACTTCCGTGCAGATCGTTTAGGGGCAGACCACTCATATTTCCGGACCCGCGAGGGGTCACAAACCCACAAATCTAAACACGAAAGTTAAAAACCCGTGGAAAGTGGGGTAAGTTTTCAGATCCCTCGTTCAGACAAAACAAATCTAAAACCGAAAGGAATCCCCAATTAGCAGACCTCTGGATGACGAATGACACTCCCCAAAGAAATTTTTGAACCCTTAAAATCACCCCAAAAGCAAAAAAAAGGGCGGGGGAAATTTTCTTATCAGGGCTGACAAGGGGCCCGACGACAAACCGGGGCAGAAGGTGGGGATAAAGGGAACAGATTGTCACGTCCCTTTTGGGGAGTGACTCTTGCACTACAGGGCCCGAAGGGAGGTAGAAAAAAGTGACCGGGCTATATAACAAAATTTTTTGTAGGAGAAGGGGAACACCGCCCACATCCCAACCCGGGATGGTTTTTTTGCAGGGTTTTGAAAGAAATTTTAAACCAGAAAGAGTTAAAAGGGGGCCCTTTTGGCTTTGAATTTTGGGGTTTCCCCAAAAAGCCCCGACGGAAGGTTTTATAGACTGACACAGAAACTCAGCTCCTCAAAAATTTTTGGAAATTTTTTTTCCACGGATATTCCAATGGAATATTGTACTATCCATGGTGAGAGGGCGGGAAAAAGGGGGAAAATCAGGTCATCTCCTTTATCTTTCATCTGCGGCCAAAGGATGAAAATTATTAAAAATTTGTTTCACGGGAACTGTGTTGGGGCTTTGGGGCCTGCTGGCAGAAATTTTCCCCCAGGTGACAAAGGCCTGGGGGTTTGGGGGATGGTTTTGGGGGTCTGGATTTGGGGGATGGGGGAAAGGGGGTTTTTCCCCAATCCCCATCTCCCCACTGGGTTGAACTCCCCCTTTCCCGCACGGGGGATTGGGGGAGAGGAGTTCGAGGGGGGACTGCTGGCTTTTTTTAAACTGCCCAGCAGCAATGTTGTAGACTGCTGGGGATTTTGAGGGGGGGGCGGGTTTTTTTCCTCCACCAGGGGGGAAACAATTTGGGGTTTTGGGGGTGGGTGGACCTGCTACCCCCCGAACTGAAAAGATCTTACTTTCAAAAGTTTTCGAAAACATGGGAAAAAATCCGTCTGGCAAACCCGACTGCCGAGTAGAAATTTTGGGAACCTTCTTTACAGCCGAAACGTAGGAAGAAACTGTCGGCGTCGGGCTGCCCACAACCCGTTTCCGGGGCTTCCCAAAAAAAAGATCTTCTTTTCCCCTTTTTGGAAAGTTGTATAAGGGTATTCTTTGGGAAACCAAGAAGGGCCCAATTTTTTGGAAAAGGAGGGTTTGGGCCCCCACCGGGAGTTTTGCCCCCAATGGGGCGGATCATTACACGGGCCCCTCATGGGGTTTTCCTTTCAGCCCCCAAATAAAACCCCACACCAAAACCCCCCTGGCCCCAGGGAA
>CM031613.1:66810108-66827090 GCA_018398815.1 Conus ventricosus
TGGCTTTTCATTCGATCGCCCTGCCCAGGGTTTTCAGAAAGACATACCAAGTCTTCTTTCTTTCTCTCTGAGAGTGGGCGAACAGCTGCCATGTGGCCTGTGTCTGAAAAATGCATTCTGTGTCTCATTACTCTGTCTGAGAGCGGTAGGAATGTGTTTCGCGAATCGGAGGCAGATTTCGGACACTACTGGCATTGCGTTTGGGAAATGACTTCCAAAGAGACCCCCTTTCTGACATAGGGGCCAGTCCGCCCCTTCCCGTAAAGAGGGAGTTTTCTCTGCCAGTGAGGAGGGAGTTTTCTCTGCCGTGAGGAGAGAGTTTTCTTGTATGGAGCTGGTTGCCCGGGTTGCTCTCCACATCCTACATTCAAGGAGGAAGTGTGCTGGGACATGCAAAAACAAAGCAGTCAAAACACCAAATCAGGCGCCTGTTGTTGGTTTTCCCTGACACCCTGAATGTCATTTGCTTAAAGAAGAAAAGCGCAGTCTGTTTTGATGTTAATAAAACGCGCTGGACGAAGTCAGTACTTTTGGGGTATGAAACGCACGCCTCTCACCTTTGAACTTGCAGGTTGTTGTCTCTTCTCATGAAGCTTTAAAAAGTCCAGTAAACGGGCCACTTTGGACACGCAGCTCGTGAAACTGAAGGCATGATAAACTGCATTTTGATCTGACATACTCCAAGCTGTAAGTTAATTGTTGACTCAATCCTCTATATTAAAAAAAACAAATTAATTTTTTTCTCTCCGAAAACAGCGTCTCACCCGTGAACACTTCGCACTCTCCAGAGAGAGAGAGGAAAGAGAATGGGGAGAGGAGAGAAGAGAGGACGGGGGTGGAAAGGGGGGGGGGGGGGGGGGGAGGATTGGGGGGGTGGAGGAGGGGAGAGAAAGAAAGACACGAGAGAGAATGAGAAAGGTGAGAGTTAGAAGAGAGGAGAGGAGTGGGGAGGAAGGGAGAGGGGGGAGGAAGGGAGGGGGGAGGGGAAAGGGGGGGGGGGGGAGAGAGAGAGAGAGAGGAGAGGAGGAGAGAGAGAGAGGAGAGAGGGGAGAGAGAGAGGGATCTTACCTGGGCAGGGAAAGGGATTACTTGCAGCAGTTTTCACTCTCTCTTTGTGTCGTTTCCCCTTTGATGTGATCGCTGAGGCTTCTCGCACCGCCAGACCGTAACAGATTTCAACTTGACACACACACAGTATGCTTTGCCGCGGATTCTCAACTTTTCAAGCACGACGAAAACGTTCATTTTCGTGGCTCCTGTTCACCCAATCCATCGCCATTTGTTTGCCACCCCAGCATCAATATCTTCTGTCGGAGAATTCCGCGGAACTATGTCTGTACGTTTTGGGCATTTATATTTTTTCCTTCTTTTTTTTCAATCTTGTTAAAAATTTGATCACGTCAACCAGAGCGGAAAGCAGTGGCGAATGTCACGAAAGCGCATGCGCGGAAGTAGTCTGCTCAATGTATTTTCGCAAGCGAAGGTTTTGAAGTGAACGACTAAAACGAACTAAAGGGCCGGTCTCGTCCGGCGTGGCTCGGTATTTTTTTTTTGGTTGGTTTTTTTTTTTTTGGCTTTTCGCGGATTTCCGCGAATTCACGGACATATACCACCCTGGAGTCTAGTGGGTTTGAACGAGTTCCCCAAAAGAAAACCGGAATCACGAAAACATGGTCGGGTTTGCGAGCGCTTAGCTGAGGCAGCAGAGTTGGGCTGACTGCAAACCCCCATTGCACGTGCAAGTCGTGCCTTTACTGAACACATGGCAACCATTTTTGCTGCCCAGTGGGTATAAAAAAGCCGCTTTGGGGCTGTTTTTAACCATGCCCAAGACGGGAGATTAAATGACACTGGCCGGGGAAGGGCTGTTGCTTGGCTTCAAGAAGGTGTAGGTGTCGAGAAGTTGGTCGTCGCCTCCAAGGCATCATGCTGTCATCCAAAGACTTCATGACCGCTTCAACGCACAGTAGTACTGCTGAACGAAGACGGTTGGCCAGCTAGGTCCCCCCCCAACAGCAGGACGACTGCTGGTTTTGATGGCGCGGAGACACAGAACTGCAACTGCAAAAACCTAGGCGACAACTGCGTGCTGCAGCGAAGTCAACATTTCGACCAAAACTTTTTGGGAAAACCGCCTGAGAGAAGTTAACCTCCGAGCAAGATGGCCAGCTGTTCGACCTGTGCCGACGGTGGCTCACCGTAAGGGCGGGACTGACTGGTGCCGAGCTCTTTGTGGCCTGGATGGGGCAGCAGGGTGCGGGTGATGTTTTCTGATGAGTCGTGTTTTGCTCGGCTCTTCCACGTGGTCGCTACGTGTCTGGAGGCAAACGGAGGAAGCTACAAGAAGCCAACGTAACCGAACGGGACGGTATGGTGGGTGGTCTATCATGGTATGGGGTGGCATAGGAAGGAACTTCAGAACCACCTGTACCGAGTTGAAGGCAACCTAACTGGTGGGGGGTACAGGGAAACATTCTTCAGCCTCTGGTCCTGCCTGCCTGCAAGACCTGGGCCCTGATGCCATCCTCCCGGACGGCAACCCCTCCCCACCGTGCAGGGTGGTAAACGTCTTTTGGAGGAGAGAAGCAGGTCAACCGCCTCGACTGGCCCGCGTCCTGCCCGGACCTTAACCCCATTGAGCACGCCTGGAATGTCCTGGGGCGCCTACTTCATAAGAAACCCCCTCCAGCAGGAAACTGGGCCAGCTCTTCAACTTCTTGCCGCAGGAGTGAAACAAAATCCCCAGTGTCTCAGGAGGCTTGTGGACTAGAGATGTCTAACTTGTATCGCACTAATGGGGCCATACTGGTATTGACATTGATGTATTTGATTTGAATTTTCTGATTTCTGAAATTAAGGTGTTATCAAAATTTAAACCCATGAAGTTGTTTTTTGAGCAGCTGTTATTAGTTTTTTTCTGATGTCATTGTATGTTCATAGATGAATTTTTATTAAATTGTTTTGAAGAAGTTATTTTGTTTTTCAGTTGAATTTTTGTAGAAGTTTTCAACTGGCTTTAAATTGTTTTGAGCAGTATTTATTTGCATGGGCAAGTGAATTCCCGCACTGTACCTTCTGTGCAAACAACATTTTTCAGCACCGTGGGTTTTGTCCACCATATTGAAACCATAACAGAGGATGTTTTCACTCCCGTCAAACTTTGTTGTATTTACTGTGTGCAAATGCCCGGTCCACCCCTTGACCAATATCATCAATAGTGCATACAGGTTGCATCCTTGTTTTAAGGATCTTTGGGTCTGCGTGACACTGGAACTCCAATTTTTCTGACAACTGTACAAGTCTTTGCGAAGATTAGAGCTAGAAATGGAGGTGGCACACTGGTTACAGTTTGCAGTGATTGGAATGAATGGAGGAACCAGAACTCCCAGGACACAATACAGAAACTACAGCATGTTTGTAATGTAGACCTGAGGACACAGAGAGAGATAATGTTGTTATAGCTTTAGCCGACTGCAAAGGGCCATATCAGGGCTGTCACCATGTTGAAGTCGACTATCAGGTCATATTTAAATACTAAAAAAACAAAAAAACAACAACAACAAAAAAAAAACAAAAACCAATCCAAACCAAACCACAAAAAAAAAAAATCAAATTGTTGTTGTGGACACTCAAAGGAAGAAGAAGAAGAAGAAGACAAAAAACCACACATATTCATCAAAACACCTTATTATAAGGAAATTTTGTTAAATCTTTCTTCTGTTAAAATCTTAGATCAGATGAAAACTGTTGATCTCTTTCAGAAATTAAAAAATCTCATTGAGCAGGCCATCTCTGACAAGGTTTTCATGGATTTTCTGCTGAAAAATGTTTATGTCTCCCCATCATGCAAGTCCACATTCTAAAAGAATTGTTTCACTGTGAGTGGTAAATGACATGGAATGTACACAGAGTTTCCTCCCCTTTAAAAGGTAAGAATGAGTGTAAAAGAAGTGGCCTGTGGGGCAAATGGCACAAGTCTGTTTCTTCTTTGGGGCCCTTTCCCTGGACATGGTTGAAAACTCTTTAAGGTTTGGATGGATGTGGAAGAGTTTGTTATCAATCTGCAAGTTCCATTCCCTTGCCAGAGTTCTTTGACGTTAGCTGGTCTTTGGGTTTCAATCAGTGTGGGGAATAGACATCTGTATCTCTTTGTGGTAATCTTGGCAAAGCCGGTCAACCCTTCATTGCCTCGAATGCCACATGGTTGGGAACCCAAGCAAAGCTATTTTTCTGTCCATCAGATTTCTGAGGGGTATAGTTTGAATAATTTCAGCAGCTGAGGGTGCTCGAGGTTATGGAACCAATGGCCTCCAAACAGAGTCCGCAAACTGAGGAAATCTTTATTTCTTGGATTTAGAGACCATTTCAAGAGCAAGGACCAAGGTGGTTTAATTCACCATTGTAGATGGAGCTGTCGTGGGAATGTGTTTAGAACATCTTGAGAGGACCTGTTGCCCAAAACACAGCTCAGCCAACTCCTGTTAGATTTGGGAGCCATCAGTAAAAATTCTTCTGAAGGATGGAAACTTTGAACACAGTTCGGCAACAAGCCGAGGAGCTTGTGCTATCTTTACCATAAAAGGCTAAATAAAACGGATCTCTGGAGTTGAGGCAAAGTCTGGTGGGTCATCAGGAAACTTGGTTAAATAGCACATGATCAAGGTCTTATATGCATTGTCAAATGGTGAAGAATACGAATTCCCAAGGGGTGGGATGGAACGGGGGTGGTCATTGAATTTTTTTTAAAACTTGGGGTCAAAAACCAGTCAAATGCAGGGTTTGGGGGTTCAGAAGAGATATTGAAACAGAAATTCAAGGTAAGTTTCAGCCAACGTTCAAGAGGGATAGTTCTCCTGCCTCGCATAAGGCTTTTAAACGGGGGTGGTGTTAATACAGGGGTGGGAGCAGAAAATCACTGCTATACTGAAAAGGCCGGGGTCCAGGGGTCCGCTTTTGGCCCCAGTGGGGTGCTGGGGCAATGCTCTGTGGGAAGTCTGAGGGGGGTAGCCCCCCAGATGCTGAAGAAAATTTGTCTTGCAAGACACTTTTATGGGCCCCTCTTTTGAAAACAAGTTAATAATTAACTCCATACAAAAAAAACTCCAAAAATGACAAATATGACTTGCAGTTTAACCTTCACCGCCGTGGGCAGCCAATAGTGGCTGACAGGATTTTTTTCCTTGTGCCACGTCATGCAAGGCTGGCTGATGGACAGACAGTACATTCAGCCGTGTCATCCACTATCGGTGACGGGAACATAAAAAATTCCTACACTTTCCATAACATGATCCAAGGGAAATAAGCTCTGTATCTTGGGGATTGTCATAGCGAATTGTAGATTTACTTCCAGTGCTCCAGAGCATCTAGGATTTTTTTAAAAGGGGGGCAGTCCCCCCTCATATTAAAAAAGACTCCTCCCCTCCCCCCCCCCCACTCCAAACCCCACGTTACATACCTCCTCCACCTTTGTACACAGACTTCAACACACCTTGATCAAATCAGATAAACAAAATATTAAAAAAATAAATTAAAGTCCGCTCCGATCAGTTTGGCGTTCATATACTGTACTATGTCAGACCATAGCAGACCATAGCATTACACGGCAGTTAGTCAGCTCTGCCAGGCCGAAGTTTTTGTGTGGCTAATGCAGTAATAAGACAGTCATGTAACGCCCACCCTACTTCCGCCGTAGGAAGAACCCGGTGTAAACTTCCTGTACTCATTCTCCTTCGGCCTGCCGTCCAAGCAAGATAAGTCTTGTGCTCTGTCTCGCCTTTTCTTTGCCGTTGTGTTAAGATAACCTTGTGTTTGCTTCTTTACTTGTTTTGTTGTGGCTTGCGCGCTGAGCCCTTGTACCCTTGCCGTAAGGCCTTGGTTTGGCGTGTTTTTATCGATTTATTTATTCGATCACATGCTTCTTGCGTTTGTGCTTTCTTCTCGGCACTCGCGACTTTGTTGTCAGTGCATCTCGCATTTTGGAATTTCGGAGCTCCGTCGCCGGTTCCTCATCGCTTCTCCTCTCCAGCCTTTATCGGCCCCTTGTCGGAAATTTTTCCCAATTCGCTTCTCCATTCAATTCGGATACCTTGATTCGACGATCTTCCTTGTCGTTCACTCGGTTTCCATTGCTCCTCGCCGGTCGTTCGCCACCTTGGGTTCGACCAGCCAATACGGCGACGCTTACGATCGAGCTTCTTCAATCGAAGAGTACCTAGTACCCTTCCTCTTACTATTTCACGCGATTTCATCTTCATTTACGCACTTCCAGTGCCCTCACGAGGTGGTTCAAGCTCTTTTTACCCCTCGATCCACCTCTTTGTCTCCTCTTTGCGATCATGTGTTCCGTGATTGTCTTGCCACCAGTGCCCAACATGGTGAAGGACATTAATGGGTCGAGCCGCGCTCCTCTGTTGGGAGTCGCTCTCTGCCCCGGAGGACCCGCGTGTCGATTCCAGGGGACAATCCGCTCACACCTATGATGAGCGTACGGCCGGTGTGGAGGAGGGTTCCGAGCAGGGGACGCGCGACCATCGTTACGATCCCTCCTCTGCCCGACCGGCGGACATACGATCGTTGCGTTCGGAGGCGAACAGGCAATCGGCCGTTATTTCCAACTGTTTTTCTTTTGGGACTGTCAAGAATCCAAAGGCAAGGCTCCCTGAAACGGACCTGCCCGTTCAAATCTTCCTGCTCTCTGGCCAAATCGCCTGTTCGCCTTCAGTCGCACACGGAGACTCTCTCCTATCAGGCTTGCGTCTCACGACCCTCGGCCCCCGGGGAACCTTCCCAGAGGTGCGGACCGGCACGGGTGACGATTCGCGGCCGGAATAATCGCCCGTCACTCGATCAGATGAGACTCGTGGCGTTAGCTTGCCCCCACTACCGTCACGCTGTCCATCACGCTCTCCCCAACCGTGTCCGGGTGCAGCCACCACTCGGACACGAGGAGCGTTCATCACTCCGGTGGAGGGGTTGTGGGCAGTCTTTGGTGGGACTCCCCCACTGACCACAATTCCGGGTCAGGGACGCAGGCATCGACTAGGTCGGATCTGCGCCCTCAACCCGACGGTTTTGAACCACCCCAATTGACTGTCGCACTCTCCCCCAGGGGTACAGGACATTGGGGAGTGGACTTCTTCGCTCCCCTACTGGGCAACGTCGCGGTTTCCCCTTCCTCCGGGGGGAAGATCGACCAGCGGGACTAGGGGTAACCTTTCGTCCCTTGAGGTGGACTCGTCACCGCAGCCATCCCAGTCCGCTTCCATGCAGCCAGGGGGCTCGGCTACCATGCCCCCCACCGGCCACCCTGCCATGCGGGGGCCGGCACAGACCGCACCCGGGGAGACGCAGGAGGCAGTGCTCTCCCCGGGGCGGGTACGAGACAGCTCGCATTCTCGCTACCCACCCCATGGTGCCCAGGTTACCCGGGTACTGAGGAAAACCTGCCCCAGGGCCGCCACAGCCCTCCGTACTCCCGGGGACCGGTGGCTCTATGCCCCCGAGAGGAACCAATGGCTTAGGGCTGACACCCATTCTGACTCCATCTATGGTCGCATGTGGCATCCGGCTTTCTTTCAGCTGGATCGACCTGGGTCTCCCTCCCTCTCGGCCGCTGTCCAATCGGCGATCCCCTAGTCTGCCGCCGAGTATGGAGCCACCAGGGACCCGTCCTCGTATTACCCCACTACCCAACGAGGGCGGGACCCCACACACCCCTGTCCTGGCCCCCTGAAGGTGGATCTGAACATCCCCTTCAGGAACACTGCCCCACAGCCTGAGGACCGGTTCGCGGACTCCCTCCCCAGTCTGGTGACTTTTTCATTTTGGAAAGCTGGCGCCCAGATCTTGTTGTTAGGGAACCCCCTCCCTCTGACAACATTTTCTCCTTTAGCTGTTACGCCGGGTTCACCCCTGCCCAGCGATCACGGCCAAAGATAGTCGTCCCCCCCAGACCCTCATCCCCTTGTGGGACAGATCGGCATCTTTCGCCAGGGGTGCACAGGCCGTCCCCCAACCGGGGATTGACTTCTTGTCAGCCCCTAACACGGCCCAGTAGGAGTGTTCCTCAAGGACGCGTCATGTCCCCCATGTCTTTCCCTCTTCTCTGCCAATCCAGTCACAGGGATATTGCCATTTCCCTGCCGACTGCCGGCTCACTCCCAACCTCCCCCCTCCACAACCACCACTGTTTCTATCAAGAACTTGACGGAGTGGGACAGGATTGCCAGAAACTGGTATCTTCACACCACGCGGGACATGCTTTCCCTTGACATGTTCCTGCAGCGAGCGGAGGAGCTCTGGTCAAAGGAGGATGGCACTGCCTCTGTGTCTTCAGACGCTGACGACACCGAGACAGACTCTAGCCTGTTTGGCGACCCCCTGATGCGCTTTCTTATTAACAAGATATCGCATCACCTTTCGGCTGCGGTGGACGCGCAGCCAGGAGTCACTTTAATTGCCTGTTGGCAGTGAGAGATGCTGTGCTATCACAGGCCAATTCTCCCCGGCGCTCAAGGCGGCTCCCAGGTCAGGAGCAGTCGCTTTTCGGCGACTATTCTACTGCAGTCATCACCCATGCAGTCGAGGAACGCAAGCAGGCCGCGTCTTTTGCGGTCAAGCCCCCTCGCCAGCATCCCCCTGCTGGACCCTCCTTCCGTCCCGCCCTGCCCCCTCCAGCCCTCCCCCAAACAGCCCCCCCACCCAAATTCAACCAAATTCAAGATGGGGGACCCCGACCCAGATAAGAGACTACATCCACCATCTGGACTGGGCCACCTCAATAGATCTGAAGGATGCTTATTTTAAGATCCTCATTCATCCTTCCCCCAGACGATACCTTCGGTTCGTCTGGCGGGGACGGGTGTTCCAATTCAAGGCGTTCCCCTTCGGACTCTCCCTGGCTCCCTTCCTTTTCACGAAGGTAGTAAAGGAGATGGCTGCCCTCGCCAGACAGGAGGACATTTGCCTCTTGGTCTACCTCGACGACTGGCTCGTCTTGGCTCCCACACAGGCCCTGTGTCAAGCCCCCCACATCCAAACTTCTGCATTTATGTTCCTCACTAGGGTTCGTCACCAACCCCACCAAATGCGAGCTCACTCCTTGTCAGACATTCTCCTTCCTGGGCATGTGTTTCGACACGACCTCCATGCTAGTCTCCCCGACCCGGAGAGGTTCACCGCTGGTGGACCTCATCTCCTATCTCCGCCCTCTCCCCCACACGTCGGCAAGGAAAACTTTCCTCCCTTCTGGGGATGATGAGTCCCTGTCGCCCCTCATTCCCTAGGCAGGGTCCCAAGTGACAGCTTCAAGGGAGTTCCGTTGTCGTTGGGTCGCAGACCACCGACCGCTGGGGCCAGACCATTCCCTCGGGCCTTGGTTCTTTTGGGCCACTGAGGAGTGGCTCAGCCCCTCCACTCTGAGCCCCGGAGTTCCCATTTCCCCCCCATCCCAGGCCCTAGAACTCTACACGGACGCCTCCTACTCGGGCTGGGGGGCCCATTTGGAGAGCAGTCACGCCTCGGGGGTGTGGGACCACTGACTGCCCGCCTTCACATCAATATCCTGGAGGCGGTCAGGCTGGCCCTCCTCCACTTCCAGACCCTTGTCGCGCACCGATTCGTTCTTCTCACGGACAACACCTCGGTAGCTTGCTACTCAACAGGGGGGGGGCACGCTCCATCAGCCTCTCCCTCCGGACAGAGGCCCTCCTCCACTGGTGTCACACGCAGGGAATCACCCTTCGCGCGAGACACATAGCGGGGACGCAGAACATCTGGCAGACTCTCTCAGCCGCTCCAGGTCCGTCCTCCACACGGAATGGACCCTCAGCAGGCACACACTAACCTCGGTGTGGAAACATTAGTTCAGACCCATGATCGACCTGTTTGCCACCCAATTCAATCATCGTCTGCCGGTGTATGTGTCTCCCATCCCGGATCCCCAGGCGTATGCGATCGACGCCCTCTCCCTCCCCTGGTCCGGCCTCATA
Organism: Conus ventricosus; assembly: GCA_018398815.1. Taxonomy (NCBI): domain Eukaryota; kingdom Metazoa; phylum Mollusca; class Gastropoda; order Neogastropoda; family Conidae; genus Conus; species Conus ventricosus. The sequence continues at coordinate 66,820,098 of CM031613.1, forward strand.
GCTTACGCCTTCCCTCCCTTCCCGATCCTCCACAAGGTGATCAGGAAGGCGAGACTCAAGAGACCCAGGCTCATCCTCATAGCCCCATGGTGGCCCACTCAGTCCTGGTTTCCGGATCTCAATTCCCTCATGAAAAGTCACTTCTGACTATACTAAAAAGTCTCCTCGACTGCAATCTATCGCATCACTCGATACGACTCGTTTAAACAGCGTCCTACGCCATCGCTCGTTGTCAAGTCTACTCCTCTCACCGTTTCTTCCTCCACTCAGTCATTTCCGGTTATAACTTCCGGCTCGCTATCGAAGCAACACATCTATCAAACTCATCTCTCTTTCTGTTATTTTTAAAACAATCTGAACAACTAATTGTCTAACAAATAACTTATTGTCTTACAATGACTAATTGTCTAATAACAAATGACTTATTTTCCAACAAATCGTCTCGCTTTAGTGATGCAAATGAATTCAGCAGTCCAGGGAAATCTTTCCTTCTTGAAGAGTTTCAGCAGTACTGTTGATGAAGCTCCTCTCTTGGTGAGACAGTCTGCCAGTTGTCTATGAGTGCCAGACCACTTCACTTCTTTCACAATGCCTTTCTCCATCAAGTCTTTTATCCCACTGATCTCCAGCCTCAGAGTTTTTCTGTGACATGTTTTGTTGACTGCAGAGCATCATGTAAAGACTTGCAGTTGGTCATGCAGACTAGAGGTAGACCATCCGTGGTTGCTTTTCCTGTTGTGATCTCCATGAACAATGTTGCAATGAATATTGCTTCATCAATTCCTTCTGCCATCGCCATGTCTCTCCAGCCAACGTGCTTCTGATACTCTGCGAATTTTCTTTGAACTCCAGCAAATTGGAATAATGTCTCCTTCCTCGTTTGCTAAGAAGATAATGAATCCACCTTGAGTTCCTCCGTCACTGAGATTTCCAAGTGAAGCATCAGTGTATACCATCAGTTTCAATGGTCCTGATCCCAAATGATGAAACTTCAATTCTACATGTTCTGACTTGATCCTTTTGATGACTTTATTTGCTTCTGTCAGATGTTCTACTTTTCCATCTTTGATATTTGAAGCAAGCTGACAAGCATCGAATGACACATCAGGACGACTTTGTCGAGCTGTCCATAGAATCTGTCCAACTTTTGATCTGTAAGCCTGTTTCTCATGTGCTGTCATTTCATCCTGTTTCTGTTGAGTTCTTTTCTTTTCGATGGGGATCGGCTCCAAGATATCTGCATACTTGGTTTGCTATAGAGAGACTTTGTTTTCCATCAGATGACAGTTCCAAGCCAATGTACTGGAAAGCTTTGTTTTGTTCCTTTCCAACCTTCAACGTTTTTCTGATTTCATCAACAACAGTCTTTTCAAAGTGTTTTGTTCCGCCCCAGATGAAGTCGTCTACATGGCATGCTAAGACACTGTAACTTCATTTCCTTTCATCCAGAAGAAGACTGCTGGGTCAACTTTGACATTCTTCCTCGAGTTTCAGCAGTACATCTTTCACTCTTTTGTTACCATTGCAAAGAAGCATCATTCAGTTCGTATACGCATTTTTGCAGATGCCCACAACTTTCCTCTGCTATTCGCTTCATTTGGTGGTCTCACAAAAATGTCTCCGTCTATTTCTTTTCCTTGGAGAAAGGCTGTTTTGATGTCCATAGAGCATGGAGTCCACTTTCTTGTGCAAAGACAGAAAGAATCACTTTCAATGATTCACTTGTGCAGTAGGCGAATCCTTCTGCATGTCTTCATTTCCAATTTCTTCAAACCCTTTTGCTACAAGTCTAGCCTTCGTTTTTACTCCGTCCTTTGTTTCTTTGAGTGTACAGATCCATCTGGTCGAAACACATCTTTGTCCATTGTCCTCTATTCAGTGTACACATGATTCTTTTTCCAACTTTCAAGTTCTTCTTTCTTTGCATTTTCAAAAGAAACTTCATCCATGATCATAACAGTTTCATCTGAATTTGTAAGTTGGTGTAGGTTCTGTATTTGACAGTACAAGTCCACTCACTTCTGTCAAATCCACAGACATTCTTTCACCTCATATTCATTGTACCAGTTCTTATTTTTCCCTGTTGCTTTCCCAGCTTTGCTCAGCACCTTTGCTGATATTTTTGGTTCCAGTGTCCACATGATCATATGCATGATCTGTCCTGGTTCAATCTTGCTGGATCAATTTCTAGTAGCCATCTCTGTGTCATGTGGATGATGTTCTTCATCTTCTTCCAAGATTTCTGATTCAGTGTCTAGATCTGACGTTGATTCAGGAATATTTTCTTCACTGTGCGAGATTTCTTCATTTTTAGTTCCTGTATCACTTCGATGTTGCTGACAATCATGTGCAGCCTCACTCGCCAGTTGAGGGTCTTTCCTTTGCCATCTTCTCCTGCTCTAGATCACCTTTGAACTTTTGTAGTCTGCTCTGGTGAACACGAATCAAAGTTCCACCATGACGCACAAAGATCACGCTCCCATCTTGTCCAATGACGGTTCCCGGTCCTTTCCATTCATGACCATCAGATCGCTTGTAGTACATACACTCTGTCTCCCATCTGGTACTGACCTGACCATGGTTGAACCTGTTTCCTCAAGGCTCTTCTGATTTTCTCTGAGCTTTCTGCTTCTGTGAAAGCTTTCCTTGTAGCATGCAAACTTGCGATATGCTCTCCGACTGTCCTACTTCTGGTGATTCCCTCCAAAGCAGGTAGTTCATCTGTGAGTGTGGATGGAAAATTTGGATTCTTTCCAAAGACCAGCTGATATGGGCTGAAACCATGTGTGTTCACCATGGAGTTTTTCACTGCCAAAGCCCAACACAAAGCAGTCTCAAAATCCATGTCTTTCTTGTCTGCCCCGACTTTTTGCATGATGTTGTCAGCGTCTGATTGTGTCTCTCGCACAAACATTGCTCCATGGACTGTATGCAGCAGTAGTTTTGACTTCGATGTTGAAGTTTTCACACATGTCCCTGAATTCCTCATTGTTGAACTCTGAACCATTGTCACTGAGTACAACTTTTGGTGGGCCATGTATTGCAATCCAGTGCTTCATGAAACTGTCAACAATGACAGAAGCCCGTTTGCTCCTGATGATTACTGCAGCACTGATCTTGTGTATTCATCAATCATGTGGAAAGTACCAGACATTTCTATCCAATTCATGCAGATCCACAGCACTGTGTGATTATAGTCTTCTGCTAAGGGCATCCCTACCACTGGCTTTGGTGGGGTCTTCTTGTGACGTGCACACACATCACATTTTTCAACAATTTCTGTCATATCTCTGTACACTTCTGGATCCTTTATCCCAGCATTTTGCATCAGTTTCTTCAGGTTTGCAGTAGAGGCATGTCCAAATTGCTTGTGAAGCTTCAAAATAGTCTGCTTCTTTTCACTTTCATGCAGTTTTCCTTCCAGCAACAGGATTTCACTCTCCTCACGTTTTTTTTTGTTTCCTGTTTGCCACAAATGTCGATGCAGTAATGCCCTGTTGATGTGTAGTTCAACTCCACTGTTGATGAACATAGTAGCCTTATCATTGCACATGTCCAACACAGCTCTGCTCTTTTGAGTGATCCTTGCTCAACAGGGAGTGGTAAGTCAATGTCCACAACTTCCGTTTCAATGGTGCACTTGGTATCACCAATTTGTGCTGGTATTGTTGCCTTCATGTAGGACTTGACTTTTGCACCATCACCAAATCTGAAAGTCTTAGCACTTGCACCAGTCTTGATTTGCTTCTTTTTCTTCTGCTCCAGCTGATCAACATATTTTCGTACCATCTTTTTCCACACACAGTCTTGGTACATGCTGTATCAATGATTGCACATCCAAAGGACTCTATTAAGAGTATCTCATTTTCAGGTTTGTGTTCTTTTGTAAACAAAGCCAAGTGACATTCTTCTTCATTTTCTTCTGCATCTGTCATTTTGATTTCTTCTTGTTTTTGATGCTTGTGGGGGCATCCTTAGCCCAGTGAAACACACTCTCACAAATAGCACATCTGGTTCTTTTGCCATTCCTGTCTAATGGATTTGTTCCTTTTTGTTTGCTTTTTTTATGTTGTGAACCTGTTTGCTGATATCTGGAAGGTTTCTTTCTGAACTGCTGATATCTGGAACTCTTTACCAGAAATGCTTCTTCTTTTTCCTCTTTGATCTTGATTTCGTTCACTGTGCTTACTGTCGAACTGTCCCCAAATATTTCTTCAAAGCAGATTTAATTGAAGAAATTTTCTGTCAGACGCTGCTGTCAGAACTAATTGTCTTTCTTTCACTGACAAACCTGCATTGTCCAGCAGTTTAAATGCAAGCACTGAATCTGGATATTCCATTTGTATTTTCTGCAAATATTGTATCTTCTTTCATACTCAATGATGAAATCGCACATTGACATGTCTTGTCCTTTCCTCAGTCTTTCAAAGTCTGAATATGCTGTGTAAGCCAAGTCAACCTCATCTTGTAGAAAAAGACTATCAAGTGCAGTCAATAAAATATCCATCCCTTCTCCTGTGTTCAGCCGTTGCACTCGATTTCTAATGCTTTGCTCGTGCTTGGCCCGTTAATGACAATGTAACGGCTAATGCTTGTTTCTCTGGCTTGACGTCTGTTACTAGTTTCCATACTTCCAGCACAGCTTTATTTTTCTGTCCCATTCGAGACACTTAGTTATAGGGCCGAACAAACAGCCTTACACATTTCTGACCCAACATTTTTGTTGTTGTAGTCCAAGCAGAGGCATGTATCAAACTTGTGTACTAGTTAACTTGGGAAAATTAAGTTCCCAGAAAGTGATGACGTCATTCTTGCACAATTGTGTGTGTGTTGTTGTCATTGTTTGAATATCGCCTGACCTCTTGTGTACAAGCTTTCATGCGTATCTACATTATCTACAGGAAAATAAACCTAGTCGAGTTTGGTATTAAAAGAATTGTCGGGAAATTCGCCTATTCAGTCATCTCAAGAGTACAGATATATTACATTTTCATGAAACCACTGATTATCAAACTAAGAGCCCCATTTGTAATGGCCGCTCATCAATGCCGAACACATTGCTGCCAGACCAGCTGTACACAGATGACATTCAGTTGGTCGAGTACAGCACGGTTAGCTGGCTGGTGGGGAGCAGCCTGCAGTAAACACCCCTTTCCTTGACCTGCATTCACGGCTTGGCCTCTGCAGCTTGTGGGAGAGCTGTAAACTCCCCTGCCTCTCAGAACTAAGTGGCTTGCTCTGAACAGCCGTGCCAGTTCGTTTTTCCACGTCTCATAACTTGTATCCGACCCTAGGCTCGGCGGTGTTTTATAGCTTTGCGCCATGATTTTTACAACTGGTGGACTACTATATGCCCTGCACTTTGTTTCGTTGAAGTCGGACCGTCAAACTTCGTTGTTGGCTAGTCTGTATTCAATCTGTACTTTCGTCAACAACGTTAGTTGTAGATCTGTAGATTAGTTCTACCGACGTAGATTATCAGTAGATCACACTCTGCTACCATGAAAAGTCACTCTGACTATACTAAAAGTCTCCTCGACTGCAATCTATCGCATCACTCGATACGACTCGTTAAACAGCGTCCTACGCCATCGCTCGTTGTCAAGCCTACTCCTCTCACCGTTTCTTCCTCCACTCAGTCATTTCCGGTAATAAACTTTGGCTCGCTATCGAAGCAACACATCTATCACTCACCCACGCACCCCTCTCCAGTTGAAACGCCCGGTGGGACATGCTCAGGCAACCCCACTCGGGTCGCCCCCACTCCAACCCCCAGATGCTTTGCCTCCACGTCTGGCTTCTGTGCCAGCTGATTGCGAGCATCTAACCCTACCTCCCGAGCGGACAGGTCCCAGTCCATCCTCGACATCCTCTCCGGCGTCGGGGCCTCCCAGGACTCCGAGACCTAGCCATGGCCTCTCGCAGAGCTAGCACGGAGTCCCTTTACGACTACAGATGGAGGAATGGGTTCTCATGGAAAACTCTGTTCCACCACAATCGCCCCTGCAATATCCAGATAGGAAATTTTCTGTCCCACCTCAAGCTCTCGGCTAGCTCCATACGGGGCTACAGGTTGGCCATCTGCACGACCATCCGCCAACTGGGCGGACCTTCCTTTGAGAATGACTTCCTTCTCAGAGAGATCTCTGGGGGGGTGGCTCTTCGTGAGGCCAATCCCCTAGGCGCGTTCCCCTTTGGGACCTCTTCACTGTACTTGGCTCTCTCAGGAAACCACCTTTCGAGCCTATATCCTCCCTTCCCTTTGATCTTCTCTCTATGAAGACCACCTTTTCCCTCGCCCTGGCTTCGGCCAGAAGACGAGCGAGATCCATGCTCTTAGCAGGACCCCAGAGACATTGCCTTCCACAGGGACGGCTCTGTCTCTCTTCAGTTCCTTCCCAAATTCCTAGCTAAGAACAGGAACCCGGTAGTCCTCCCCCTACCTCATCATCCGCTCACTGGCGGACATCCTAGGCGGAGGAGCGGTGGTGACATGGATCTGTGCCCTTCTAGGGGTCTAAGACACTACTGGGAATGTTCGCACCCAGGCGCGCTTCGCAGAGACGTCCCCTTATTTCCATCAACCCCAATAATAAGAAAGACATCTCAGCTGGCACTATCTCTAGGTGGCTTTCCAGACGGTCAGATTGGCCTATGCCCAGGTGTCCAAGGATCTCCCCATCTTGTCCCCCGGGTCTGAGGTCAGAGCACTGGCCGCTCTGCAGCATTCCAGACTCTGTCCCCGTGCATTCTGGAGAGCAGCTATGGCGTTCGGAATCCCTTTAAAAACTTTTATTTAGGGACATCCGCATGCGGGCTGCGGTTCTAAGGGATACCTTTGTGGCGGACTATGAGCCATACGGTTAACCCAGAACCACTGGGCACTCGCCTCCTTTCCTATAAATTTGCTATGGTCTGACTGGTACAGCAGAGTTAATCTAGGATTTTCAAAGTGGGGCGTCACCCCTCATATCAGAAAAGGGGGGCGCACTT
>CM031613.1:66828090-66853760 GCA_018398815.1 Conus ventricosus
AAAACCCCGTCCAGGCCAGCCAAAGAAGACCACTGCAGAGATGACAGGTTCATCCGCAGACATGCTCTTCGGACCAGGACCACCACCTCCAACACATCAGGCGTCGGCTCCAAGCTGCCACTAACACAGCAGTGTGTGAGACAACCATACGGCGGCGCCTCAATGCTGCCAACCTTCGAGCAAGCCACCCAGTCTGGAAACCAACACTGACTGCAGCCCACCGGGCACGTCGCCTGGCCTGGTGCACAAGTCATCGAACATGGGCTCGGGCTCAGTGGCGGATGGTGCTTTTCACCGATGAGTCCAAGTTCCAGTTGAAGCCACGAGATGGACACATTCGGGTTGTGGCGGCGTCCAGGGAGCAGCTGGCAGATGACGTATCCAGGAGGTCGTGCGTTTTGGTGGTGGCTCCGTCATGGTATGGTGGGGGGGGGGGGGGGGGGGGGGGGGGGGGGCATCAGCAGTCACACAAGACTCCCTGTACATGTGGATGCCAACCTGAACGGCCAACGCTACCTGCAGGAGATTTTACGGCTTTGGTTGTCCAGCACTCCAGCAGATTGGGGCTCAGGCTGTGTTCATGGACGATTATGCCACCCACATTGTTGTCGCGCCGTGAACACTTTTGTGGTGCAAGCTGGCATCACCAGGTGCCATGGCGGCAAACAGCTGGACATGAACCCTATTGAGAACATCTGGGGCAAGCTTGGGAGGAGAGTTCAGAAAATCCCTGTTCCGGTAAATCGACAGGAGCTGCTGCACTACCTGCAGCAGGAGTGGGCAAACCTCCCGCAGGTACTCATTCAAGAACAGTCAACACCATGAGGCAGCGCTGTGTGGATTGTGTGGCAGCACGAGGGGGGCACCACTCGGTTTTGATCAGACTGTACAGAAACACTCTTTTTGTGAATGTCATTTTTGGGGGTAGTCTCATTCAGGCTCCCCTGTCTAATCAGAAAGAATGATTTTTTCCATGAAAGTGACAACATGTTGTTCACTGATAATGAAATTAAACATTTATAAAGTTTCTGTCGTTTGTCAGTTTTTCTTTCTATGTTTTGTGAGACTGTGTATAAGTGATCCTTAATTAAAGTTCGACCTGTAGGTTATGACACTCTTACTTTCTTTATCTGTACAAAAAAAAAGTGAAAAACAAACAAACAAAAATTTCTTGAGGTATTGCAATCTACTTTTTCTACCATTTATTTTATATGAAGTCAGGGATAAACGAGTCATGAAATAGGGGATGAACGACTCGTAAACACATAACACACAACTATATTATTCTGGGCTCTCAAATGATTTTGTTATACATGTATGTTCACAAAGAAATTATGAATGTGTTCAGAACACACTGTTACCTTGGGAATTTTCTGCAGCACCCTGGCCTTGCCACATGCTAATGACTGCAAAGTTCTCTTCAGCTCACTCTCCTCTGAAAAACATTGAAACAATATTCAGATAATACACATCCCATTTCAACAGGGTGTTTTTGTTTGTTTTTGTTTCTTTTAGTCCTGCTGCTGTGACAATGGTTACAGCAGGGTTTCTGATAAGAAATAAACATGTCTATGACTTCTAAAAAGTAAATGGATGCACTGTAGGTTTTCTCTAGTGATTTCTCAGATATTCTTGAAATATGAAGCCAAACACTTGTCAAACTCCATCTACCATTGTTTTAGAAAATGACTTGGTTGATCTATCAGATTTCCTGAAACTTGAAGCAAGTTACTTGTCAAACTCCATCCCCAGTGATTAAGAATTTGACTTAGGTTAATTATCATTCTCAGATACTCTTTTAGAAATTTGATTCCAATTCAGGAACGTCTTCTTCAGAGAAAAGAATTATTCCTTTCAGCTTCCATTCCAGCTTACTCTCTATCTTTTTCTTCACACCAGCATGTCACTAAAATGCATAGCTACCAGTGAATAAAAACAAAGAACTGTAGTCTTTGTCCCAGACTCGGAACTGTCAATGAAGAAATAGCTTAGTCTACAAAGTTCTCAGACTGATTCATGCTTCTGTCATCTGGTTTTGTAGTCTGCTTCTCTGCCAGTGAAAATCAGGTTCATACTTCTGTCATCTCTCTTGTGTGGTCTGCTTCTTTGCCTGTGAAAATCAGATTCATACTTCTGTCATCTCTATTGTGCAGTCTGCTTCTCTGCAGTGAAAATTCAGGTTCATACTTCTGTCATCTCTACTGTGTTAGTCTGCTTCTCTGCCAGTGAAAATCAGGTTCATATTTTAGTTACCTCTATTGTGTAGTCTGCTTCCCTGCCAGTGAAAATCAGATTCATACTTTTGTCATCTCTGCTGTGTAGTCTGCTTCTTTGCCAGTGGAAATCAGATTTATTCTTTGTCATCTCCGTTTTGTGGTCTGCTTCTCTACCAGTGAAAATCAGGTTCATACTTCTATCATCTGTTGTGTTGTCTGCTTCTCTGCCAGTGGAAATCAGATTTATTCTTCCTGTCATCTCCGTTTTGTGGTCTGCTTTTCTACCAGTGAAAAGCAGGTTCAATATACTACTCCTGATCCCAATATGCTATCACAATTGGACAATGATAAGCAATATGTAATGGGAATGATAAATCCAAACAGAACACGATTCAATCTGTCAACTTTTCGGCTCTCAATCTTACAGACACATTCAAACAATGCTTGAACAAGACTGACCCAAATGATCCCTTTCAGCTTCCATTCCAGCTCACTCTGTCTTTTTTCAGCTTCCATTCCAGCTCACTCTGTCTTTTTTCAGCTTCATTCCAGCTCACTCTGTCTTTTTTAGCTTCCATTCCAGCTCACTGTCTTTTTTGTCAAATTTCAAAACATGCTATATGTGTGGACAATGTAATCAGGGCTGCCACTGGACTTTGGTCATCAAGGTGGGAAAACCGCTCCTAAAATTTTCCATACCTAAAAGTATAAGAGTGCAACTGTACGTGTGTATGTGCACGACTGTGTGTGTATGCGACTGTGGTTGTGTGTGTGTGTGTGTGTGTGTGTGTGTGTGCGTGCGTGCGTGGTGCGTGCGTGTGTGCGTACTGCGTGCGTGCGTGTGTGTGCATGCGAGCATGGGGGTGGAGTGAAGAGGAGGGGGATGGGTTTTTCGTCGTCAAAATACTTGTAAAGAGAGGAACAGGTCTGGGGGACTTTGATCAGTTATTACAGTATCGAAAAAGACTGGAAGATGTGACCTTGTTTCATACTGATCATCACACTAATCAAGCCAGGGCCACTTCTGCTTGTTCTTCACACTCCATCTGATTGCTGAAGTATTTTCAGTTCACTCGCTGAATTTCTCAACATCGTCAAGGTTTACCAACCGACATACCAAACTACAGAAGCAGAGAAGAAACATCCAAGGGATCCAATGAAAACAGAGACTGTTTTTACACAAGTGATCCTTTGTTTCGAGAGGAAATCAACAAAGCTGGAGAAAACTGACCCTTGAAGGGAAAAATGTCAAGTCAGTTTGTAAACATTGCAACTCCATTCAAAAGAAAGAACAAAACAAGAGTAGCACAATTCCTCTCAGCACCTCCTTTCCTTGCGAAAACAGAGATAAAGCTTGCAAAGACTATGTGGCTTGGTAATTCATGTATAATGGAAAGGACACACAGAAACAGCACAAAGTTAATGGGGATTTTCCCAGGCCTGAACTGAACAGCAGAAATTTTGCCTGGCCAAGTTTCCAGCCTCATCCTGAAAAGTGACATTACTGTGCAACCAGTGAAACGTTCTTAACCAATAATATTCATGGTCCCTGGGGAGAAAAGGTCATGATTGATTTATTTAGTACCCTTTCATGGGCAAGTCCTGATATGGTAGGGTTTCTTTTTCTTTTTTGGTGGCTTGCTTCTTTTTTTTTCTCTAATTTTTTTTTCTTTCTTTTTTTTTTGGGGGGGGGGGGGGGGGGGAAGTCGTTCGTTTGTTTATTGGTTTTTGTACTCCAGTTCTTATAGAACAGGGAGTACTTTAGAACGGGAACGAAGAAATGCTGTCTGTATGTGTGTGTGTGTGTGTGTGTGTGTGTTGTGTCTGTCTGTCTGTGAGTCCGTGGTCAAAATGTGTTCCACTCGCTCCAGACAAAACTACTGGGCCGATCTTTCTGAAAATTTGTAGAATGTTCATTATGGGTCAAGGTGATGCCCGACGTTTTGTTTACCGTTACAGCCGTTACTAATGGCTGTAACGGTTTTTTTTTTTAGGAATATCTCTGAAAGTACTTGGCCGATCTTTGTGAAAATTAGCAGGTATGTTCATTATGGGTCAGGATGATGCTGATGTCTTAGTTTGCCCCGTTATAGCCGTTACTAACGGTTGTAGCGGCCTGTAACGGTTTTTCTTCTTTATGGAATATCACAGAAATACTTGGCCAATTTATAAGCATTTTGGATGATCTTGTGACAAATCGGATCCTCTGTCCATATGTAGTGGTGTTAATGCTGAAAATGGTTTTAAACAACCGTTAAAAAACGTTATTCTGCTGTTATTTCTATATATAGGTTGATTTTAATGAAATTTGGTATATAGAAAGGTTATCACACACAAATGGCATTCTATATAGTTTTCCCAAAAATTTGACCTTTAAAAAACCGTTATTCTTGACATATTGGTCCAATTTGGATTAAATTTGTATGTACACAGGCTTTAGCCCAGTGAGACTAAAATACGGTTTCAAAAGTGCATATCGGTTTATAACCGTTTAAACCGTTATTTTGCCGTTATTTCACCGTTATTTCTTATATATTGGTGGGTTTTTAATGAAATTTTGTATATAGAAAGGTTTAACACACAAATGGCACTTCCATTTAAGTGTTTCAAAATCTGACGTTAAAAACCGTTATTCTTGACATATTGTCCGATTGGATGAAATTTGGTATGTACACAGGCTTTGCCCAGTGAGGACTAAAATACTGGTTTCAAAAGTGTATATCGGTTATATAACCGATAAACTGTTATTTGCCGTTATTTGTTATATATTGGTGGATTTTAATGCAATTTTGTATATAAAAAGGTCATCACACACAAATGGCACTTCATGCAGTGTTTCAAAATCTGACCGTTAAAAACCGTTATTCTTGACATATTGTCCGATTTGGATGAAATTTGGTATGTACACAGGCTTTACCCCAGTGAGGACTAAAATACCAGTTTCAAAAGTGTACATCGGTTAAATAACCGTTAAAACCGTTATTTTGCCTTTTTTCTTATCTCACAAAGCACTTGGCCGATTTATAAGGGGTTTTTGGGAAAAAATTTGGGAGTACGTTTATATGCTTCGATCTTGTTACATTCTTCAGTGACGCTGAACTTGAATAGACACACAAAAAAAACAGTGGCTTACCTTTTACCAGTCGCACCCTTTTGATGTCTTGGTACTGAATTCATCATGACATTGAAAAGAAGTAGACCCCAAAGTCTGGAACAGAGACCCCTGGAGTTCTTTCCGTACTGCAAAGAACAAAAAAGTGAAGGGAAAAAAGTGGGATTTAAAATAATTTCTTTAAAAGTTGTGCTCATTCTCAAAGAGTACCCACTGAAATAATATGTGTATACACAAAAACCCACACTATGTCTATGGGAGCCATGATCAGTGCAATCAGGCAATGAGACATACCATTTCCCGCCAAGTAAAAATAAAAGCAGTTCCAAAAGAGAATATGCCTTCTCTCCTGTATTCAAGAACCCCTAGGAAAGATTTCCCAGCTTTCTGCAGGTGTGGAAAAAGAGGAAAGAGCTGTCAATCATTTCGGCTTTTTAAACCCTCTTTCCGCCAAAACCCCAAACCCTCTGGTTGGGCACATATCAACAAATTATTCACCCTGTACCCGCCCAGAGGTTGAGTGTTGATCTTGATTCAAAATCTAGCACAGTCTTTAGTATGCCCTTTACCTGACTTAGTTACGCCGAAACCCACGGCAAGGTAAGTAACTCCGTAATTTGAACATGGTTACCCAATTTTAAAAATTTAAATTTAAAAGAGGGGAAAGGAAATAGTGAAATGAAAAAATTTTAAAAAATTTCCTACGAATATATATGTTGCTATATCATATGTTTGAAGAATATCATAGGGAGCCATTTACTGGAAAAAAAAAAATCTTCTTCAGAACGTTCTTCCCGAATCATACCTGGAACATCACCCCAGTCGAAATCTAGGTCACTCTAAGCTTCATTCCCCCGCACTTTCACTAAGTCTTATGCCGTAAATCCTGCAAATCACAGTTTTCTTCATCACTAAATCTCGTTATAGAACGGCAGAAATCAAGGTTTAGCGGGATGGCGAAAAAAAAAACGCATTTTCGACCACAAACTTTAAAAATTCGTAACTCGAGAACTTTTACGGGCACGTATCGAACTCGTGGCTTTTTGCCCAAACGGAAGTAAAATGGCCCCCAGGAAGAAGGAAGTCCTCGTTCTCGCGAGGACTTCCTTTTTAGAGGGAAATATGGCGGACCCACTGTTGCCACGTGTTTTACGGGCGCTGGCAGTTGTCAGAGTTTTGGCCGTGTGATTTCCGGTTGGGCGCTAGCGGGTTTCGCCTGTCAAGAGGGTAATAGAAAGTATAGGAGCAATATTTTGAAGCTGTTTGTTCTGTATATGTACCTTTGTTAAGTAAGTGGATTCAGAATGTTTGTTTTGTATCATGTACGTGTTAAGTAAGTGGTTTTCAGAATGTTTTGTTCTTTCTAAGTGATTTCTCTATACATGGAGTCAATAAAGTAATTTACAGTGAGTCAACGTTTAGATGCATACGGGTCTTTTTCAGCAAATAACTTAGAAACTATAAATAGAAAAGCATTATTCATTAAAAATATCACTAAAAGAATTTTGCTTGAACAGTTTTTTAGAAATCATCACTATGAAAAAAATTCAACTTGTCAGAATATTAAGTATTAAAGATGGTGAAGACCAAGCCCTTTATTTATCAGGAACCATGCCCCAATTGGATAACTCAACCACTTAAACAAAAAAAATATTTTCTGTAGCTGTATGCGCCTTTTAGTTCGATCCAGCCATTAGGAAACAGTTCAGTAAACAACCCAAAAAATGCTCAGTGAACAGCCAAAAACGACAGGTGAGAAGTTGCACATGAAAATCTATGTCAGGTAAAGGGTTAACAGGATTGACTTAACTCTCCTATACCAAGGTTTTCTGTGCTTATTCTGTTGGAAACAAGAAATTTCCCTTAACGTTTGGAAAAATTTTCATTGCTTTCATTAAAAAATTTTTAAAAATAGAGTAATGCAGAATTGCATGCAGTTTTGTGTTCAGAGCAGAAATGAATGAAAAAAGTCTGAAATGAAAAAAAAAATTGGATATGAGTTTTCTATGCTGTTATTTCAAAATCTTGGCAATATCAAAATCATACGCACACACAGATGGACGCTGTTACTGATCTTGTCTCGGAATCGCTCAAAAAAAACATAACCAACATTAGCTTAAAGTTCTGTACTCACGATCTCTTTTGATGCGTTTAAGTTACTTTCACTAATTCTTCAGCAGTAAAACCAGAAAGGTTCATTGTCGCTGTTTCCGTTTTGTGGAGCTCTGCCAAAGTTTTCGTTCGGTTCATAGAAAAAATGCTAAAAATGTGAATTTCTTCGGTGAAACCCAAAAAAATCGCCATTGAAAAAGCCGTCCATCCCGAATCGGCTGCGCATGCGTGTATTAACGGAAAGTGTGATGTAAGTCGCAAAAGAAGGGATGGTAGGGAGAGACCGGAATGGCTGCTGGCCTCGGCGGTTGTGCCCGCCCACGGTTTCTGTGTATAGCAGAGATCGTCGGCGGTACTACCCACCGACGGCAGTAGGAGAGTTAAGTGTTGCAGCTGTCCCCAACGCTCATGCTTTTCACATCCAGACTAAGGACACAGCTACATTGCTCTAGCCCCGTTGATCCAGTTTGTAAAAACGATGTCATGACTTCTCATTCTTGCAGTATTCCTGAAAGAAGACTCACTGCAATCATAAACAGCATGAAGCCATTAGATCCCGAGACAGATCTCATGGGCCTTGGTGCTTTGGTGTAGTGTAGTTAGGCATGGCTGTCACAATCTAATTCAACAACCCCCACAGCCCTGGGCCCCAAACCAGAGCAAAAACCCAAAAACAAAATGGTGTCATGAGAAAAAAGTGGATAAAATTACATTTGTCAAAATAAAAACAATACAACTGTTTAGCTGGGTCATTACAATCACCCCGTCTGGAAAAGAACAAACAACCAGTCTAGGGATATGAGAAAAGGAGAAAAGCCATACGAGCAAAAACCTAAAAACCTGGGACTCTTTTGGAAAATAGAACGCTGGTGGTAAAAGGGGTTTAAAATCATTAAAAAAAAAAAAAAAAAAGAATGGACAGAGACTTGTGATTTTTTAAAGTTATGTTTATGAATGATTGAGAAACCACAAACAATATAGCAAAGTTACTTTTCTATTTAAACTGGTAATCAGTATGAATGCCAAAGAAAATGAGATTTTGCGTGGGTGGTACACACCCTATGAACAAAAATTCTATTTATGGTTTTATGCCCTGAAATTATCAAAATGTTTGCAACAATTCAAGGGTTTCATCACAAATTTTTATGGCGATTTGTAGCGTTTCTTTCACCAGCATGCTTGATGAAGTAGCAGACAATGCCCCTGTTGCCACGTCAAGCTAAAGCGAGATGGTGACGTGGGGTGAAAAACCTCTGCTAGCGAGCTTCAGCCTTGCAAAGCCTGAGTAAACCCGTACGTCTGCACTCTAATTAGTATGCAGGAGCTATCTGTAACAAGTAGTTTCCTACAAAAGGTTTGCTCACTTCGGAGAAAAATCCAAAGTTGGACTGCATATGAGGTCCTTAGTATACAAAGGTTGTAAATAAAGACTGGATATGCGATTTCCTTTGTTAAAAAGAGTTAAGCTAAATTTAAAAATAGTATAAAAAGAGTTAAGCTATTTTAAAATAAAGATTTTGCATGTTATAGTTAAAAATGTTCCCTATCTTGTATGGTCAGGCATGTCTATTTATTCCTGACGTAGGCTTTTGGTCAGTTTCCGTTTCATGGTTTCCTCAGTGAATGTGGGGTTCAGTTTAAATGGCTGTCCCATCTCAGTGCACTGCTCAGTGTGCCCCTGATATCATGGCATAAGGAATTCCATCACTCCTTGCTTTCACCATACTGTTCATCATGGACAGAGAGAAGTGGACAAAGACAGACAGACACACCATAAAGAGAGAGTAAGAGAGAGCAAAGGCAGGGAAAAGTTAAGATAAGAATACCTACTGAATAGGAATTGAACTCTGCCTTGAGGACACAGTGCCAAGTGTTGGTTGCATTGCAACTTGGGGGCCCGCTGTGTTTTCCCGGTAAAATTTCTTGAACACCCCCTGTAGATGCACCATCTGAAAGAACCGCAATATTAAAGCACAAACCCTAGTCTGGAGATCTAGACATGAAGACAAAAAATAGTCAGTCACCATACACTGATATGGGGAGTTTGTATTATACTCCCTGTTTGGCTAGTATACTACCAGTCAGACCATAGCATTCAACGGCAGTTAGTTAGCTCTGCCAGGCCAAATTTTTTGTGGCTAATGCACCCTACTTCCGCCAGGGGAAGAAGCCGGTGTAAACTTCCTGTTCCTCATTCAACGAGGCCTATGCGCAAGGTAACCCCGAGAACCATAGCGCTAGCGGGGAAGGCAGGGTGGGCATTAGAGAGTCTGACATGGTAAGTATACTATAGCCAAACAGGGAGTATAAAACAAACTCCCCATTTTGGTGTCATATACTTTACCATGTCAAAACCCTAGCAGAATTTAAGGAATTGGAGGAGGGCTTAGTGCCCTAATGGTTCTTGGGGTTAGCAGAGGAATAGATATGGCTGGTTAGCCGAAAAGAAGTCCCTAGAACCATCAGCCCCGGTCATGCGGACATCCCTGAAATAATTATGAAGGGATTTTCCGCTCGCCAGTAGGTGCCCCAGGAGGTGGCGCAAGAGGACAGAGTGCTGGTCGCTGTGGAAGTGGCCAGCGCCCTGACCTCATGGGCCGGGGAGATAAGACGGGGAGATCCTTATACGCCTGGGGGGAGGACGATCTGACCGTCTTGGAAAGCCATCAAGAGTAGGGTTGGGAGGAGCACCTGGGGCGAGAGGGTTCCCAGTAGCCCCCAAATGGAGCCAGCCGAGAGCCTTAACGAAAAAACAGGTGAGATAGGAAGGTGCCTATCTGGATATTGGAGGGCCCGATGGGGAACAGAGTTGTATGTGCACCCGGAGGCCATATCTCCCCATTGGAAAAAGGCTCCAATGCTGGCTCTGTGCGAAGTTGTTAATACAAAGATCTAGTGAGGCCCCAGCCCCAGGGGTATGTGTAGGACGGACTGGGATTTGTCCGTCGTGAGGGAGGAGCAGATGCTCACAATAGGGGAGGCATAGCCGCCGTGAGAGCCGGCAGGGCATCTGAGCATGTCCCCACGGGTGCCCACCGGAGGGGGGGGGAACATGGAGGAGGGACTAGAGGTCCGGAACCAGGATGGTTCCGCCACCACGGGGTGATGAAGCTGAGCCTGGGTCCTTCCCAGTCCCCGCCTTCCCCATCACCCTGTGGAGGATTGGGAAGGGGGGGGAAGGCGTATGTATTGAGGCAGAAACCCGGGAAGGGGGAGCGCCCCTGGGCCTGAACAGTGTTCCCACCGGGCTGAGGGTTAGCCCGCTGAGGGTCCCTTCCGTGTGGAGGGTCCCCCCTATGTGTCTTGCGCAGAGGGTGATTCCCTGTGCGTGGACCAGCGGAGGAGGCCTCATTACGGAGAAAGAAGCTGAGGGAGTGAGAGAGGCCCCCCCTGTTGGGAATAACAAGGCACCAAAGTCGTTGTCCGTGGGTGGGAGGAACAAGTCGGTGCAAGACCTGGGTTGGAAGCCCGGGGGGGGCAAGCCTGACTGCTTCAAATTCCAGGACCTTGATGTGGACACGGGCAGACGAGTGTCCTACACCGTGCGTCCCACACTCCCGAGGTATGAGGATTCTCCCAAATGGGCGACCAGCCCCAGTTGGAGGGGTCTGTGTAGAGGTCCCGGGGTTGGGGGGGGGGGGGGGGGGGGGGGGGAAAAAGGGACCCCGGGGAACAAGGTGGCGGGGTCGAGCCACTCTCCGTAGCCCAAAAGGAACCAGGACCCAGGGGGTGGACTGAGCCCCAGTGGTTGGAGGTTGGAGACCATCAACGACGGAACTCCCTGGGGTTGGCGCTGGGGACCAGCCAAGGGATGAGGGACGAGGGGAACTCATCAACCCCTGGAGGGAGGTAAAGGAGGGAGAAAAGGTCCCAAAGCGAGTGGACCTCTCTAGGGTCGGGAGACCATTTGGGTAGTGTGGGGAACTCATGCTCCGAAAGGGGACCGCTGACTGCGGGTGAGTTTCACACTTGTTGGGGTTGGTGACAAAACCCTTTTGTTTGGAACAGGGGCGTAGAGGTGGTTGGTGTGGGATTGACACCAAGCCCCGGGGGGGACCCAGGACGGCAGTCATCCAGGTTTCCCCCAGGGGGTGAAAGTCCTCCTGTCCGGTCAGGGAGGCCATTCCTTGCCACCTTCTTGGGAAAGGGGAGAGTGCCGGGGAGGGGGCCGAAGGGGAGCAGCCCGAACTGTAACCCCCGATCTTGCCAGACGAACCCTAGGTATCGTCTGTGAGATGGGTGAATAAGGTTTGGTCGAACCCGGTTGGGATGGGGATCCTTGTGCCGGTTCTCTTTTGGAGAAGTTATCAGACTTTTCTGAGAGGGGGGGGGGGGGGGGGGGGGGGGGGAGGGGGGGTGTCGCTGGGAGAGAGGGGGGGGGAACTATCAGAGGAGGGGGTATATGGGCCCCAAAGGCCAGAGAAGCTCCTCCTGTAGGACCGCTACTATCCATGGGCTGAGGCCCACATGTCTCACTGGTGGGCATGCCAGGATAAGCTGCCCGCCAGAGGGGCCGGGGAGGAGAGTGGGAGGATAGAGGGGTAGCGGTTTGAGTTCTCGCTACTCCAGCTCCCCCTGTAGGAGTGTTCTCCAGTCACCTCCGGGGCCTCCCTGCTGGCGACACGAAAAATTTGCTGGAGAAGTTTCGTCTTCGGTCGCAAGGGGGTTTACAGCGCTTGGCGGGTTGGGGTCCGGAAGGGAGCGCAAGGCCGCCTGAAGCGCCAGGGCCAGAAAGCCTGTGGCAGTATGGCCTAAAGCAATTGTATTTGGGTCCTGCAGAGCTGCCAACCCCCCCGGGTGACCCTTTACCTTAAGATTTTGAAAATTTGACAGGAAGAAATGCTTTTGACAGGAAATCTGGCGCGCGCAAGAAATTCATAAAGAATCAAATTTCATTCATCATTTATAGAAAAACAAGTAGAAGTGAATTAAGTTGAACTCACCCGTATGTACACTATATACAAGAAGAAAGCTGTCTACAGGGACTTCTTTGTTGCAGACTTGCAGGTCTGCAACAGTTTCTCAGATAAGGCAGTCTGATGGCACGGCACACGTTCACCAGATTTGAGACCATGAGGGCACTTTAAAGTGTCAGAAGTCATGGTCCCCCTGAAATTTAGTCTTTTTCTTCCCCACCATAGAGAAGATGCGTTCACATGCGCAGTTGGAGACAGGAATCAGGAGTTTTTCCTTGCATGACTGCTGCCAGGTTCTGAACTTGAGACTTCCATTTTGTGATCTGTTATTTTTGGGCCCTCCTCTGCCATGGAGCTCAGCACATTCTTGATCCCTCACATCAGGTGGCACAGAATCCTAGACTGGTACTCAAGGTATTCAAGAGGAGATTATCTTGGGGAGCACCATCTTGTAGCAGGCAAGGAAAGCGATGAATGAAGTAATCCAGGGATGCGACTTTGCTTGGTTCCTCAGCCTATATCTGCAACCTCTGCTTTTCTCCCCAGTGGCTGATCTGTGGGGGTTATCTTCCACCATGTATGTACAAGTCGCTTGGAAGAAGGCCTTCACATTCTTGAAAAAGATCTCCTTCTCCTTGCTTTGAATGCCCTCCTTCAGATGTTGTCGGGTCTGGTAGCCAATGAAGAGATCATCATCACCTTTGATGTTGTAACTAGATTTGAAGTCCACCTCCATCAGAGCCCCTGATTCAAAGCACATGGTTTCACGAATGAAAGCAGCAGCTTCTTGAACAGACGTTCCAGATCCCTTTTGATGAGATGGATCCTGGCATGATCCGTCTGGAGCTGTTTGTTGGCTTTGTCAAAGATCTCAATGACTGCTGCATAGAAATGCACATACAGCTTCGCTGTCCGTCGGCAGAAGAATTCCTTCAGCTTTTCTTTGATGGACGATGCTTCATCAGATGATCTGTTGACGTCTTCATGGAGCATTCCTGCTTGAAGAACATCTTCAGGGCCTCCCACTGCTCAAGGACTCTGGACAGAGCGGCGCCAAGGACAGCCACCTGGTGGGAACGTGTGAAATGACTTGATGCTGGGGAACACTGCACTTTTGTTGACAGTCCTGAAAACGCTGTGCCTTCCACTGCTCTTGGACATGTACCATGATAGCTGCCTCATGATGTCATCCATGTCAAATTTTCCGCTGGCCTTCATGCCTCTCTTGAGTGCCAAGATAAGATAATATTGCTTATAGCCCAGCCGACCGCAGAGGGCCACATCAGGGCTGTCACCACGTTAAAATCAACTCACCAGTCATTTAAAAAAAAAAAAAAAAAAAAAAAAAACTTTCACACATCTCGTTTAAATGACATGTCTACAAACGAACCAGAAACTTTGTTAAAAATCCTTCTTCCGTAAAATCTCAAATCAGATGAAAAATGTTAATTTCTCTCAAAAACCCAAGGATCACGTCAGGCGGGACATCCCTGAACAGGATCTTCATGGACTCCGCTGTAAAATGTTTGTGTCTCACATCGTGCAAGTCCCAACACTCTAAAAGAACATGTTTCATTGTGAGTGGTGCATGACATGGAATGCACCACGGAGCTTCTTCACTCTTTAAAAGGTAAGAATGGGTAAAATACGAATGGCCGGTGTGCAGCCGGCACAGAACCGTTTCCTCTTTACGACACCCGACGTAGATGGGAGGAAGTCTTTAAGGTTTGGACGGACCTGAAAGAGTTTGTTATTCGTCTGTGTGTTCCAATCCTCCTGCCAGAGGTCTCTCACATAATCGTTAATTTTGGGTTTCACATCTGAGCAGGGGATATAAGTGTTGGACAGTTTCTCTCTTGTGGCGTTCTTGGCTAACGATCAACCATTTCGTTCCCGCCGATGCCAACATGGCCAGGAACCCAAGCAAGAGTAATGTTGTAACCGTCCGCCTTCAACTTGCTAAAAAGTTCAAAAAAAGTAAAAGTTCTGGATGCTGAAGGTTTGCGGCCAGCTATGGCCTCCAAAGCTGACAGCGAATCCGACAGAACCAGAAAGTCTCTCCTCGATGAATGGGAGATTATCTTCAAAGCCAGTACTAGAGCAGTAAGTTCAGCAGAATAGACAGAAGCATCTGAATGTATATGTTCCAACAATATCTGAGAAGGGGGCCCCAGGGCAGTAGGCTGCACAGGCACTCCATCCTCAGACTTGGAACCGTCAGTGAAAACTTTTGATAGGATGCACAGCTTTATTTTTCTGTCCCATTCGAGACACTTAGTATAGGGCTGAACAAACAAGCCTTACACATTTCTGACCAACATTTTTGTTGTTGTAGTCCAAGCAGAGGCATGTATCAAACTTGTGTACTAGTTAACTAGGGAAAATTAAGTTCCCAGAAAGTGATGACGTCATTCTTTCACAATTGTGTGTGTGTGTGTTGTCATTGTTTGAACATCGCCTGACCTCTTGTGTACAAGCTTTCATGCCGTATCTACATTATCTACAGGGAAAATAAACCCTAGTCGAGTTTGGTATTAAAAGAATTGTCGGGAATTCGCCTATTCAGTCATCTCAAGAGCACGATATATTACATTTTTCATGACAACCACTGATTATCAAACTAAGAGCACCATTTGTAATGGCCGCTCATCAATGCCGAACACATTGCTGCCAGACCAGCTGTACACAGATGACATTCAGTTGGTCGAGTACAGCACGGTTAGCTGGCTGGTGGGGAGCAGCCTGCAGAAAACACCCCTTTCCTTGACCTGCATTCACGGCTTGGCCTCTGCAGCTGTGGGATAGCTGTAAATTCCCTGCCTCTCAGAACTAAGTGGCTTGCTCTGAACAGCCGTGGAGGGGAAATTTTGGGGAACAGGCTCAGCATACAAAGCCTTGTACGCCAGAGAGCTGGTAGACTCCTTACGGAAAGCTGCGAGATCGAAACAAAATCTCTGGTGTGAAAAAGGTCCATGGAGGTTGATCGGAAACTTGGAAAAATCGGAAACTACTCCCAGGTCTTACCTGCATTCCGCACGTGAGGCTGCATACGAAGCCCAAACGGCGGAATACATTTCGGGTTATTTTCAAACTTACTTTGGAACGGAGGGTCAAAAACACAAGTCATAGGCAGGATTCTGCGGTTCTGAGAACAGTCGGATGTAATAATTCAAAGACAGTTTCAGCCTGCGATTGGACAGTGAAGGTTCACCTGCCTCTGCGTACAGGCTGTACACAGGGGTGGTGCGGAACGCTCCAAGACAGAGACGAAGCCCTTGATGGTGGATGGGGTTTCCAAGAGTTTGAGGTAAGATGATCTTGCGGAGCCGTACACAGCACAACCGTAGTCCAGTTTAGAACGGACCAGGGCTCTGTAGAGGTGCAACAAAGTTTTCTTATCAGCGCCCAGTCGGTGTGCGCTACGACCCGCAGAATATTCAGTGTTTTCTGGCAAGCATTTTTTGAGGTTTTTGATATGGCTGAGAAAGTTAAGTTTTTGGTCAAAATGACTCCAGAAATTTGGCCTCTTTAACAGCTGGAATGAGAGATTTCCCTATTTGAAGTTCAGGATCTGGAAAAAACTGACGGAAATTATGGAAGTGATACACTGCGTCTTTGTTGGGGAAAAGGTGAAACCGTTTTCATCTGCCCACCGATGGATTTTATCTACGCAAAGCTGGAGCCTGCGCTGGACACTCGGGTACAGGCTTCCAGTTGCGTAGACAGCAAAATCATCCACAAACAATGAGCAGTCTGAACCCTGCTGAACTGATTGAACAATGTTGTTGATCTTAATACTAAAGAGGGCAGGAGATAGTATGCTCCCCTGTGGAACACCCAACTCCTGCTCGTGGCATCAGAGAGAGTGGTGCCAACCCGGACCTGAAACTGTCGTTCTGCCAAAAAATTTTGAATAAAAAGCGGAAGATGACCTCGAAAACCCAGATCGTGGAGATCATGAAGTATCCCCGACTTCCAGGTGGTATTCGTAGGCCTTCTCCAAGTCAAAGAAAATTGCCACTGCATGCTGTCTGTTTAAAAAGCGTTCCTAAGTGTAGATTCCAGACGAATCAAATGGTCAACTGTACTACGATGTTTGCGGAAAACCACACTGTTCTTTCGCCAAAAGGCCATCGGTTTCGAGTTTCCACATGAGCCTAGCATTGACCTTTTTTTTCCCATCAATTTACAGACACAGCTGGTCAAAGCTATGGGACGGTAGTTAGATGGATTAGAAAGATCTTTTCCAGGTTTGGGGATGGGAATAATGAGGGCTGTCCGCCAAGAGGGTGGAAAGCAACCTGTAGTCCACACGTGGTTGTATACCTGTAACAGGATGTTCAGACTTCTTGCGGAAGATGTTTCAATAGTTGATAATGTATGTCATCTATACCTGGAGAGGAATCGCTGCAAGAGAGTAAGGCAGATTCAGCTCGTTTAATGTGAAAGGAAGATTGTAGTCTTCCATGTTGTCGGACGAAAAGTTGCAGGGTGATTTTTCTTTTAGGGCTTTGTTTTTGACAAAAGTGGCTGATTTATTAGAAGAGGAGGAATTCTTTTCAATGGTTGAAGCAAGCAGATTGGCAACTGCTTTCTTCTCTGTTATTAAAGAATCCGAAAACTTGAGATGGTTCACAGTGGGACAGGTGTTCTTGCCTTTGATTTTCTTAATGATGTTCCACACTTTTTTCTTGGAAGTTTTTGATGTCAGCCTGGAGCAGAAGCTTCTCCAGGACCGACGTTTACTGATTTTAAAAGTGTGTCTTGATTTGGCACGGGGGTTTTTGATGGGCTCGAGCGTTGGGACCCGAAGGTCGATGGTTAACCTGACGCTGAGCCCGTTTTCGGACTTTGGAAATTTGTTGGCAGTCTGAATTGAACCAGGGTGTTTTGGCATTTGGAGTTTATCGGAAGACACTGGGATACAGGCCTTAGCACATTTGATTATAGTGTTAGTCAGAGATTCTGCTGGATCCGGACTCTGAAGAAAATCAGTGTCCTGGAATTCTTTAGAAATAGAGGCTGCAAATAGATCCCAGTTTGCTTTCTTAAAATTTAGATGCTGAGAGACAGAGACGTGTTCAGTTATTACAGGTTGTAGAAGGACAGGGAAATGGTCACTTCCGTGCAGATCGTCATGGACAGACCACTCATAGTCCAGGACCAGCGAGGGGGTCACAAACCCACAAATCTAAACACGAAAGTGAACCAGTGGAAGAGTGGAGGTAAGTTGCAGATCCGTCGTTCAGACAACCAAATCTAAATCCGAAAGGACATCCTCAATTAGCAGACCTCTGGATGACGAACTGGACACTACCCCAA
This sequence comes from Conus ventricosus, assembly GCA_018398815.1. Classification (NCBI taxonomy): domain Eukaryota; kingdom Metazoa; phylum Mollusca; class Gastropoda; order Neogastropoda; family Conidae; genus Conus; species Conus ventricosus. The sequence goes on from CM031613.1 coordinate 66,845,769, forward strand.
AGAGAATTGTGACCGTTAAAGTCACCCAACAGCAAAAAAGGTCGAGGAAGTTCTCTTATCAGACTGACAAGGTCCTGACGACAAACCGGGACAGAAGGTGGAAGATAAAGGGAACAGATTGTCACAGTCTTGTGGAGGTGACTCTTGCAGCTACAGCCTGAAGGGAGGTAGACAAAGTGGGCAGGGCTATATAACAAAGTTTTGTGTAGGAGAAGGGCAACACGCCGACAGTCCCAACGTGGATGGTTGTGCAGGGTTTGAAAGAATATTAAAGCCAGAAAGAGTAAAGGTCTTCTGGCTTTGAATTTGGGTTTCCTGAAGAGCCACGACGGAAGGTTTTATAGATGACACAGAAGCTGCCCGCTCCTCAAAGTTGGAATTTAGTCCACGGATATTCCAATGGAATATTGTACTATCCATGGTGCAGAGGGCGAAAAGGAGAGAGATCAGGTCATCTCCTCATCTGCATCTGCGGCAATGGAGTGAACTTATTATTTAGTTTCACGGACTGTGTTGGTCTTTGGACCTGCTGGCAGGGCTTGCCCGCAGGTGACAAAGGCCTGGAGTTTGGAGATGGTGGAGGTCTGGATTTGGGAGATGGTGGAGGTTTTTTTTCCCCAACTCCACCATCTCCACACTGGGTTGAAACTCCCTTGCCCGCACGGGCATTGGACAGAGGAGTTCGAGGCGGGACTGCTGGCTTTTTAATCTGCCAGCAGCAGATGTTGTAGACTGTGGGCAGTCTGAGGGTGGCGGATTTTTTGCCTCCACCAGGGGCAGTCACTTTGGTTTGGAAGGTGGTGGACCTGCTACCACCAGAACTGACAGATCTTACTTGCAATGTTTTCGAAAACATGAATTCATCCGTCTGGCAGCAGACTGACCGAGTAGAAATTGTGGGTAACCTTCTTTACAGCCGAAGCGTAGGAAGAAACTGTCGGCGTCTGACTGCCCACAACCCGTTTCCGGGCTTCAAAAAAGAGATCTTCTTTTCCGTTTTGACTCGTTGTATAGCTGATTCTTGAATCCAAGAAGGACAATTTCGGGAAGAGGAGGGATGGTCGCCACGCAGTTAGCACAATGTGCCGGATCATGACACGGCCCATCATGGGTTGCCTTGCAGCAAATACCACACACCTCCTGCCCAGAACAGCGGTCCTGACATGGCCAAACTTCTGGCACCTGAAGCACCTCAACGGGGACGGAACATATAACTGAACCTGGACATTCAGGTAGCCGACTTTTATGACCGGAGGCAGCCAGGGTTGCAGAAAGGGCAGAAAGAGGGTGTTGGTGGCCACCCCTTTTTGCACCCTTCTTTACTGTCACCCTGCGCACCCCCGTCACACCCTGGGACGCCAGCTCCGATTTAATTTTTTGCCTCCGAGACACCAGATAAATCCCTGGGAGCGAATCACGCCTTTTGATGAATTTAATTGTTTGTGGGGAGTTACTCTGATCTCCTGTCCACTAATTTGTTGCCTTCAGCAGCTGGTCAGATTGTTTCTGTGATTTACACTCAATAAGGAACGAGCCATTCCGTAACCTCTTGATGGACCGAGGGTCACCTGCCAAACCTTGAAAGCCCTTTTGTATGGCAAAAGGGCTCAGAGCTGAAGGGGTCGTTCCTGCTCCGTCCCCCCCATCACGAGCCAGGAAGCCAAAAACCTGTCTTCTGTCTCACTTCTGTATCAGAATCACTATCTGTTTGACCATCCCTGAAATAGGGGATGCTGACTTCCTCTCCTTTTGGGGGGGAAAGTTTTTGGGAAAAAGCCATATTTAGTGTAGTATGATTCATCTCTCCCTTACCCACCACCTTGGAGTCCAACTAAGGGGCCAGGGCCAAGAAACCAATGTCTTGACCCCTTCCAGGCTTCGGGAGAGACATACGACAAACAGAAGCAACTAACCCCATCCCCTGATCATGCTCAACTCCCGGGGACAGAGAGCTGAGCACTGCAGGGGTTCACATGGCCAGCAGGGGAACTGCTTGGGCTTGACCCAGCCCCAAGAAGGGGAGCCGATTAGTACACCGGGCCAAGTGTACTCCCTGTCTAGGAGAGGTCCGAGCCAAAGTGATGTGTTGAGAGCACAGGCCTCCCCAAGCACTGGCCCTCTCAATCACCAGGACCTCATTCCCCTCGACACAGGTCGCACCCCACGGCAAAAAACGGCGGATCTTAAGGAGACCACAGAGAGAAAAGGAGTGTGAAAAAGAAGACTTGAAGGGGAGACGAAAATAGAAAAGGGCCAAATAAGGGAGGCAGGGAAAAAAAGAAAAGGAGAAAGGCGGGTTACTCTTAGTCAGGATCCTCACCCTTAGCCTATCTGACATGGGAAGCCCTACCCGGGGCATCAACTCCTTACCACGTTATGCTTAGGCCAAACAGCATCTGCACCTCTCAGGCCTAGAAGCAGTTTTAAAAAACCAGCCTATCTTCGAGTATTGATGCCCCCCCCAGCAAAGCCTAAGGGATTCAGGGACCACGCAAGCCTCCGACCACGACAAGGTCGCAACCCCGGAGGGCTCTTGAGTGCCAAACTGATGAGATGACAAAACATCCAGCCCAAAAAAACATCCCAATGTTTCTCGGCACATACGAGATCACACCTTTGTGGGCCCCTGTCATCACGTATGCGTTGTCACACACTAATGCTAAGCAGTTCTTCCATGGGATGTCCAGAGAACTAAGCTCTTTGTCGAGTATGGCGAAAATGTCTCCCCTGTTGACGACTCGCTGCAGACTGGATTACACAAAAGCTCCGTCTTGATCATGCCATCACAGACAGTCCAAACGACGATGGGATAACATTTGTCTCCACCCTCCTGGCTGATAACAAAAGGCCCTTTCTTCATACTGGCAGCGAGCTCTAAAGCCTTCCCTCTGCTGCAGGCTTTGACTATCTGAGTTGTTTTCGTCCTTCCACTGCTGTACTCCTTAGCAATTTTGCTGTCGGAAACATGGCTCGGAACAGGGGCCCTGCATGGTCAGCAGCACTGATAGCGATGTTGTGCTCCACCAGAAGTGAGAAAACAAGGTCTCAGCCCGAATCGTCGACAGCTCTGAACTCCCCTCTGAAGTGCTGGATGAGAAGAAATTACTCAACTTGACCGTCTTCTTCAGCGCCTTGCTCCTCTCCACGTGGCGATCAGAGGAACAATGGCGACTTACATCATCCAGCCCGCCATAGCAGATCTTGAAATCCAGTTCACATGGAACGCAGCGTGCATGATTGGTAGAAACTTTAGAAGCGATGATGCATGATACTCCTTCGAGTAGTGCGGCAGGAATTTCTGATGGTACGAGGTCTTCTTTTTCGCTGGCCCTTCATCATTCGTGCCTTTGCGTTTGCGACAGCGCTTTTGTCCGCCATAGTCTGATAGAGAGCAGTGAAAATCGCAAAGTCTCGCGATAGGCTAGACACTCCTGCACACGCAGTTGTGTCGCCTGCTACAGTAGCAGACGACGCATGTTGACACAAGTGTTAGAGACTGAGAGACTGTCAGACTGAGCGTTCAGTAGGCCAGTACATCGGCTAGCTTTGTCTCAAAGCGAGCGACTTGAGCTACTCGCACTATTATTGTGCAAGCTGAGCGCTTACTTTTGGAAATGGATGGTCGGAAGATTTCAGATTTTTTTCGCCGGAAGAAATACCGATTGACCAGAAGATCGGAAGAAATTAATTTGACCGAAGAAAATCCGGCGAAACCAGAAGGGTTGGCAGCTCTGCTCCTGGCTGCGCTGTCCGCCGCAGCCGAAAGGTGGTGAGAGATCCTGTTGACTAGGAGTCGCCCAGGGGTCGCTGAATAAGCGAGATATGGTCCCAGGGTGTGTCTCAGAAATACTGAGCGTCTGAGGACACAGAGGCCGAGTCGTCCTCTCCGGCCCGATCTCCTCCACGCAGTGTAGAGCATGTCGAAGGACATGTGCAGCAGTATATGGTGGATCCCTGAACTGGGGCTGCCAGGTTATTGGTAGAGTGGCGGAGTGGGAGGCCCGATGAGGAGAATCGGCAGCCGGCCAGGGAAATGGAAATGTCCTTGGTCACTGGTGGTGTCCTAGGAGAACACGGAGGAGATGTGGGAAAATGGGTCTCGGGGGACCCTGATGAACGTGCCAACAACGGCCGCATCCAGGGCCGAGAGGGATTATTCCCTGGAGAAGGGACGACTACGCGCACCCCTGGCTAGGGTTGCCGGACACTCCCCAGTGGAAGTAAGCATCTGAGAGGCGACAAGTCTGGGTGAGCCTGCTGGAAGGAGAACCAATGCAAGTGTGGGCACCGAAGGAACTTGTCCGGGGGTGGGGGTCCCATCGACAAGGTCCGGGCGCCAGCACTCAATAGTGGACAAGTCGCGTGATGAGGAGGAGTCCTCTACCTCATCCTCAGAGTCGGGAGCATCGGGTTCCTGAAGAGGTTGCGACGAACCTTTCGAGAGGCAACCGGCAGGGTGCGTGAGCCCTAGCTTGGTAGTGGGAGGACGCAAGGGCAGGTCCCTCGTGGCTCCATGACGGCGGCCGGACTATGCGGGGAGTCCATCCTGCCGATCGGGACAGCGCCTGAGAGGGAGGGAGACCGAGGGTCGAACCAGCGCAGGCTGGGTGCCACATGCAACCATGGAGCTGGTATTGTTGGGCTGCTGTAAGCCACTGGTCCCTCTGAGGGGCATAGAACCACAGGTCCGCCACGGCTGTTCAGAGCAAGTACTTAGCTTTGAGTCGCAGGGGAGTTTACAGCTGCAGAGGCCAAGCTGTGAATACAGGTCAGGGAAAGGGGTGTTTTCTGCAGGCCGCTCCCCACCAGCAGCTAACCGCACTGTATTCGGCCAACTGAATGTCATCTGTGCATAGCTGGTCTGGCAGCAATGTGTTCGGCAAGGTTGAGCGGCCATTACAAATGGGGCTATAGGTTAGATAAGATAAGATAATGTTGCTTATAGCCCAGCCGACCGCAAAGGGCCATATCAGGGCTGTCACCACGTTAAAATCAACTCACCAGTCCATTTAATAAAAAAAAAAAAAAAAAAACAAAAAAAACAACCTTTCACACATCTTGTTAAATGACATCGTCTACAAACGCACCAGAAACTTTGTTAAAATCTTTCTGCCGTAAAATCTTAAATCAGATGAAAATGTTAATCTACTTCAAAAACTCGAGGATCACATCAGGCGGAACATCCCTGAACAGGATCTTCATGGACTCCGCCGTAAAATGTTTGTGTCTCACATCGTGCAAGTCCCAACACTCTAAAAGAACATGTTTCATTGTGAGTGGCGCATGACATGGAATGCACCACGGAGCTTCTTCACTCTTTAAAAGGTAAGAATGGGTAAAATACGAATGGCCGGTGTGCAGCCGGCACAGAACCGTTTCTCTTTACGACCTCCCGACGTAGATGGGAGGAAGTCCTTAAGGTTTGGACGGATCTGAAAGAGTTTGTTATTCGTCTGTGTGTTCCAATCCTCCTGCCAGAGGTCTCTCACATAATCGTTAATTTTGGGTTTCACATCTGAGCAGGGGATATAAGTTTTGGGGCAGTTTCTCTCTTGTGGCGTTCTTGGCTAAACGATCAACCATTTCGTTCCCCCCGATGCCAACATGACCAGGAACCCAAGCAAGAGTAATGTTGTAACCGTCCACCTTCAACTTACTAAAAAGTTAAAAAAAAAGTAAAAGTTCTGGATGCTGAAGGTTGCGGCCAGCTATGGCCTCCAAAGCTGACAGCGAATCCGACAAAACCCAGAAAGTCCCTCTTTGAAGAATGTGAGATTATCTTCAAAGCCAAAACCAGAGCAGTAAGTTCAGCAGAATAGACAGAAGCATCTGAATGAATATGTCCAACAGTATCTGAGAAGGAGCCCCAGGGCAGTAGGCTGCACAGGCCACTCCATCCTCAGACTTGGAACCGTCAGTGAAAACTTTTTGATAGGATGGGAATTTCGAACAGAGGTCAGCATACAATGCCTTGTACGCCAGAGAGCTGGTAGACTCTTTGCGAAAAGCTGCAAGATCGAAACGAATCTCTGGTGTGAAAAAGGTCCACGGAGGTTGATCCGGAAACTTGGAAAAATCGGAAACTACTCCCAGGTTTAGACCTGCATTCCGCACGTGAGGCTGCATACGAAGACCAAACGGCGGAATACATTTAGGGTTGTTTTCAAACTTACTTTGGAATGGAGGGTCAAAGACACAGTCATAGGCAGGATTCTGCGGTTCTGAGAACAGTCGGATATAATAATTTAAAGACAGTTTCAGCCTGCGGTTGGACAAAAGAAGGTTCGCCCGCCTCTGCGTACAGGCTGTACACAGGGGTGGTGCGGAACGCTCCAAGACAGAGACGAAGCCCTTGATGGTGGATAGGGTCCAAGAGTTTGAGGTAAGAGGGTCTTGCGGAGCCGTAGACAGCACAACCGTTTGTCCAGTTTGGAACGGACCAAGGCTCTGTAGAGGTGCAGCAAAGTTTTCTTATCAGCGCCCCAGTCAGTGTGCGCTACGACCCGCAGAATATTCAGAGCTTTCTGGCAAAGAAGTTTTGAGGTTTTTGATGTGGCTGAGAAAGTTCAGTTTCTGGTCAAAAAAAGACTCCCAGAAATTTGGCCTCTTTAACAGCTGGAATGGAAGATTTCCTACTTGAAGTTCAGGATCTGGGAAAAACTGACGGAAATTATGGAAGTGCATACACTGCGTCGTTGTCGGAGAAAAGGTGAAACCGTTTTCATCCGCCCATCGATGGATTTTTATCTACGCAAAGCTGGAGCCTGCGCTGGACACTCGGGTACAGGCTTCCAGTTGCGTAGACAGCGAAATCATCCACAAACAATGAGCAGTCTGAACCCTGCTGAACTGATTTCACAATGTTGTTGATTTTAATACAAAGAGGGCAGGAGCCCGTATGCCCCCTGGGGAACACCCAACCCTGCTCTGACACCCAGAGAGAGTGGGGGCCAACCCGGACCTGAAACTGTCGGTCTGCCAAAAAATTTTGAATAAAAAGCGGAAGATGACCTCGAAAACCCAGAATCGTGGAGATCATGAAGTATCCCCGACTTCCAGGTGGTATCGTAGGCCTTCCCCAAATCAAAAAAAATTGCCACTGCATGCTGTTTGTTCAGAAAGGCGTTCCTAAGTGTAGATTCCAGACGAATCAAATGGTCAACTGTACTCCCATGTTTGCGGAAACCACACTGTTCTTTCGCCAAAAGGCCATCGGTTTCGAGTTTCCACATGAGCCTAGCATTTACCATTTTTTTCCATCAATTTACAGACACAGCTGGTCAAAGCTATGGGACGGTAATTAGTGGGTTAGAAAGATCTTTTCCAGGTTGGGGATGGGGAAAAATGAGGGCTTTCGCCAAGAGGGTGGAAAGCAACCTGTACTCCCACAAAGGTTGTATACTGTAAAAAGGATGTTCGACCTTCTTGCGGGAAAATGTTTCAACAGTTGATAAGGATTTTCATCTATACCTGGAGAGGAACGCTGCAAGAGGCAAGGCAGATTTCAGCCGTTAACGTGAAAGGAAGATTGTAAGTCTTCCATGTTGTCGATGAAAAGTTGCAGGTGATATTTCTTTTAGGGCTTTGTTTGACAAAATTGGCGATTTATTAAAGGAGGAATTCTTTTTTAAAGGTGAAGCAAACAGATTAGCAACCTGCTTTCTCTCTGTAATAAAAGAATCCAAAACTGAATGTCACAGTGGACAGTGTTTTCCATTGAATTTTTTTAAAGAGTCCACTCATTTTTTCTTGGAATTTTGAGTCCCTGAGCAGAAGCTTCTCCAGACCGACGTTTTTATTTAAAAGTGTGTCTTATAGACTTTCTATGGGATTACCGACTTTATTGTACCCTTTTCTAATAACCTTTATTGGCACTTCGAAAAACATTTTGATTGAAATCGGAAACAAATCACCTTAGCCATTAAATCATATGTTAGTTATTCGCTTCAGGACTCTAAAAAAACCCCAATCTAACACCAAAAAGGTAAAAAA
>CM031613.1:66854760-66973485 GCA_018398815.1 Conus ventricosus
CCTATCAAGTGAGGGATTAACAAAGTTTGTGTAGGAGAAGGGCAACACCGCCCACAGTCCCAACGTGGATGGTTGGGCAGGGTTTGAAAGAATATTAAGCCAGAAGAGTAAAGGTCTTCTGGCTTTGAATTTGGGTTTCCTGAAGAGCCACGACGGAAGGTTTTATAGACTGACACAGAAGCTGCAGCTCCTCAAAGTTGGAATTTAGTCCACGGATATTCCAATGGAATATTGTACTATCCATGGTGCAGAGGGCGAAAGGAGAGAGATCAGGTCATCTCCTCATCTGCACTCTGCGGCCAATGGAGTGAACTTATTATTTAGTTTCACGGGACTGTGTTGGTCTTTGGACCTGCTGGCAGACTTGCCCGCAGGTGACAAAGGCCTGGAGTTTGGAGATGGTGGAGGTCTGGATTTGGGAGATGGTGGAGGTTTTTTCCTCAACTCCACCAATCTCCACACTGGGTTGAACTCCCTTGCCCGCACGGGCATTGGACAGAGGAGTTCGAGGCGGGGACTGCTGGCTTTTTAATCTGCCCAGCAGCAGATGTTGTAGACTGCTGGGCAGTCTGAGGGGTGGCGGATTTTTTGCCTCCACCAGGGGCAGTCACTTTGGTTTGGAAGGTGGTGGACCTGCTACCACCAGAACTGACAGATCTTACTTGCAATGGTTTCGAAAACATGAATTCATCAGTCTGGCAGCAGACTGACCGAGTAGAAACTGTGGGAACCTTCTTTACAGCCGAAGCGTAGGAAGAAGCTGTCGGCGTCTGACTGCCCACAACCTGTTTCCGGGCTTCAAAAAAAGAGATCTTCTTTTCCGTTTTGACTCGTTGTATAGCGTTATCTTGAATCCAAGAAGGACAATTTCGGGAAGAGGAGGGAGTCGCCACCGCAGTTAGCACAATGTGCCGGATCATGACACGGCCCATCATGGGTTGCCTTGCAGCAAATACCACACACCTCCTGCCCAGAACAGCGGTCCCTGACATGGCCAAACTTCTGGCACCTGAAGCACCTCAACGGGGACGGAACATATAACTGAACCCGGACATTCAGGTAGCCGACTTTGATGACCGGAGGCAGCACAGGGTTGCAGAATGTCAGAAAGAGGGTGTTGGTGGCCACCCTTTCTGCACCCTTCTTTACTGTCACCCTGCGCACCTCCGTCACACCCTGGGACGCCAGCTCCGATTTAATTTCTGCCTCCGAGACACCAGATAAATCCCTGCAGCGAATCACGCCTTTTGATGAATTAATTGTTTTGGGGAGTTACTCTGATCTCCCTGTCCACTAATTTTGTTGCCTTCAGCAGCTGGTCAGATTGTTTCTGTGATTTACACTCAATAAGGAACGAGCCATTCCGTAACCTCTTGATGGACCGAGGGTCACCTGCCAAACCTTGAAAGCCCTTTTGTATGGCAAAAGGGCTCAGAGCTGAAAGGGGTAGTTCCTGCTCCGTCCCCTCCATCACGTGCCAGGAAGCCCAAAAACTGTCTTCTGTCTCACTTCTGTATCAGAATCACTATCTGTTTGAACCATCCTGACATAGGGATGCTATTCCTATTCCTTTTTGGGGGGAAATGTTTTGGAAAAAGCATATTTAGTGTAGTATGATTCCATCTCTCCTTACCCACCCACCTGGGAGTACATCTAAGGGGCCAGGGCCAAAGAAAACCAATGTCTTGACCCCTTCCAGGCTCGGGAGAGACATACGACAAACAGAGCAACTTAACCCCATCCCCTGATTCTGCCACTCCGGGGACATGAGAGCTGAGCACTGCAGGGGTTCCTTGGACAGCAGGGGAACTGCTTGTCTTGACCGAGTTCCCCAAGAGGGAGCCTGATTAGTACACCGGGCCCAAGTGTACTCCCTGTTAGGTGTGGTCCGCGCAAAGTGATGTGTTGTGAGAGCACAGGTCTCAAGCATGGCCTCTCATTCCGGACCACTCATTCCCCTCCGACACAGGTCGCACCGCACGCAAACACGGCGTCACCCCCATTCTCACAGAGAGAAAGGAGTGTGAAAAAAGAAGACATGATGGGAGCCGAAGATAGAAAAGGGCCCAAATAAGGGAGGCAGAAAACAAGAACAGGAGAAGAAAGAAAGCTAAAGGGGGTTATCTTAGTCAGGATCCTCACCCTTAGGCCTATCTGACATGGGAAGCCCTACAGGGGCATCAACTCCTTAAACTTTATGCTAGTAGGCCAAACAGCATCTGCACCTCTCAGGCCTAGAAGCAGTTTTAAAAAACAAGCCTTATTCTTAGAGTTATTGATGCACACGCAGCAAAGCCTTAAGGGATCACGGGCACGCAAGCCTCCGACCGCGAACAAGGTGCAACCCCCCGGAAGGGTTCTTGAGAAGCTGCAAACTGTGAGATGACAAAACACATCAGCCAAGGAAAACATCCGAATGTTTCTCGCGCATCATACGAGACACCCTTTGTGGGCCCTGTCATCACGTATGCTTGTACACACTAATGCTAAGCAGTTCTTCCATGGGAATGTCCAGAGTCAAAGCTCTTTGTCGGAGTATGGCGAAAATGTTCTCCCCTGTTGACGACTCGCTGCAGACTGGATTACACAAAAGCTCCGTCTTGATCATGCCATCACAGACAGTCCAAACGACGATGGGATAACATTTGTCTCCACCCTCCTGGCTGATAACAAAAGGCCCTTTCTTCATACTGGCAGCGAGCTCTAAAGCCTTCCCTCTGCTGCAGGCTTTGACTATCTGAGTTGTTTTTCGTCCTTCCACTGCTGTACTCCTTAGCAATTTTGCTGTCCGGAAACATGGCTCGGAACAGGGGCCCTGCATGGTCAGCAGCACTGATAGCGATGTTGTGCTCCACCAGAAAGTGAGAAAACAAGGTCTCAGCCCGAATCGTCGACAGCTCTGAACTCCCCTCTGAAGTGCTGGATGAGAAGAAATTACTCAACTTGACCGTCTTCTTCAGCGCCTTGCTCCTCTCCACGTGGCGATCAGAGGAACAATGGCGACTTACATCATCCAGCCCGCCATAGCAGATCTTGAAATCCAGTTCACATGGAACGCAGCGTGCATGATTGGTAGAAACTTTAGAAGCGATGATGCATGGATACTCCTTCGAGTAGTGCGGCAGGAATTTCTGATGGTACGAGGTCTTCTTTTTCGCTGGCCCTTCATCATTCGTGCCTTGCGTTTTGCGACAGCGCTTTTGTCCGCCATAGTCTGATAGAGAGCAGTGAAAATCGCAAAGTCTCGCGATAGGCTAGACACTCCTGCCACACGCAGCTTGTGTCGCCTGCTACAGTAGCAGACGACGCATGTTGAACACAAGTGTTAGAGACTGAGAGACTGTCAGACTGAGCGTTCAGTAGGCCAGTACATCGGCTAGCTTTGTCTCAAAGCGAGCGACTTGAGCTACTCGCACTATTATTGTGCAAGCTGAGCGCTTACTTTGGAAATGGATGGTCGGAAGATTTCAGATTTTTTTTCGCCGGAAGAAATACCGATTGACCAGAAGATCGGAAGAATTAATTTGACCGGAAGAAATCCGGCGAAACCAGAAGGGTTGGCAGCTCTGCTCCTGGCTGCGCTGTCCGCCGCAGCCGAAAGGTGGTGAAGATCCTGTTTGACTAGGAGTCGCATCCAGGGGTCGCTGAATAAGCGAGATATGGTCCCAGGGTGTGTCTCAGAATACTGAGCGTCTGAGGACACAGAGGCGATCGTCCTTCTCCGGCCCGATCTCCTCCACGCAGTGTTAGAGCATGTCGAAGGACATGTGCAGCAGTATTATGGTGGATCCCTGAACTGGGGCTGCCAGGTTATTGGTAGAGTGGCGGAGTGGGAGGCCCGATGAGGAGAATCGGCAGCCGGCCAGGGAAATGGAAATGTCCTTGGTCACTGGTGTGTCCTAGGAGAACACGGAGGAGATGTGGGAAAATGGGTCTTCCGGGGGACCCTGATGAACGTGCCAACAACGGCCGCATCCAGGGCCGAGAGGGATTATTCCCTGGAGAAGGGACGACTCGCGCACCCCTGGCTAGGGTTGCCGACACTCCCCAGTGGAAGTAAGCATCTGAGAGGCGACAAGTCTGGGTGAGCCTGCTTGGAAGGAGAACCAAGGCAAGTGTGGGCACCGAAGGAACTTGTCCGGGGGTGGGGGGTCCATCCGACAAGGTCCGGGCGCCCAGCACTCAATAGTGGACAAGTCGCGTGATGAGGAGGAGTCCTCTACCTCATCCTCAGAGTCGGGAGCATCGGGTTCCTGAAGAGGTTGCGACGAACCTTCTCGAGGAGGCAACCGGCAGGGGTGCGTGAGCCCTAGCTTGGTAGTGGGAGGACGCAAGGGCAGGTCCCTCGTGGCTCCATGATCGGCGGCCGACTATGCGGGGGAGTCCATCCTGCCGATCGGACAGCGCCTGAGAGGGGGGGAGACCGAGGTCGAACCAGCGCAGGCTGGGTGCCACATGCACCATGGAGCTGGTATTGTTGGTCTGCTGTAAGCCACTGGTCCCTCTGAGGGGCAAAAAACCACAGGTCCGCCACGGCTGTTCAGAGCAAGTTACTTAGCTTTGAGTCGCAGGGAGTTTACAGCTGCAGAGGCCAAGCTGTGAATACAGGTCAGGGAAAGGGGTGTTTTTCTGCAGGCCGCTCCCCACCACCACTAACCGCACTGTATTCGGCCAACTGAATGTAAATCTGTGCATAGCTGGTCTGGCAGAAATTTGTGTTCGGAAAGGGTTTGAGCGGCCATTACAATGGGGCTATAGGTTAGATAAGAAAGATAATGTTGCTTATAGCCCAGCCGACCGCAAAGGCCATACAGGGCTGTCACCACGTAAAATCAACCACCAGTCATTAAAAAAAAAAAAAAAAAAAAAAACAAAAAAAAAAACCCTTTTCACACATCTTGTTAAATGACATCGTCTACAAAACGCACCAGAAACTTTGTTAAAAATCTTTCTCCCGTAAAATCTTAAATCAGATGAAAAATGTTAATCCTCTCAAAAACTCGAGGATAAACATCAGGCGGAACATCCCTGAACAGGATCTTCAGGACCCGCCGTAAAATGTTTGTGTCTCACATCGTGCAAGTCCCAAACACTCTAAAAGAACATGTTTCATTGTGAGTGGCGCATGACAGGAATGCACCACGGAGCTTCTTCACTCTTTAAAAGGTAAGAATGGGTAAAATACAATGGCCGGTGTGCAGCCGGCACAAAAACCGTTTCCCTCTTTACGACCTCCCGACGTAGAGGGGAGGAAGTCCTTAAGGTTGGACGGATCAAGATTTTTGTTATTCGTCGGGTGGTTCCAATCCTCCTCCCAGAGGTCTCTCACATAATCGTTAATTTTGGGTTTCACATCTGAGCAGGGATATAAGTGTTGGCAGTTTCTCTCTTGTGGCGTTTTTGGGCTAAACGATCAACCCCATTTCGTTCCCGCCGATGCCAAAACATGACCAGGAACCCAAGCAAGAGTAATGTTGTAACCGTCCACCTCAACTTACAAAAAGTTAAAAAAAAAAGTAAAAGTTTCTGGATGCTGAAGGTTGCGGCCAGCTATGCCTCCAAAGCTGACAGCGAATCCGACAGAACCAGAAAGTCCCTCTTTGAAGAATGTGAGATTATCTTCAAAGCCAAAACCAGAGCAGTAAGTTCAGCAGAATAGACAAAGCATCTGAATGAATATGTTCCAACAGTATCTGAGAAGGAGCCCCAGGGCAGTAGGCTCCCACGGCCACTCCATCCTCAGACTTGGGAACCGTCATTTGAAAACTTTTTGATGGGATGGGAATTTCGAAACAGAGGTCAGCATACAATGCCTTGTACGCCAGAGAGCTGGTAGACTCTTGCGAAAAGCTGCAAGATCGAAACGAATCTCTGGTTGTGAAAAAGGCCCCACGGAGGTTGATCCGGAAACTTGGAAAAATCGGAAACTACTCCCAGGTTAGCCCTGCTTTCCGCACGTGAGGCTCCCTACAAGACCAAACGGCGGAATACATTTAGGGTTGTTTCAAACTTACTTTGGAATGGAGGTCAAAGACACAGTCATGGCAGGATTCTGCGGTTCTGAGAACAGTGGGATATAATAATTTTAAAGACAGTTTCAGCCTGCGGTTGGACAATGAAGGTTCGCCCGCCTCTGCGTACAGGCCTGTACACAGGGGTGGTGCGGAACGCTCCAAGACAGAGACGAAGCCCTTGATGGTGGTTAGGGTCCAAGAGTTTGAGGTAAGAGGGTCTTGCGGAGCCGTAGACAGCACAACCGAAAGTCCATTTTGGAACGGCCCAAAGGGCTCGTAGAGGTGCAGCAAAGTTTTCTTATCAGCGCCCCAGTCAGTGTGCGCTACGACCCCAGAATATTCAGAGCTTTCTGGCAAGAAGTTTGAGGTTTTTGATGTGGCGAGAAAGTTCAGTTTCTGGTCAAAAATGACTCCCAAAATTTGCCTTTTTAACAGCTGGAATGGAAGATTTCCCTACTTGAAGTTCAGGATCTGGGAAAACTGACGGAAATTAAGGAAGTGCATACACTGCGTCGTTTTTGGAGAAAAGTGAAACCGTTTTCATCCGCCCATCGATGGATTTTATCTACGCAAAGCTGGAGCCTGCGCTGGACACTCGGGTACAGGCTTCCGTTGCGTAGACAGCAAATCATCCACAAACAATGAGCAGTCTAAAACCCTGCTGAACTGATTTCACAATGGTTGTTGATTTTAAATACTAAAGAGGGGCGGGAGACAGTATGCTCCCCTGGGGAAAAACCCAACTCCTGCTCGTGGACATCAGAGAGAGTGGTCCCAAACCCGACCTGAAACTGTGGGTCTGCCAAAAAATTTTGAATAAAAAGCGGAAGATGACCTCGAAAACCCAGATCGTGGAGATCATGAAGTATCCCCGACTTCCATGGTATCGTGGGCCTTCTCCAATAAAAGAAAATTGCCACTGCATGCTGTTTGTTCAGAAAGGCGTTCCTAAGTGTAGATTCCGACAATCAAATGGGTCAACTGTACTCCGATGTTTGCGGAAACCACACTGTTCTTTCGCCAAAAGCCATCGGTTTCGATTTTCCCACATGAGCCTAGCTTTGGGACCATTTTTTCCATCAATTTACAGACCCCAGCGGGTCAAAGCTATGGGACGGTAATTAGATGGATTAGAAAGATCTTTCCAGGTTTGGGGATGGGAATAATGAGGGCTTTCCGCCAAGAGGGGGGAAAGCAACCTGTACCCACACATGGTTGTATACCTGAAAAACAGGATGTTCAGACCTTCTTGCGGAAGATTTTTTCAAACAGTTGATAATGGATTTCATCTATACCTGGAGAGGAATCGCTGCAAGAGAGCAAGGCAGATTTCAGCTCGTTTAAGGGAAAAGGAAGATTGTAGTCTTCCATGTTTGTCGATGAAAAGTTGCGGGGTGGATTTTTCTTTTAGGGCTTTGTTTTTGACAAAAGTGGCTGATTTATTAGAAGAGGAGGAATTCTTTTCAATGGTTGAAGCAAGCAGATTAGCAACTGCTTTCTTCTCTGTTATTAAAGAATCCGAAAATTTGAGATGGTTCACAGGGGGACAGGTGTTCTTCCCTTTGATTTTCTTAATGATGTTCCACATTTTTTTCTTGAAGTTTTTGATGTCGCCTGGAGCAGAAGCTTCTCCAGGACCGACGTTTACTGATTTTAAAAGTGTTTTCTTGATTTTGCACGGAGTTTCTGATGGCTCGAGCGTTGGGGCCCGAAGGTCGTTGGGATACCTGATGCTGAGCCCGTTTTCTAACTTTGGAAATTTGTTGGCATTCTGAATCGAACCAGGGTGTTTTTTTTGGGATTTTAAGTTTATCGGAAGACACTGGAATACAGGCCTTTGCACATTTAATCATAGTGTTAGTCAGTGATTCAGCTGGGTCAGGACTCTGAAAAAAATCAGTGTCCTGGGAAATCCTTAAAAAAGTGGCTGCAAATAGATCCAGTTTGCTTTCTTATAATTTAAATGCTGAGAGACAGAGACGTGTTCAGTTATTACAGTTGTAGAAGGACAGGGAAATGGTCACTTCCGTGCAGATCGTCATGGACAGACCCCTCATTGTCCAGGACCAGCGAGGGTCACAAACCGACAAATCTAAACACGAAAATGAACCTGTGGAAGAATGGAGGTAAGTTGCAGATCCGTCATTCAGACAACACAAATCCAAATCCGAAAAGGGCATCCTCAACAGCAGACCTCTGGATGACGAACCGGTACTACCCAAAGAGGGTTGTGACCGTTAAAGTCACCCAACAGCAAAAAAGGCGAGGAAGTTTCCCCTAACAGACTGGACAAGGTCCTGACGACAAACCGGGACAGATGGAGGTAGATAAAGAGAACAGATTGTTACAGTCTTGTGAGAGTGAAATCTCGCAGCTACAGCCTGAAGGGAGGTAGACAAAGTGACAGGACTATATAACAAAGTTTTGGTGTAGGAGAAGGGCAACACCGCCCGACATCCCAACGTGGAGTTGTGCAGGTTTCGAAAAGTATATTTAAAACCAGAAAGAGTAAAGGTCTTCTGGCTTTGAATTTGGGTTTCCTGAAGAGCCCGACGGAAGGTTTTATAGATTGACACAGAAGCTGCAGCTCCTCAAAGTTGTGAATTTAGTCCACAGATATTCCAATGGAATATTGTACTATCCATGGTGCAGAGGGCGAAAAGGAGAGAGATCAGGGGCATCTCCTCATCAGCATCTGCGGCCAATGGAGTGAACTTATTTTTTAGTTTCACTGGACTGTGTTGGTCTTTGGACCCGCTGGCAGACTTGCCCGCAGGGGACAAAGGCCTGGGTTTGGAGATGGTGGAGGTCTGGATTGGGAGATGGTGGAGGTTTTTTTCTCTCTCCACCCTCTCCACATTGGGTGGAACTCCCTTGCCCGCACGGGCACTGGATAGGAGAGTTCGAGGCGGAATTGCTGGTTTTTTAATCTGCCCAGCAGCAGTGTTGTAGACGCTGGGGATCTGAGGGGTGGCGGGTTTTTTTGCCCCACCAGGGGCAGTCACTTTTGGGGGGGAAGGTGGTGGACCTGCTTCCACCAGAGTTGACAGTTCTGACTTGCAATGTTTTGGAAAATGTAAAGTCATCAGTCTACAGCAGACTGATCGAGTGGAAACTGCGGGAACCGACTTTTCGGCCGAAGCATATGAAGCGTTGGAGTCTGACTGCCCACAACCTGCTTGCGGGCCTCAAAAAAGGAGATCTTCTTTTCCGTTTTTATTCGTTGAATGGTGGATTCTTGAATCCAAAGAGGACGTTTCTTGAAGAGGAGGAATGATCGCCACTGCAGTTAGCACAATGTGCCGGATCTTGCACGGCCCATCATGGATGCCTTGCAGCAAACACCGCACACCTCCTGCCCAGAACAGCGGTCCCCTGACATGTCCAAACCTCTGGCACCTGAAGCATCTCAACGGGGACGGGACATACAAATGAACACGGACGTTCAGTAGCCAACTTTGATGACCGGAGGCAGCACAGGTTGCAGAAGGTCAAAAGAGGGTGTTGGTGGCCACTCTCTCTGCACCTTTCTTGACTGTCACCCTGCGCACCTCCGTCCCCACCCTGGGACGCCATTTTCCCTTTTTATTTCTGCCTCTGAGACACCCGTTAGATCTCTGCAGCGAATCACAACCTTTCGATGAATTTAACTGTTTATGGGAGTCACCCTGATCTCCCTATCCACTAATTTTGTTGCCCTCAACAGCGTTCAGATTGTTTTCTTGATCGACATTGAACTAGAAACGATCCATTCCTCAACCTTTTGACGGACTGAGGGGCACCTGCTAAGCCCCTTTAAAGCCCTTTTGAATAGCAAAAGGGCTCCCGAGCTGAAAAGGGGGCTTTCCTGCTCCGTCCCTTCCACCAGAGCCAGGAAGCCCAAAACCTGTTTTCTGTCGTACCTCCTGTCAGAATCGCTGTCAAATAACGTTCCCCGAAATAGGGGATGCTGCCTTCCTCTTCCTTTTGGGGGGATATTTTTTGAAAAAGCCATGTTTTAGTTTATTATATTTCATCCCTCCCTTACCACCCACCTTGGAGTCCAACTAAGGGGCCAGGGCCAAGAAACCAATGTCTTGACCCCTTCCAGCTTCGGGAGAGACATACCAACAGACAAAAACCTACACCATATCCCCCCTGATCATGCCCAAATCCCGGGAACAGAGCTGAGCACTGCAGGGGTTACCTTTGGGCCCGCCGGAGAAATGCCTGTTTTGACCCAGCCCCAAGAAGGGGAGCCGATTTGTACAACCCGGGCCAAGGTTGTACTCCCTGTCAGGAGAGGTCCGAGCCAAAGTGATTTTTTGAGAGCACTGGCTCTCTCAAACACCAGGATCTCATTCCCCCTCCGACACAGGTCGCACCGCACGGCAAACGCGGCGGATCTTAAGGGGACCACAGAGAGAAAAGGAGTGGTAAAAGAAGACATGAAGGGGAGATGAAGATAGAAAAGGGCCAAATAAGGGAGGCAGAAAACAAGAAAAAGAGAAAGGCGGGTTACTCTTAGTCAGGATCCTCACCCTTAGCCTATCTGACATGGGAAGCCCTACCAGGGGCATCAACTTCTTACCACGTTTCGCTTAGGCCATACAGCATCTTCACCTCTCAGGCCTACAAGCAGTGTGAAAAAACCAGCCTATCTCCCAAGTATTGATGCCCCCGTCAGCATAGCCTAAAGGATCACTGGACCACGCAAGCCCTCCGACCACGGCAAGGTTGCAACCCCCGGAGGGGGGCTATAGGTTTGACAATTATTTATTGTCATGAAAAATGTAATATGTCTGCGCTATTGAGATGACTGAATTGGCGAATTCCCAACAATTCTTTTAATACCAAACTCGACTGGGTTTATTTTCTTGTAGATAACGTAGATGTGGCATGAAAGCTTGTACGCAAGTGGTCAGGCAATATCAGAACAATGACAACACACACAATATTGTGCAAAAATGACATCACTCTCTGGGAAGTTAATTTTCCATAGTTAAGTATTACTCAAGTTTGATACATGCCTCTGCTCAGACTACAGCAACAAAAATATTGGATTACAAATGTGTAAAGCCTTGTTTGTTTGCCCCCCCCCCCCCCCCCCCCCCCCCCCCGAGTGCACTGCCATACACCTCCCTGGTGGGATCCCTGGAGGTCCCTTGTGTAACTGGGGGAGCGGAGGAGGACATGGCAGCCGAGCCCCTACCCGCATGTGTGTGGATTGGACTGGCTGCGGTGCCGTGGCCACCCCCTGGGTGGGATAGGTCAGGTTACCCATGGTCCCACTGGTAGATCCTCCCCCCGGAGGAACGGGACCGCGGACGTTGCCCAAGTGGGGGATGGAATAAGTCCGCTCCCCAACGTCCTGTACCCCTAGGGGAAAGTACGACAGTCGACCAGAGTTGGTCGACCGCCGGGGGTCTGAGCGACACAGGTCCGGGTGAAGAGGTGCCTGCGACTGAGACCCGTGTTTATGGACTGATCCGGGGCAGTCCCACGGCCTGACCATAAGCCCAGAGTTATGGACACCTCCAGGGCAGTCCCACGGCGTGACCATAAGTCCGCTTCCGGAGTCTGGACGCTCCTCGTGCATGAGTGTTGGCTGCACTTGTGCACGGTGGGGGAGAGCGTCATGAACCTGCGTGTCAATAGCGGGGGAAGACTAGTGGCACGAGGCTCATATAGGCGAGTGAAGGGTGATGATTCCGAAATCGTCCCGTCACCCGTGCTGGTCAGCACCTCGGCAAAGTTCCCCGGAGGCCGAGGGTCGCATGACCCAGCATGATAGTAAGAAGTCTCACCGTGCATTGGGAGGGAAAAAGGCAAGCTGGCCGATGAAGGGGGGGGTGAGAGGGAGAATTTCGATCAGAATTCTTACAACGGCTTTGCCCCCTTAGGGGAGCCTTGCCTTTAGATTTTCTGGGAGATTAAAAGAAAGGCATTTTGAAATGGTGGCAGCTTGCCTTTTAGCCTTCAGACGCAGCGATCGTGTGTCCGCCGGTATGGTCGCGAGTCCCCTCCGCGGAACCCCCCTCTAGACCGGCTGTACGTTCTTCCGTAGCAAGAACGGATTGCTCTGAGGAGGAATCGACACGACTTCTGGATGGCGAAGTGGCTTGACCCGTCGTTGCCCTTCACCATGCTGGGCTATGGTGGCAGAGCAAACCCGGAGCACACGACCACAAAGTGGAGACAAGTCGGTCGATCGAGAAAATTGTAAATAAACTCGATCAGCCGTGTGCTACAGCACTGATAAATACAGCACCGATAATAGCTGAGCGAGAGATTGTAAGTCACTCGGTTGCCGTACAAGGGGATCGAGAAATCGATTGAGAACTCGATCTACCTGTACTAGTAACACTAATAATGCGTACTGCTACATCGGGAGAAACTCGATCAGTGTGTACTAGTACAAGGACAATAAGATTAAGGTGCAATTAAGAAAAATCTGTACACTAAACCCAGGTACACTGGGCGAGACAGAGCACAAGACTTATCTTGCTTATTAATAATGATAAATGGTAGATCAAGAGATCGTAAAGACTCTCGATCTACCAGTAATAATGATAAATAAGGTACAGATAAAAGTTACTAATAAATGTGCCCGGGGAAACCTCCGCCAAACCAGGTGCAAACCAGGTGCGACCGCCTGCGGTGAGGCAATAAACCTCCGTACTGCCAAACCAGGTGCAACCGAAGGTGGACCCCATGCGGTGAGGCAATATGGCAGAAACGCCGACCGGCGTGGAACAATCAAAGATGGCGGATCGATTGACCGGTGAGGATTCGATCGCCGAAAGTGACAAGCAATGGAGCGTGAGAGTAAAATAAACTAACGCGCAGCCGCTATACAAGAGCGAGGCCGAAAGGCGACTAGGTAGAGGAGAATTTAGGAGGCTTGTTTCTTCTCTTTAATAGGGGATCGAGAGATCGTAAGGAAACTCGATCGACCCGACTAGAAATTCTATTTAAGTGGGGATCGTGAGATCGTAAGGCAAACTTGATCGACTTGTACTAGAAATAATGATAATAAGGGAGTAAAAGATCGAGAGATTGTAAAGAACTCGATCAACCCGTACTAGTACAAATGAAAATAAGGAGACAAAAAGTGGAGAACCTTCGGAGCACAGAACAGGTACGACGAACAAGGACGACCAAGCAGAGGTCGGCTGGCGTGGCGTGAATAAAGATGGCGGCTCAAGCGACCGGCCAAGTTCGATTGTCAAAGTGAACTTACAGGGATGGAGCACGTGAATAAACCAAAGTGCCGAGATAGATGAATCACTGGTGAGGGCGGACGCGTTAGTACAACGTGGACGCATTCCTACACCGTCGGGTAAGGGCCGAATGGAGAACAAACGGCACTGAAAAGAGAAGTCGCTAGCCGTCACGCCGTAGAGCATGAATAAAAACTAATAAAACGGCAACCGTAAGCCTCAAGCAGCAATAGTACCCATGGTTTAGCGTAAGCCACAACAGAACAAGTAAAGAAGGCAAACACACAAGCAATCTCTACAAAAACAGAAGTATAGGCGAGACGAGCAATAAAACCTGTCCTTGTTAGGCAGGAGGCCGAAGTTGAATGTGGAACAGGAAGTTTACACCGGCTTCTTCCTTGGCGGAAGTAGGTGGGCATCACGTGATGGTCTTATTACTGCATTAGCCACAAAAAGTTTACACCGGCTTCTTCCCTGGTGGAAGTAGGGTGGGCATCACGTGATGGTCTTATTACTGCATTAGCCACAAAAAGTTTACACCGGCTTCTTCCCTGGCGGAAGTAGGGTGGGCATCACGTGATGGTCTTATTACTGCATTAGCCACAAAAAATTTGGCCTGGCAGAGCTAACTAACTGCCGTTGAATGCTATGGTCTGACATGGTAAAGTATATGACGCCAAAGAATTTTTATGAAGATCCTACATGTTAAGTTTCAATGTAAATATCACTCTACCATTCTTAGAGTAGCATTAGTAGAATCTGGCCATACTTTATGACAACATACTAAGCCTCTTCCATTTGAAAAACATACTGGTGCATAATTTACAGTGCTCATTACCTCCATACCATTCTGGAAATGTGTATAGCTTCAATTCATGCTGCTTATAGCCCAGCTGATTGCAATGGGCCATCAAATGGGGTTGTCAACTCACTAAAGTCAACTCTCAAAACAGATCTTGGGCCATCAAATGGGGTTGTCAACTCACTAAAGTCAACTCTCAAAACAGATCTCACACACACAAATTCTTTTTTTTTTTAAATCTAAAAACAAGCAGGAATTTCGTTCAAATGTTTCTCCACATGAAAAATGTTTCTTTCTTTCTCAAACTTAGCACCAAAAAAAAAAATCACATGAGGTGGGATATCTCTAGACAGGGTTTCCTTGGTGCCTGTTGTAAAGTCTTTATGTCTGACATCATGTAAGTCCCAATACTCTATGAGAACATACTGTAGAGTGAGTGGTACTTCACATAGAATGCACCACAGAGCCAAATCTAGTTCTTCCCGTACTATGGCCAAATAAGACTGTCAGGTTTTTGCTTTGTTCTGCCATAATCTTTTTTGAAACTAACAATGCTCCCTTGTTCTTTTTCTGCCATGCTGTGGCTTGCATTGACCTTTTCTGTAGCAGCGCTATCAAGTCTTGATTCATGCAATCCAAGGAATCAGCTTTGTTCACAAAAAGTGCTGAGGGCAACATACCTCAGCTGGCAGCAGGACTTCACAAGGCGTGTAGGTGGGCCAGTAACCCATGGTCAGGATGTTGACTGTCAAGTCAATGGACCCAGAGGAGTCCAGGTACTGTTGGTGCTGTTTGAAGGCCAGAACAATGTCTTTGGACAACTCCATGTCTTTGAACATTCCTTCAAGCTTGCTGGTAAACCCACCTCCACACTCTGCAAAACACAATTTCCATGCATCAACCTGGTGCTGGTATGTGAAACAATAATACCACCGGACTAGTTTTCTTCAATTGTTAACATGCTGACATGTTTCTCTTTTTTTCTTTTTTTGCTCATACTCTGAAAGATTCAAAATTTCTGTTTTCGGGAAGTCAAGATGCATAAAGTTTGCATGCTGAACAGTTGGGCTATTCTGGGCATCAAGATAGTATTCAGAAATGCAAATTTCACTCCCACGAGAATTTAAAAAAAAAGAAAAGAAAAGGAAAGGGGGGGAATAAACCCAGCTTTTTCTCGTACCTACCTGTCCAAACAAGTGCCTTATTCCCACCTGGCATGAGTTGCATCCTACCTGTCCAAACAAGTGCCTTATTCCTACCTGGCATGAGTTGCATCCTACCAATCAAGATTCCCTAAATTTCTGGTGGGAGAGAAGGAACCTGATCCAAGTCTCCTCGCACATAAACTCCAGAGTAATAATCTCTCTAACAAAACTAACTTCTACCAGTCACAAACAGTTTGTAGTAGTGTTCCTTTTCCTACTTGGCCTGCATACACGTTACCTTGGCTCCTCTTTGCAAATTTGTCTTTTCTTGAGCAACACAACCCCACAAGAGGTCTTTCTTCTTGGTAGCCATTATGAAACCTTTGCTTCTTCATAGCACCCATAGTTTCACATCCTCATCATCTGCTACCAGCTTTGGTGTCTTGCACCAACATTCATCATGAGACTAATTTTGCGCCAACATTCATGAGACTAATTTTTTGTACAATACCCCTCTTTATTGCTACATCAAGGAAAATTTTAATTTGATCGTGTTTCAGCTTCTAAACTCAAGATGAGGGATCATCTGCTGCCAACTCTTGCTTAAGGTGCTCCTGCAGCAATTGGTGTCTTCTCACCAACTTTCACGAGACATTTGTTGATTGCACACGATGTGTTATTTTTCAAGTATGTATCTCATGTGCATCATTATATGACATGGAGGTTAATTTCAAATCTGACACACATTCTAACTTATAAAACCGAGTCCATTTGATCTCAGTCTGCCTGTTTAGTGTCGCGTGTCAGACCATGCTTCCAGACACTTTGAATTTGTCATGGCACTCGGGTTTGTCAAGACTGCCCAGCGTCTTCAACCTTCCCACATGTCGCTCTCATCCTCTGAGCACCTTACCAGTTATGTTAAGTCAGGAAGGCACAGAATTGTAAAGGAAGATGTCATGACCCCAGCAATACTCTGCACTGGACAGTTTCCAATTTGGTAGATCTAGTACAGGCCGCTGAATAAAAAAAAGTGAAACCCCCAGTAAGCATCGACTGGGAGGACAGGACGATCTGACCCACTCGTTCAGGACTCGGGTATCTCTGTGAATAAGAGTGTGGATGCACATGCCAACTACTGTGATTTTCAGGGTTATTATTTTGAATTTCCTAATTTTTTGTGATGATTCTTCCGTGACGTCAGTGATTTCTCCTGCTTGTTCAACTATGATAACTCCAGGTCAAGGAACACAATTCAAGCAACGCTTCACTTCTCCTTCTTCTGGTCTTGAGAGACGCCTCTCTGGCTTTGGAATCCACAGTGGACAAGAGGTTAGAATGAGCGAATGGTACACTGGGGAATCCAAGTTAGAATCTGATGAAGAGTTTAAAAGGGGGTGAGGTTGGGGGTGGGGGACTGGGGAGGGGAAAAACATTCTCCTTTCTTTCTTTAAGTGGTTGGACAGGGTTCCTTTTCTATCAAGATTTCCTTAATATTTTTTGCTTAGCACACAGTTTTTGCTGTGACAGCCTTTGGTTTCATGTCACTTGGATGGGCAGTCTTTTGTATGCTGGCATTAGGTGGCTCCAACTGTGTAGACTGCGAACTCGTCAACAAACAGAAAGGACTCAGAACCCAGGTTTACAGAACTGACAATCTCACTGATTTTGATGCTGAAGAGAACAGGAGAAAGAATGCTACCATGTGGTACACCCAACTCCTGTTCCTGGATGTCTGACAGGATGGTGCCAACACAAACTTGGAAATCCTGGTCAGCCAGAAAATTTTTAATCAAAACAGGCAGATGACCTCAAAAACCTAGTTTATGAAGGTCCATAAGAATTCCATTTTTCCAAGTAGTATCATAGACCTTCTCCGGATAAAAAAAATGATAGCTATCACAAGTTGTCTGTTAATACAGGCGTTGCAGATGGTGGTTTCAAGATGGACTAAATGGTCAAGGGCAGAGTGGTACTTTCGGAACCTGCATCATTCTTTGGCCAAAAGGCTATCGGTTTCCTGCTTCCACATCACACAGAAGTTGCCCTGGTGTCCAGTCTTCAGTCCATAACCTCTCCTGCAGCTGAGACATTAAACAAGCTTCTCCTCGACGTCTTGAATTGCCATGCCCCATCGACCCAACGCAAGGTGTCCTCTTGTCCGCCCTCCCCTTGGTTTCCAGCAGTGCGCCCACGTGTACGTGACGCCAAATGTAAAAGGAGGAGAGCAGACAGACAGTGGCTAAAGACTGGTTTGATCGTCCACAAACAAATATTACAATTTGCAAACAAATCGTCAACGCAATTGTACAGCAAGCAAAGACCACATTCAACAATGCCCAAATCCTCGCATGCACTACATCCAAGCAACTGTTCAAAGTGACAGATACCGTAATGGGCAGAACCAAATCTTCTCCACTCCCTTCATCAGTTCCCCATAAATTCTGTGACTTTTTTGTTGAGAAAATAAGAACTATTCATTCCAACCTTGACTCCCAAGCTGTGCGCGCTGACTTTCACCATGATTCATTCTGCGGTTCTCTGATGTCTGCCTTTGAACCTGTATCTGATTCTGATGTTAAAGAAGTGATCATGAAAACTCCCATCAAGATATGTATTTTAGATCCACTACCATCTTCTCTGTTGTCTGTCTTTGGTGCCATATATTACCGCAATTGTCAATGAATCCCTAAGCTCAGCCTGTTTTCCTTCTGTATTCAAAACTGCAGTTGTTAGACCTTTACTTAAGAAACCCTCCCTTGATGCGGCTAATCTTAAAAACTACAGGCCTGTTTCTAGTTTACCCTTTCTTTCTAAAGTCATTGATAAGATTGTCCATCTTTAACTCCACAATCACCTACACTGCAACAATCACCTCTACCCTTTACAGTCTGCTTACCGCTCTGGCCACAGTACAGAAACTGCTCTCCTGAAAATTGTGAACAATCTCTTATTGGCTCTCGATGACAATCAAGTATCTCTGCTCTACCTTCTTGCCTTATCAGCTGCTTTTGACACTACTGATCACTCAATTCTTTTGTCTCATCTGCACGAAACTTTCAGTATTTCTGATAAAGCACTGTCATGGTTTCAGTCTCATCTATCTGATCGAACTACACTTGTCTCTGTAAATGGTTTCTCCTCTCAACCAGCTGTTCTCCAGTATGGAGTTCCCCAGGGATCCGTCTTGGGCCCCCCCCCTCCTTTTCGTACTCTAAACCAATCCTATCTCCAACACTGTTGCCCATCACAGCCTGTCTCACCACTGCTTTTCAGATGACAATCAAATTTACATATCCAGTCTCTCAGATGCCTTCTGCAATCCAACGCACACAGTCGTGTATCATGGACATAAAATCTTGGATGACAATTAACAAACTTCAGCTCAACAATGAAAAAACTGAAATGATCTTCTTTGCACCCAAAAGACTTCTTTCATCTGACTGTATCCCAAACTGTATCAAATTGGAAAATTGCCTTATTCAGGCATCTTCATCTGCATGGAATTTAGGTGTCACCCTTGACTCAGCACTTTCCTTCCAGCAACATGTTTCCACCGTCTGCTGTGTCTATTACTTTCAGCTTCGCCATGCTGGTGCTGTGCGACATCTCTCTGATGATGCCACAAAACCCCTTGTTTCTGCTTTCATTCTATCTAGACTTGATTACTGTAATTCTCTTCTAGCTGGTTGTCCCCAGAATCCTCTCCGTCATCTCCAGAAAGTACAAAACAATGCTGCTCGTTTGATTCTCAGACAACCCAGATCTTCTCATGTCACTCCCTTACTTCTTTCTCTTCACTGGCTGCCGGTCGAAAAACGAATAGACTACAAACCGTCCGTACCCTGCTTTAAATTTTTGAATGGCTTTGTTCCTTCCTACCTTTCTGATCTCCTTCATCTCTATGTTCCTTCTAGGCAGTTGCGTTCTTCTCCTGACAACACTCTGCTCAAAATCCCTCGACTTCAAACTAAAACCTATGGCGATTATTCTTTTTCTTTTCAGGATCCGGTTTCTTGGAATAAACTCCCAATATCTTTGCACAGTTCAAACTCTCTGTCTTCCTTCAAGGCATCTCTTAAAACAACTCTCTTCACCTATCAATAACAGTTCTTTCTTCCCCTTCCCTTGCCCATTAAACTGAGTCTGCCAATAATGTGTGTGTGTGGTGTGTGTGTGCATGTGTGTGTGTGTGTGTGTGTATGTGTATGTGTGTGTACGCGACTCTGTGTGTGTGAGTGTGTGTGTGTGTGTGTGTGCGTGTGTGTGTGTGCGTGTGTGTGTGTGTGTGTGTGCGCGCATGTGTGTGTGTGCGCGCATGCTGTTGTGTCCGTTGTGCGGCAGTGTGTGTGGATCATGTGTGTGTGTGTATGTATGTGTGTGCGTGGGTGGGTGTCAATATGCACCTTTGTTACTTATTGCAATGTTCATCTTCTTAGTGGTTTCATTTATGTTTTATTTTACCTTTCATTTATTTGTAAGCGCTTAGTAAGCGCCATAAATAATCATCATTATTATTATTACTGACCATCTTTTCCAGTAGCATGTTAGAGCTATGGGACGATAATTTAATGAGTTGGTAAGGTCTTTTCCAGCCTTGGGAATCGGAATGATCAGAGCTTTCTGCCTGTGGTCTGGATACAATTGTTGACTTTGATAATGTTTTGGAAACAGCTGATGTTTCAAAAGTTGGTAATGAATTTCATCAAGGCCAGGAGCAGCAACTCTACAGGTCTGTAGTGCTGATCACTTGAAAATAGCATATTGTAGACTTCAGAGTTGTCCAAGGTGAAGTTACAATCACTGTTGTTTGTTAGTAGGGGCTCTGTAGGTGGTATCCTGTGTATGCTTGATCAGAAAAGGCACCACTGTACACTGAGACTCATCAGCAGTGCAGTGTCTTCCTCCAGTTGTCTGCCTCATGATGACTTGACATCAACTGCTCCCTGTTGATCGCCAATCCTGGGACTGCGGCAGTACAAATCAGGATGTGGCAGTGGTAAGGGAGCTGGAATAAGCCAGCATGGCAGTGCTGCCACTGAGGTGGCACAGGATACAGAAAAAAAAAAAAAAAACCTAACTCACCTGTACCATCCAGATTAAATCAGCATGGGATTGCAGTTGACACTGAGAACAGGGGTTGCATTGAAAAGAAAAAAAACTATTTTCATCATAGTGTTTCAAAAATGTAAAGTAACACAACAACTCAACAGAAAAACACTGATGCAAATTTTGTTAATTCAGATGCCACTGTTATGTCACTGACTTTCAAAACATGAGGGTGGCCTTGCACAGAACAAATCAATGCCTACCCTGTTTGAGTTTGGAAAGCATGGACTTCTCAGCATCTACAGAAGCACTTTTGCCAACCAGGAGTCGCTTGGCCAGATCCTTTTTGTAGAATGCTTCAAACACATCTTTCCCTGCACACAAATCATTCACAGGTTGACCACCACAGCTGGAAAAGCTGCTTCATTCAATTTCTTGTCATTTGTCCATCTCTGTCTGCTACCAATGCTTAAATTTTGTTATGTTTTAATCATCAGGGATCAATGACAGATTGTAGGTTAAAATCACATCAGAACTGTTCAGCATCTTTTTGACTCCTGCTACTTCCTTGCCAAGA
Source organism: Conus ventricosus (assembly GCA_018398815.1). NCBI lineage: Eukaryota > Metazoa > Mollusca > Gastropoda > Neogastropoda > Conidae > Conus > Conus ventricosus. Next base: position 66,875,550 of record CM031613.1, read on the forward strand.
GATGGATGTTGTGTGGACTCCATGAAAACCGAGATCCACTTTGAGGCTGTTTACATGTTGCTCAAATGTGACAATCTCCCTTAAAAATGATGTCATTTACACCTAGAAAAGTCATAATGCAGAAAACAAACAGTAGTGGCGATCAATTTGGGGTAAAGCGAGTTTTGTACTCCAGCAATTAAAGTTTGTTACATTTCACTGTTTTTGCTATATTGTTAATGTTTCACACTCTTTCCTTAATAGCGGGGGTTCTATGTCGAAAAATCATGCACTTCATGCAACAAGCACCAAATTTGGCAGAGATGGCCAGTTTTATGTCCTGAACAAAACCTGATTTAGAGCCACCATGAAAAATTTGTAAAAACGTGTTTTTTAGGCATTTTTCAAAATGGCCAACACAAAAATTGGAATATATTTTGCATAATTGATCATTTAATGCTACAAACACTAAAACTGGCTGAGAAGGACAATTTCATGCCCTGAACATAACCAGATACAGTTCTATTTAAAAAAATGGAAAATTTGTGTATTTGAGCAATTTCCAAGATGGCCGCCAGCAAAAAAAAGGAGAGTCGTATGCTGTACATTCATTCATTTTCACCCATAACACAAAATAAGTTATATAAAAAAGAATGAAATGAATAAAAATCATAATAATAAATGAATGGATGAATAAATAAATGAAACAAGATAAAAGAAGTAAATAAAGAATATAAAAGATATAAATGAATAAATAAATAAATGAGCAATTTTAATGGTTGGTGATGGTGATGATAGTAGTTAGTGGGGGTAGTCATATGTGGGGGTGTGGGTAATGATAGCAATGATTGGAAGAGAATGGAAATGATCAATGGGTATAAGATATCGTTGGGGGGGGGGGGGGGGGGGGGGGGGGAAGAGGAAACAGAATATGGAGGGGGCGTGGAAGAGGGTAATGGGGGAGGGGAGAGAGAGAGAAAGAGTTCACATCTCTCCTCCCACACAAACGTATGCATGGTGTGTGTGTGGGGTGAGAAATTCATGCAAATAGTGTTGTTGGGGGAAAAGAAAGGGGGTGGGATGGGGAGGGGGGAAGAGAGGGGAGGGTATTATGGGTGAATTATGGTCATAATGAGACTAATTGTGGGGAGTTTTACCAGCCGCCGTGGCGAAGTGGTTAGCGTCGCGGACTCCCGGCTGGGAGGTCGTGGGTTCGAATCCCATCAGAGTCATGTGGGTTTTTTCTGCTCCGACCGGCTCCTACCCAGAGTTGAGTTTGCTGCGGACTCAGTTGGGAAGACTGGGACCACACAGTCGAGTTTCATCCACTTAATGGATGCGTTTCTGAGAGTGTTGCTCAAATTTCATGACCAACACTGCAGGTGCCTGTATCTCTCGGGCCTGGTTGACGCCAGGATATATTATGAAAGGAAGCGTAGAGTACAGCCCTGTCATGTAGTCTCAGACCGAAATGGAAATCCGTAGCATCATCTTAATCATCCTCATTACCATTGATCAGCATTTTAAAAAAAATGTCTCAAGTTCTGTGGCCCTGCATGCCCTGCTCTCATGGTGACCTCAATTTCGATGTGCTCTCCACGTCTGTGGCCTTGGTTTGCTTCCGTCGGGGTCACCGGTATCGGCGAGTCCATGGGGGCTGTCGTTGGACGGACGTGGTGGCGCCCTCCGGAGGGAGAGCTCACTCACGCCGGCTCCGCGACTAAGCAATTATTGTCGTCAGTAGGGGGCTTAGTAGGTGGTGTCCTGCGTATGTTAGATCAGAACAGGCGCCACTGAACACCACCGAAGTGACTCGGCAGCAGTGCAGTGTCTCCTCCGGTGGGTTGCCTCTTGACGACTTGACATTGACTGCTCCCTGTGGATTGCTGGTGCCGGGGCTGCGGCGGGGCCGGCCGGGCTATGGCTGTGGACGGGGTGTCGGAATGAGCGGCGTGGGTGCACTGCCTCTGAGGTTGAGACAGCAAAAAAAAAAAAAAAAAAAAAAAAAAAAAAAAAAAAAAAAAAAATTGTGGGGAGTTTTCACACACATTCTCACACACACACAAATATATATATATTAAATATATATATATATTATATATACTTTTTTTTTAAAATGATGATGATGATCATTGTCATAAGTGGGATAAACAATGCTGCAGGATGTTGATCATTGTCATGAGTGAAATAACATGATAGCATTGGTATGATAATGCCAACTGAGCAGAAAATTGGAAATGATCAATGACTGATGAATAGTGACCGTTGTCATAGGTGAAATCAACACTATCACACACACACACACACATATAAGCACACACACACACATAAGATGTGTGTATACATTGTGTATATATTATGTACAAACACTCATCCACATCCATATGCATGCACACACACACACGCACACACACACACACACACACACACACACACACACACACACACACACACACACACACACACACAAGGGGGTTTTGAATAAATATATAAATAATGATAATAAAGCTTATTAGGTGATGACAATTTGATAACAGTGCGACAGGAGGATAATCATTCTTGGGGGAGGGGGAGGGGGGAGTGAGGGGGGGGGTCAATGACTGATGGGTGATGATCATTAGAGATCAACAGTACAGTAGGATGGTCTTCTTCCTTGTTCACTTAAGTAGGAACCCTGGAGGTATTGGCGAAGGCTGCTGTATGGTGAAGGCCCTCCAGTGGTCAATAGGGCTTTCCCTTCATCGGTGTGAGAGAGAGAGCGGGGGTAGTAGGGTGTGTGTGTGTGTGTGTGTGTGTGTGTGTGGAGAGAAAGAGTTTAAGCTTGTTTTGAATTGTAATGTTTTCTTTTCTTCAATTAGCTGCAAATGCCCATCCCAGAAATCAGGCAATTTGTCTTCTGCAGAGGGGGTAGTACCTAGTTAACGCCCGCCCCTGACTTGAAAGAAAATTTTGTGCAAAGGGAGGGTGGGCGCCAACAAGGTAGTTTACAGTACATTTGTTGATAGTGACCTTTTTTGGGCGTTTTTGTCATCAGCACATGATTTCAATGTGAAAACTGAACAGTACCTCACTCATTCTTACCTGGATTACCTGCATGGAAGACTGGTATAATCCACACTGACGTTCAGAGCTGCCAACCTGCTCATGCGGCTTACAGTAGCATTTCACAATTTTCACAGTAGCATTTCCAATTTGACAGTAGCAACTTAATTTTGCGCGCGTTCTAAAAAGAAATCAGGCCTATAACCAGTTTTACGGACCACATTAAAGCTACAGTACTCTTAGTATATCTATAAATGTTATTATACAGAGATGAAGCAGAGGAAGAGGGCAATTGTAAAAAAAAAAATCTACTCACACACTCCAGTTAAGAGGGAATCTGTTGCTGTTGCCTTGCTGCAGCATTTGATGAACCCTGACACACCTTCTTCTTCTCTGCTCACCATCATGAAGTTGAATATATCTGGCATTATTGTTATACATTCTCATTCTGATTTGCTGTAATATTGTTTGGTCCACTATTTCAGTCCTATAGCAGTGGTGGGAGGCCTTACTTTGTTCTGGGTGGAAAGTTGGGGTGGGGTGGGAAGTTGGGGGGGTGGGGGTGGGAAGCCTAGGGGCCTACTGGGGGGAAGGTGAGGGTTGAGGGGGGCCAGAGAGTCTTTTGCTGCCTTCTTGCACTTGGCTAGCACACTGTCATCAAAAGCTTTCTCATGGAGTTTCCTCCCTCAGATTTAAGAACCAGGAGAGATTCTGTGGTGTCCTTCATCATTGATGCTCTGAACATTGTCCCGTTTCTGCGAGCCACACTGAACACTCTCTCACAGGCAACATTGCTCACTGGCAGAAGCAGTATGCCCAGCATGACCATTGGAAGAACCTTGAACCTGATTGCCTCGTTGCAGTCTTTCACTTTAGAAATCTGTGCCCACAGTTCTTCTGTTGGAATTTTTCCCCTCAGTTTTGAGGTGAGATGGAAGCTCCCAGCTCTGGTAGTCAATGAATTCTGCCTGTAGCTGGTCTTTCACTGTGGCCAAGGCTTCTTGTGGAGTCTCATGGTCCTTTACTTCATGTGCCAGAAGACAGGGGTATCTCTCCACAAAATACTCCAGTGATGAGAACAGGGCAGTCTCCTTCAGCTTGATGTCAGCTACTTTAGCATGGCTCCACACAGGTTCCCCTACAGGAAAGACCTTGGTTTGAGGTAGTGCAAGCTGTTTGGTAGAAGCTGATGACATCTTTTGTGAACTGCTCTGCAACCCTGTCCTTGAGACCAGAAAGGTACTGCTTTGTGGCTGTGCCGATGAGGATGTCCTTCAGGTCCTTGATGTTGTACCTGGCTGTAAAGTTAGCCTCCAGTAGAGTACCACTGTAAAGTTAGCCTCCAGTAGAGTACCGATGGTTTCAGGAAGCTGATGAGTAGCTTTCGGTAGAACTGCTCCAGGATTCTCCTCACCACATGGACTTTGGCTGCGTCTGTCTGAAGTTCTTTGTTCAGGCTGTCAAAGGACTCCATGGCAAAGGACAGGAAGAGAGTATAGAGCTTTGCAGTTTTCCTCTTGAGAAAGTTGTAGACTCTTGTTCGGATGCTGCTCCTCTTTGTTGTTCTTCAGAATCAGATTTTCCCTGGGTGTCTTTCTTGCATTCTTCTTCAAAGAACTTCTCCAGTGGTGTCCACTGCTGGAGTAGTCGCTTGAGGGCAAGACCCATGGACAGCCACCTGGTGGGGCAGTGATCAACCAAACTGAGCTCTGGTGTTCCACATTTCTTTTGCAGATCTTTGAATCTTTTCTCCCTGTTGGTACTCCTTGCTCATGTACCAGGAAATTTGGCGCAAGATGTCGTCAAAGTCAAACTCACCTTGGAAGGCTTTGGTAGCTTTTTTGACTGCAAGGTTGAGAAGATGACACACACATCCTGCCATGTGCACGTTTGGGACCTTCTGTCTAATGTAACTGATCACACCTTTGTTCATCCTGGTCATGGTAGCTGCATTGTCGCACACAAGTGACAAGCACTTGGTCCAATCAATTCCAAATCCACTCAGAGTCTGGTCCAACAAGTTGAAGATATTCTCTCCAGTAGAGGTGTCAGTGGATGTAGGGTTGGCAAGAAGTTTCGTTTGGATGTACCCATTGGCATCACAGAATCTCACGACTATGGGGTAGTTTTTTCTCTCCTCCCTCTTGACTGCCGTCTGTGCCTATCACAAATGGTCCAGTTTTCATGTGGCTTGCACAGTTTTCCATAGCTTCTTTCGCCAAGCACTTGGTTATTGCTGTTGCTTTCGTACGAGCACACTTGAACTCTTGTGCTGTCTTGCTGTCAGGAAACATTTTTCGGAAGAGTGGACCAGCATGGTCTGCTGCTGACAGAGGAAGGTTGTGCTCAACCAAGAAACTCACAAAAAAGGTCTCTGCTCTAATCGCTGCATAATCCACAGAACTTCCTCCAGGAACAAAGCCAAAGCTTGATAGCTTCGTGTTTGGTTTTTCCCCCGCTTTCTTCTTGTGATTCCACGTGGCGACGTGGTGCTTTATGTCGTTCAGTCCTCCATGGCTCACAGAAAAATCAAGCTCACACGATTTGCACTGTACTTTAGTGAGGTCGGTAGGGCATCTCAGAATGCATGGGTATTTCTCTGTATACTCCGCACGATATTTCTGGCAGCTATGTCTTGGGCGCTTCACACCACTTTATTTTTCTCCCGGAGATGCGCTCTCCGTTCGCTTCTTGGACGCCATTGTTGCGAACTGAGCAAGACGGAAGTCGCCATTGATTGGTCGAAATGATCACGTGCTACAGTAAAACCGAAAGCGGAAATGCAGTTCCGACAGACCGATAGAGATATACTTAGCGCTGTCCAAACAAAACGAAAGTATCTTCGAATTTTTTTTGTTTCGCCGTAGCAATTTAATGATCGTAGTAGCGTCCTAGCAAGCATTCTCTTGGCGTAGCAAACTACGGCGATATCGTAGCAGTTGGCAGCTATGGACGTTCCTTTGAAAAAGACTGCAACTTATTTCTGATACTGTGGAACATCGTAGACTGGATTACTTGTGAACAAGCTCTTGAGCATGACAAGCAGGATGTGCCACCTGTTTCACCTGTATTTTCACATTCTAGACAAGGAAGCACCTAATCAAACACTGAAGCACGCCAGTCCTCTTTTATGTTATTCTTTATTCAATTACTAACAATTTCTATTCTGCATGTCATGTTGAAATATTACATGGGTGATTTTCCAAAATTTTTCCAATACTGAACATTTCCTGAGCATCAGGCTATTCCGCGACTCTTCATTATTGGGTCTGTAGCGCCATTCAAAACCAATTCGCACAAAACTGATACTTTTTTAGTACAGTAATATTACAATTCACCTGTCTACAGAAACTGTACGATGCAGAATCCAGAATTCAAGTGAACAGATTGTACTGACCGTACCTCAAGGAGTGAGCAGGTGATGGAAGCAGCAGGCAGGCTATGTATCAGACTCTGATAAATGAAAAGCTTAATTTCTCAAAGTCCCATGCATGAATTATTTTCAATGGCTTCAGCAGTCACGGATTAAAAGCATGTGATGAGCAGTACAGTCAGGCAGATGCACCTAAAGTGATGACACTATCTGTCATTGACATTGTCGCTTCATCTAAAGACAAAGAAAAGTAAGTCTTCTTCAGCTTGTTGAGCAGCTCTTCTCTGAAAGCAGGGGCTACTCCATGTGTCAAGGTGTATGCAGCTGTACTTCTGTTCATACTGAGGCCTTCAAGTGCTTTGGGGTCCTCTCCCATTTTTTGGCAAAATCTATGAGTGCAGGTGCCAAAGAAAATGGCAAACAATGTTCTGCAAGAAAAGCGCACGTACGAATTTTTGCGTCCGTGATCCAATCCATTGTTGTAAGACCAGCCATCACAGGTTCGGCAGTGGGCAAAGTCGATGTGTGGGCCTGGGCACTCAGTCTCGAACAGTGTGTTGGGTCGACCGTGTGTGCATGAAGGCTTTTCTTGCCGTTTGATTTGTAAACAAGTTTTTTGGAACACAAGTGGCACCACGCCGTGCCTGCTTCGTCCGCTTTTTTAACCACAAACCAAACGGTCGATTCAAACTGTCCATTTCGTTGTGCCACTCTTTCTTCCATTTGTCTTTGCATTAGGAATCAACCTTCCGCGCCTTGTTCTCGCTTGTTAAAAACTGCATTTTTACTCACAGTGACCATGCATGTGGAACAAATTTCCAAAGATGGCGGCGATGGAAGTGAACTAGCACAAGACTGATGAAAAACGTGGACCCGAACGAAAACATGGACCTGCATCAAGTCCAACTGACGATCGCCAGATCAGTATAAAAAAAAACCAATTTCTGTTTTGTTTTGTTTGTTGATTTTTCCCCCAATACGGAATTCCGTCTCAGATGGAAGGAAAATCACCCATGAATATTAACAGTTGGAAAGTTCAGCATATTACAGACCTGTTTACCCCAAATTCATGTACCTGTAATATCTCGGACAAAACCTGTAATTTGAAAAAAAACACCATAATCTTCATAATTGCAATACTTTCGCAACTTTTGAAGATTTGGAAGAGCCGGCCGTTGGCGCCTAAGACTGCTTCGTCGCCATCTTTGACAAGGTAAAAGACACAAGGCATGCTGGGAAATGTCTTTTTACTGCTTTTGACCGAAATGGTAGCAGAGGAAACTTCGCGTTTAACAATGTTCTTTCTTAAATTTTTCTCCCGTAATCGAATCAGATACCTGGAAGTGTTTAATCGACGATGTGATCATGCTCTGGCTGCATGGAGAAGATGAACTACACAGATTCATCATGTGGTTGAATGAACAGTATCCCACAATAAAGTTCACTGCAAACGTCGGGAGAAAGGATGTGCCATTCCTTGATGCGAGCATAAGCATAAAAGAAGATGGTACACTGACGACGGACCTGCACATCAAAGACACCGATGCATCCATGATCCTACCCTTCAGCTCATGTCACCCATGCCACTGCGTTCGGAGCATACCGTACAGCCAGTGCCTTCGCTACCGACGAATCTGTTTGGAGGAAACAGACTTCAAACGGAGATGTCAGGATCTCAAAGGCAAATTGAGGAAAAGGGGATACCCAGTCAAACTAATAAATAATGCTATCAGTGCAGTGTCTTTAAAACAACGTGTCACCACTTTAGATTACCACAAGGACAAAACCAGTTTGACCAGAGTACCGTCTGTGATCAGACACAATCCCAGGAATCCACCTCTATCACAATGGCTGACGACGTACATGCCAGTTCTTCACACCAGCAACAGGATGAAGAAGGCTGTTCCCGAACCTCCTATTGTTGGGGAAAGGAACTGCAAGAATATCAGAGACATGCTGATGCCATCAAAGCTGCCGACAACTACTGAGACTGTGGGGGAACAAAGGCTGTTACAAGTGTGTGGGTTGTGTCCTGTGCAACAGTCACCTCAAAGAAACAACTTTTGAGAGTGTTGTGACTGGCAAACATTCCAGATCAGAGAGAGCGTCACTTGCAGGTCCTCCAATACTCGTATTGTATACCTGATAGCCTGTGAAAAATGCAGAGAGCAACAGTATGTGGGGGAGACAGAAATGACTGTTCAGAAGAGGTTCTACAAACACAGGTACAACATTCGGTGTACAACTGAAAACGAGAACAAACTCCCCCTGGTTGCAAGACACTTCTGACAGCCAGATCACAATCTACAAGACATGAGGTGCACTGTTATAGAACAGGTCCACTCAGAAAATCCAGAGATCTGGAGGTGGAAGCTGCGCACCAACTACCCCAACAGTCTGAATGTTTTTGACTAATCCCTCTGGGGTGGTTGGTGTTGATTGCCTCTTCTGGTATCTGTCCTTCGTCTTCCTGTATCACTCAGTAGTGGCCCTCTTGAATACCTGGAGGACTTGGAGGAAAGACAATTCTGTCGAAAAGCACTCACCTGATCATTCTCTCCCTCTCTCTCCCCCCTCCCTCCTTCTCTCTCCCCTCCCCCTTCTCTCTCCCTCCCTCCTACCCTCCCTCCCTCTTTCACACTCTCCTTCCTTCTCTCCCTCCCTCCCACCCTCTCCCTCTCTTCAACCAAGCACCAACCTCCCTTCCTCCCTCTCCTGTACCATGACCTTTTATTTATTTTTTTTTAAATTGACTTTGTGCCGCGACTTTTCTTCATTGTTCTTTCTTTAATCTGCGACGTTGTGCTGTGACGTTTTTTTAAAAATTCTTTCTTTTATCTGTGACGTTGTGCCGTGACATTTTTTTCATCCTTCATATATCTGTGACGTTGTACCGTGACGGTTTTTCTTCACCATTGACAAAGTATGACTGCTGAAGAAGGAGCATCAGAGCTCCGAAAGCTAAAAATGGTGTTTCCGTGTTTCATTTGGATTGTCATTTTTTTTTTCTTCCGGGGGGGTGGGGGGGTGTAATTCCTGTAATTTCAATTTTTTTTTTCCGTAAAAATTACGGCAAAATCGTATGGGTAAACAATGTCTAATATTATACAGATGTAAATTCTTTTTTCAAGCTTTCCTTCTGTTATTTCACCAGACAACATATTTAATAATATGTTGTTAAATAACCAGTGTAAGGGTTTTCAATAAATGGCATCATGTGCGTAATCTCTGTGACATTTTAATTTCATTTTGCCTGAAGAAGACTTAAGAGGTTGAAATGCATCATATTTTGTCTTGTGATTTGTTTGCTCGTGTTTGGCAGATTCATTACTTAAACTTTTCAAGATTTACCACTGAAGTGACTCAGCAGCAGGAACATTGTCTTTTGAGGTGGGCTGCCTCATGAAAACCTGACACCGACATTGACTGCTCCATGTGGATTACCAGTGCCAGGGTTGTGGCAGGATGGGCAGGAATGAACAGTTGGATTAACTTGGAATGTAACAACTTTAACCTTCAATTCCCACCAATGCCTTCACAATCAACCAGAGTAGCTGGATTCCACATCAACATTAAACATCTCTTCATGCAAAGGTAGAAAAAAAGGAAAGAAAATGATAAGCGGAACAATAAAAAGCAACACACACTGACAGTAACAATATTCTGCCATGAACACTGCTTACCATGTATAAATCTGAACAGCACCATGATTTTGTCCAGGAGTTTCTCCAGTTCCTCTTCTGTGGCCTCCTTCATAAAAAAAAACCAACCATATTTTTCTTGAAAGACAAGAAGTATTCTTCATGTATCCACTTCATCTTGGGTGCAGCATTAATCAGGGCTCCCGTAAAAAGCAGTAAATGTTGAAATTCTATGGGATTCCCCCAGAAAAATTACGAAACTTGCATTAAAAATAGAGCACTTTTATGCAAATCTGAGCATAAATTTGCATGTTGTCCTTTTTTTGGTCCTACTATGCAGGGTTCCTACAGACTCCCAAGAACAAAATTCAAGGAGTTTTCAAGGAGCGTTTATTTATTTCAAGGCAAGAGGTGGCATGAAAATTAAACCATTGTTCTTTTAAAAGTTCATTTTTTCTATTGTTTGTTAAAAAATAAAAAAATGGAAAAAAAAAACATATTTGGGCGATTTCAAAGCTCTTGTGCGATTTGGGGACCACAAATGGTGGCAAAATTATGAAAACTGGGAAAAAAAGGCAAGAGGTGGCACAAATATTTTTTGTTTATGTTGGTGAAACCGGACGTTCATTGAAAGAAAGAATAGCAGAACACAGACGTGACATCAAGTTCCAAAGAGAAAAGCCAATAATGCGACATTTCCTTCAGCATTCAGTGGGAGACCTTGCTGTTGCAGTGTTGGCAAAAGCTTACAGTGAAAGCAAAAGCTTCATACTTATTGCTGAAGAAAAATGGATAAGGACATTGGATATAAGGGTGACAAATGGATGTAATGTTAAGACAAATTTGTAACAACCCTATCCAGATTTACCTGTAAACAACATTGATGAATTGCAGGAAATTTATATATATTTTTCAGGTGACAGTTCTTGTATGCCATGCACAGTCACAGACAGGACTATGGGCGCAGTTTCATTGTGATTTATGGAGCGTGTTGTTATGTTTTTGGAGTACATTGGTTACTGTATAACTACACACAGACACACACACAACTTGCACCCCTTCCTCCCCCCCCCCCCCCACCCCTTTTTTTGTTTTTTTTGTTCCCTTGTTGATGACATCACACATTATAATGTCAGAAATTGCATAAGATATTTATGACGTCAATTCTTTGCCCTGACCAGTCACTGAAGATGGACATTACATAGTTGCATTGTTTTTGTTTTTTTCTCTTGAAAAAGGCCACGTGGCGGAAAATTAGATGAGTGGTGTTGTGATTTTTCTATACTGAAAAAAAAAAGGTTCATGACAAGAACTGTATTTGTATCATAGCAGACGTAAGGCACTTGAAACATGACTTTTGTTTTGCTGAGCTATAGTAATGCAATGACAAAAGGATTTTTATATACTGTTTTGCTGAGCTAAAGTAATGCAATTACTAAACTGCTTTTTTTTTTTTTTTCAATTTTTTTCCATATGGGGGCCATCAGGCTTTGCGTTGCTTTCGAATTATTCCAATAGAAACAGCAAATGATACGTGCTGTTTTGACTTATAAATAAAATATAAAATATAATTGCATGCAGAAATCATTTGTGATCAAAAGAAAAAAAATGACCAAGCTAGCTAGTCTGGATCCAGAGATATTGTACTTGCACATCAACCATTGTTGAAAAAAGTGATTTTGAGAAAATGGCTTTTGAAAGTAAAAAAGTTTAGCAATTTTCACATACACCTCCTTCAAATAAAGTCATTTTTTTATCTAAGAAAAATGTGAACATAGACAAAATGAACACCACAGATGGTTTCAACAGACTTTCTTGAGCCAAAAAAAACCCCAAACACATTTTTGAAAGAAAATGGTCAAATTTTCGTGCCACCTCTCTACACTACTTGCATAAAAAATTGAAAAAAGAAATGGCAGTTTGATTTTTCTGCGTTCAGGTTGATAAAAAAATCATTTAAAATTTTTTTTACAACTATAGTAATGATCCTGGATTGCCGTCGGCGATTCAACCAAGGGAGATAATTTGTAACTTCATCAGTTTGATGAAGTTACAAATTATCTCCCTTGATACAATCGCAGACAATCCAGGATCCAGATTTGATTAAATGCCATTCCTTTTTGCCACATTAAAGATTTTTAGAAACTGATGGTTTGATTTTCAAAGGTTTTCAAGGAGGTGTGGTCAACAGAACCACATTTTACTTATTTTCAAGGTTTTCAAGGTCTTGAAATTCCCTGTCAGAATTCAAGGAGTTTCAAGGAGCGTACGAACCCTGTATAATGACTACTACCTGTTAGCACTGCTTTTGTGAATCTCTTTCACATTCAAAGCCTCTTGCTGTCACATGATGTCAGAGTTCTGTGTTGAACCGTATTGACAAAACAACAAGCAACCACTCACTTGAAGTAATCTACAAGAGATTTTGTGACATCAGTATCATCTGCTGGAATATGAAAAATACACGTGCTCAGTGGATAACACTGCCGATTTTTTTTCTTCTTCCCTGTTTTTCTTTTTCCTTTTCTCCATTTTTTTTTTTTTTTTTGTCAAATTATCATATTGGTCAAATTATCATTCTCATTGCTATAATTCGCTCATATTCACATCTTTGCTGAGAAATAGGAGCCCTCATTAACTTCATGAAAACAAATCTGAGATAACAGATACATTGAATACATTCACAATACATTAAAAGCAGCAAGCAACATGCTTAACCTGAAGGTTTTTTCTACAAAATAAGTGTACATAACTAATTGACGTGGTGGCTACATCATTAATTTACTTGCCAAATTTCATATACAAAAGCAAACTGCAAAATGCAATTATAAATACAACAATTATTTTTCAATCACATGTTGAATGAATCTTTAAACAAATTTGTAAGTACAGTGGAGGTCAATGACATAATAAGCTGCCTTCCTAATGTGGCACGAAAAATTTTCATATCTGCAACCAAAAGCATCATTTTTCTCTTGTCTCCTACTACAAAATGCGTTTTAACACAAATCTTCACTTTCAAGTACATTAAATGGGCAGGAGTAAGCATTCTTAGCCACAAACACCATCTAATTCAATATTCATTACATCTGTTGCTTTTGTCTATTACAGCATGACATCATGAAACGTTCCACGACGATAAATAACAGCAAGAAATGTTAATACATGCTTCTATACTGAATTTACTATCTTACTAAAATATTACCACACATGAAAGTTCCTAGATCCAGACAAGCAACATTTCTATCACTGACTTGTTTCTCATAAAGATGAAAAAACAAACAGCTTATATGTATTTGTTCCTCACTTCTTTTTACATAAATACAGCAAAATTTTCCTGAGAATACTAATAAGAAACATGATTGCAGATTTTTTTTTTCCTTTTCTTTCCATCTTTTTCATATTTTTTATTTTCAAAATGGTTGCTGTGCACCATTCTGTAACTGCTCAATAATTGCAAAATGGGCATAAAAATCAATTCTGAGAGGAAAACAGATGGGTGGGGAGGGGACAAGATTGTCTGGGTGCCACTATAGGACCCCTGTGGGGTCCACGAGCAATGTCCAGATAAGAAAAGTATTATATTTCAATTAGGATAGAAAATCTTCAATTACATGTATGCAGACCTGGTTACTCCTCAGAAATTCTATGTGTAGGTTTGGGTCAGAAGTGTGTACAATTGTGTGTAAAATGTGTAAACTTTGCAGCGCAAAGTAACTGCCTAGGAAACAATACTGAATGCATTCAAGACATTGGAAACACTGAAAATGTATTATTATAAAGATGTTTTTTTTCATTAAAGTCATTAAAGTGGCTTCATTAGCAATCAATGACTGTCAAACTAATCTGAGGTTTCTTTCCAGTGTCCTCTAATGGGCAAAAGCCTTTGCCTAGAAAATTAACAAGAACATTAACTGATGTGAATTTTTTACAACACTTTTAAATAACTGTCTCTTCACTTTTTACTATACTGATGGACAAAACTGGAAAAACAATTCTTGATGTAATCTATTTCTTTCATATGCTAATATGGGCACTTTTTCCACTGTTGATAAGCTAAGCAGTCTTTCTGAAGAGCATAACAATTACGATGTGAATTTTATTTCAGATTTTGGTGATTTCAGCTCTTTCAAATTGTTAGCTGAAAGGCTGTGAACTGCATCTATGAAGAACCGTCATCATTCTTCAGGATGAGAAGATTTTCAAGAGTTTCATTAGACAGTGCGCTCCCTTGGGGGATTTTGGAGTTTTTTGTCCCTCTGCACGATAAGATAAGATAATGTTGCTTATAGCCCAGCCGACCGCAAAGGGCCACATCAGGGCTGTCCCTCTGCACGAGTAGTTTGCTGTTCCTCTGCACGAGTAGTTTGCTGTTCCAGTCTCTCATCAGAAGAAGTGCCAGCAGAACTGGACTTCACAAAAAAGCTTTGAATGTTCATAGCCTACCATTTTCCAGAATCACTGTTTCCCTTGTGACTTTTGCTATTGATGTGCCACTGAATGTCAAAACGACTGCTGTGAGCAATCGAGATTTCAAAGTTACACGTGGTGCCGTATGTGAACGTATCGCCCTTCTTTGACGTAGTAATGAACTTGAAAATTGTATGATATGCTGGTTTGTACTTCTGTTCATATTTCTTTTTCTTTTTGACCACAGCTTCCACCAATGAATCTGAATTTTCGTTTTCTGTTTCATGGGCGCGAGTTGAAGCTGAACAAGAAGCCATGCTGATATGCTTTCAGAGAGGAAGGAAAAGCGCATGAGGTAGTTGAAACTTTGAAAGTTTGGACCAGCTTCTTGGTCTCGGCCAATTACGTGTTTAACATTTCTGAATTCGGTTTCAAAATTTTACAATTCGGTTTTCAAATTACAATTTGAATGTATAGAAATTCATTGAGATTATACCAAGATCGGACAGTGACAGTCTGGTAGTTACATGTGGACAGAGACAGAGAGAGGAGGAGGGGTGAGGCAGTGCTGGGTGCAAGCTGCTGCTTGGGGGGTGGGGGGGGGGGGGGGGGGGGGGGGGGGGGGGGGGGGGGGGGGGGGGGGGGGGGGGGGGGGGGGGGGGGGGGGGGGGGGGGGGGGGGGCGGGGGGGGGGCTGAAGGTGGATGGGGGGGGGGGGGGGGGGGGGGGGGGGGGGGGGGGGGGGGGGGGGGGGGGGGGGTGGGGGGGGGGGGGGGGGGGTGGGGGGGGGGGGGGGGGGGGGGTGGGGGGGGGGGGTGGGGGGGGGGGGGGGGGGGGGGGGGGGGGGGGGGGGAGAAGAGTTGGGAGGGGCAAGAGGAAGATAAAGTTTCTAATAGCCCAGCCAACTGAAAAAAGCCATATCAGGATTGTTGCCCTGTTGAAGTCAACTCTCAAAATGGTTTAAAATCCATACAAACACAACTCATTAAAATACATTTTCTAAGAACACACTAGAATTTCATTAAATCCTTCTTCCATCTTAAAAAAATCAAATACAACCAGCCGCTGTGGCGAAGTGGTTAGCGTCGCGGACTCCCGCTGGGAGGTCGTAGGTTCGAATCGCATCAGAAGTCATGTGGGTTTTTCTGCCCCGACCGGCTCCTACCCAGAGTTGAGTTTGCTGCGGACTCAGTTGGGAAGACTGGGACCACACAATCGAGTTTCATCCACTTAATGGATGCGTTTCTGAGAGTGTTTGCTCAAATTTCATGACCAACACTGCAGGTGCCTGTATCTCTCGGGCCTGGTTGACGCCAGGATATATTATGAAAGGAAGCGTAGAGTACAGCCCTGTCATGTAGTCTCAGACCGAAATGGAAATCCGTAGCATCATCTTAATCATCCTCATTCTCATTGATCAGCATTAAAAAAATGTCTCAAATTCTGTGGCCCTTCATGCGCTGCTCTCATGGTGACCTCAATTTCGATGTCCTCTCCACGTCTGTGGCCTTGGTTTGCTTCCGTCGGGGTCACCGGTATCGGCGAGTCCATGGGGTCTGTCGGTGGACGGACATGGTGGCGCCCTCCGGAGGGAGAGCTCACTCACGCCAGCTCCGCGACTAAGCAGTTATTGTCGTCAGTTGGGGGCTTAGTAGGTGGTGTCCTGCGTATGTTAGATCAGAACAGGCACCACTGAACACCGCCGAAGTGACTCAGCAGCAGTGCAGTGTCTCCTCCGGTGGGTTGCCTTTTAACGACTTGACATTGACTGCTCCCTGTGGATTGCTGGTGCACGGCGGCGCCGGCACACTCAGAGCCACTGCATTTAGTTCGCTCAACACTTTGCCTTTTGACCCCGGCTAGGCCCTAACCAGTCAGCCACCGCACTGCCAGACGCTGTGTGTGTTTGGACGCTTCGAGACTGGTGCAACATCATTAAGTTATATTTACTGTACAGTTGTTTTTTAGACTATAATTTCTGTGTGTCAGCAATAGCTCAGTGAGTACCTGAGAATGTGACAAAAACTGGCATTTCGATCGGCTCTGTGAGTACCATAATTAAGCATGTGTTTAAAACTTTCTGACAGAACTTTGCGACCGGCAAAACCTATAGCCTGCGCGCGCGTGCGTCGTTGGCCTGATGTGCTTGTAAGCCGAAGTAGTTAGGCGCTGGCAAAAATCTTTGTGAATGAAAAGTTACTAGCATTTGTAAAGGGGTCGTATTTACACCGTTGTATACACACATATTTCTTCATTGTTGCTACATTTTGTATGTACTATGGTTGCATGTAGAGCAACGTAGGCCTAATTAAAGGGAAACGTAGAGGATAACATAATTACTACAAGCAAAATAATACTACTGATAACAGTAATGGTAGTAGGTCTAACAATAATAAGTGAATAATTATTATAATTATAATAATATTTCATTTCCAATCACTACTACTATTTCTATCGGCAAATTCAAATTAAAGTGTGTTGTTGGTAGTACCATTAGGGTGTTTGTGTGTGTGTGTGTGTGTGTGTGTGTGTGTGTGTGTGTGTGTGTGTGTGTGTGTGTGTGTGCGTGCGTGCGTGCGTGTGTGCGAGAGAGAGAGAAGAGAGAGAGAGAGAGGGGGGGGGGGGGGGTGGCCGAAAGGATTATGGAACAAAACGGTCATTCTCTCACTGAACATTTAGAACGTTTAAAGGTCTTGTGTAGACTGTGTGGAAAAAGGTCTAAGAGATCAAAGAAAGATAAAAACAAATCAGTGGTAACATGTTTGAGTGTTGCTTCTGAAATAAACGTAATCTTCAATGTGAATGTTCTGGAAGATAGGGAGGAAGAACATTCAAAAATAGTTTGTGTGTTTGTGCAAAAACTTTGAAAACTCTGATAAACTGCAAAAATTCAACTACATATGTAAGATTTGTTGAAATAAAAAAGCATACATAAGTACTATCCCAACTGACACAAAATAATTATGTACATAATCATCCTATAGAATGTAAGAGCATTATAATGTTACTTTCAAGTTGACATATGTTCACTGATACAAGTTGAATTGCATGTTTGTAATGGGTGTATATAATAGCTAGAAATATTGACCTTTATTTCCAAGATTATGCATATATTGATAAATATAGGTTTTAAAATTGTTACATTAAGTGAGAGTAACTACTGAACATCAACTATAGTTTTTTTTAGATTTGTTTTTTCAAACAGGTAAAGTGTACTTCATGTTAAAGTGTGGGGGTGGGGGAGGGAATGGGGTGGGGCGGTTTGAGAGTGGAGAGGGGACAACAACAGCAAAAGCCCTGTCAGTGTCACACTATTCTGTAACACAAGCCGCTGATCTGAGAGTGTAGGACTCACACCACGAGACATGTGCAGACAAGACAGTTTGTGTTGTATTAAAAGTGACAGTGAACAGTAATGTGATGAGAAGTGGATATTGACACAGAACCATGGCTTTACCTTCAAGGGTCGTGAGTACACACATGTGTGTGTGTGCGTGCGTGCGTGCGTGCGCGCGTGCGTTTGTGTGTGTGTGTGTGTGTGATTTGTTTTGTTCTGTTAAGTCATGCATGCACGTAAGTTTCAATTCAGCTTCTCTCTCTCTCTCTCCCTCCCCCCCCCCCCCCCCTCTCTCTCTGTCTCTCTCCCCTCCCTCCCCTCCCCGACCCACCTCAGTCTCGTATGCCGTGTGCCGTGTATATGGTTTTTTTTTAGTGTGTGTGTGTGTGTGTGTGTGTGTGTGTGTGTGTGATCTGTTTTGTTCTGTGAAGTCATGCATGCATGTCAGTTTCAGTTCAGCCTCTCTCTCTCTCTCTCCCCCCCCCCCCCCCCCCCCCCCCCCCTCCCCTACCCCGCCCCACCTCAGTCTCGTATGCCGTGTATATGTGATTTTTAGTGTGTGTGTGTGTGTGTGTGTGTGTGTGTGTGTGTGTGTGTGTTGAGAGAGAGAGAGAGAGAGAGAGAGAGAGAGAGAGAGAGAGAAGAGAGAGAGAGAGTGGTGGTGTGTTAGAGAGAGAGAGAGAGAGAGAGAGAGAGAGAGAGAGAGAGAGAGAGAGAGAGAGAGAGAGAGAGAGATTGTTCAGTTATGAGTGCAAGCCAATGTCATGTGAAACATGTTCTCTCTGATCATGCTTTTATTGATTTGTATGTACAAAGCTATCTGTGCATGTCAAGTTCTTCATATATGTATTACTAAACAGTCCTCCCTCCCACCTCCACTCTCCTCCCTCTCTCTGTCATGCTTATATTGATTTTGTGTGTACAAAGTTATCCGTGCATGTCTGTTTCTTTATGTATTCTCAATCAGTTATCCTCGCCACCCCCAATCTCTCCCTCCCTCTCTCTCTATGCCAGACTCTCTCTCTCTCTCTCAGTTTTTGCATGCGCGCCGGTGTACACTGTGCATGTTTCTTTTCTTCCCTATTGATTTTATAAGTGGTAAATTTGCGCGTAGTGTCTTGTGTAGTCATGTTTACTCAATCAATCCTCTCTCAGTCTCTTTCTCGTTCTCTCTCGTTCTCTCTCTCTCTCTCTCTCTCTCTCTCACACACACACACACAAACACACACACACACACACACACTCGACTTTGGGTTGCAGCAGTTTTTCGTCAAGCGCTGGGCTTTTTGTTTTGTTTTTGTTTTTTTCCATTAGTCAGGCTGTTAAAAGTTGATACCTAAACCCACATCTGTAATGTTAATAATCATAATGAGGGTATTGACGGTAAGTTTCTGCTTTTATGTACATATTGTGAGTGCGCGCGCATGCGTGCATGCGTGTGCGCATGTGTGTGTGTGTGGTGTGTGTGTGTGGTGTGGGGTGTTGTGTGTGTGCGCGCGCGCGTGTGTGCGCGCGCGCGCGCACGCACGCGTACCACAGCTTTATTTTTTCCGCGCGCGCACGCGTACGTGCGTGCGTTCGTGTATGTGTGAGAATTCAAGCGCTTCTGAACAGACACTTGTTCCGGCAAGCGAAGGATGGTGAATCTGTCTGGCACTTGACGATATTCCCACACTAATAACCTTCGCAGAAAATAGCTCACAGGGTGTTGTGGACAGAGACGATTCCGCTTTTCTCGGTTAAGCTCTACAAGTCAAGGAAACTTCTGTGTGTAGTCGTTGTGTAAACACTGGTCAGCTGTAGGCGCGATACAGACTGCAAAGCAATGTGTGGTTTGCTATTCTCCACGCTTACAGATACAAGACCGCTCACAGACCCGGGCTTGTCGGCTGCGCACAATTTGTTTCTTCTGCTTTTCCGTCTCACGCTTTTGAAGACTTTGACTCAAGCGACTCAATGCAGCAGTAAGAACTGCCGTGGGTGCCGGGGCTGCGGCGGGGCCGACCGGGCTGTGACTGTGGACGGGGTGTCGGAATGAGCGGCGTGGGTACACTGCCTCCGAGGTGGCGCAGAGGTTGGGACAGCAAAAAAACAACAACAAAAAACAAATACAAAATGCTTATCTTTTTCAGAAAATTAAAAATCACATCCGGAGTTTCTTCTCTTTTTAAAAATATGAATGGGTGTAAAAGGAGTGGCCTGTGCGCAAACAGCACAAGACTTTATCTTCTTTACGGCCACCAGTGGAACATGGTAAAAACTCTGTCAGGTCTGGACAGATTTGGAATAGTTTGTTATACCTCTGCAGGTATCATTCCTCTTGCTAGAGGTCTTTATAACATAAGCCTGAGTTTTGGGTTTCTAATCAGTGTGAGAGAATGAGAATCTGCCTAGAAAGTTGATCAACCACCTCATTGTCTCAAATGCCAACCAACATGACCAGTGATAATTCTTACACACAAATGTGCATCTCTGACGCAAAAACTTCCCATCTGACGCATAGGAATTCATGCCAGTGCGTCACAAAAACATACCAAAATTTACCGTGACTCACTGATTTTCTCCTGTACGTAATACAACTCTGAGCAGTGCATCACGCGAAAGGGCTTTGATCCTATCCGCCACAATTAAAGTAAAAAGCGTAAATTTCCTCGACAGTTTAGAACGTTCTGAATCGATGAACAACTTCCACTTGTGAACTCTTCTCTACTGAAAACCAACAAGAGTCATCAAAATAGGCCACGCCTATCCAGTCTATGATTGGACTACACGATCACATGATTAGCTAAGTGGGAAAAGCATGGAAAACCATAGGAATTTCAGCTTTTCAGAATCAACATCTGACAGTTCAGCTGTGGCCTGTGGTGATAATCCAGCGAACGGAAGAAAAGTCGAATGATCTATGCAACATGACCAGTTCGGATAATTAAAATGGCTCCGTTTTGGACGTGCACATGCCTTGCTCACAGAGCAAGAATGGCCAGACAACAGTTCCTTTGCAGGTTCCACCAGGCTTCCAATGATCATTGCATGGCAATTGGAATTTGGTCATACAATTAGATATTTCAACATTGAAGGAAATGGCTCGTGTGGTGGAAATTCTGTGACGATAATCGAAGAGGGCATCCCAAAAATCAAGTTTCACTGTTAAAATCCTGATAGTACAGGTGCTCACATTTACTCATGTTTGAATATGAATAAATAATATTTAGCACAAACTGGAGTTTTGCTCTTATGTCTTGCTTTTTATTTCATTCTCATCCACCTTCTTGCTGACAACTTGACTTTGATTAGTTTGAACCCTATCTTTTTCCTTGCTGCCTCCCACCTGGCTTGCACTCTCCACATTTTCTATATCACCCTCTTTTTTACCCACAGGATTGCAATGTTTTATCCTGGCACGTTTTACTGCTGCTAAAGTGTCTTCAGTGACCTTTCTTGTAGTTCCACTCAGCGCCTTGACGTTTGACACGTGCTTCGCTGAACGAATGTGATCAAGAGCTTTCTTCCCGCGACCACCGTAACACTTCCCTTAAGCACAGTTTGCACCAAGCTAAACCTGGTGCAATAACTTTGCGAAGAAAGTCTCCAATGACTTCGTCAACTTTCTGAAGCGTCCACTCCCATTTCCACTTGTTTTTAATTGCAGATTAGTCAAAAGATCGACCCGCATGAACAATGACTGCGCGCTCCGCCATTTTGTTTTTTCCGGAAGTCCGACCGGAAACTTCTTGCAAGAATAATCAGGGGCCATAACTTGCGCGCAGTTGCTATGAACGCTTGCAAGCCGATCACGGATACCTTGCTCCTGTCGGTTTTTTTGTTTTTTTTTGTTTTGTTTTTTTGACAAACCGAAATCGCGGAATTCCGCCCAGACGCGGAACGTTTTAAGCCCTGTATTATGTAAACCACACCTAGCAACCTTGAATACAAAAGTAGAAATAGTAAACAATTGCAGGCACAAATGGAAATCTTTGTTAGCGCACGCCACCTGAACAGACCCCAACAAGAACCACAGACCACACGTGAAGCGACTCGCACGTGCAGAAATGGAATCAGGTCCCGCACGCTATAAAAGACAGATAGCGTGCCCCAAAAGAATATCCTGAGGAGAGCGAGAGGTTCGAAACAAGCTTGTTGATTTTATACTTCATTTTAAAAATATTCTTAACAGATGTTGCTCCCCAAGGGGTTGAGCACCTTCAGATTTTTAAAGAACACTTTTATATTGTTCATAAATATATATATATATAAAACAAACTAATAAATTCCAAGGATAAGTACCGAGCACTATTCCAGCAACTTACAGAGCAGCTTGGTGTTGCAATGACTGCAAGAAATATTGAATTATAAACAAAGCTTGCACTTATGTCTTAGATTGAAGAAATAGGGGGAGATAAGCATTCATATCTGCAGTGGTAGATAATTCTGCCTAACAGTATGTGCTTCAGTGGGTGAATGGGGAAAAATAAAATAAATGCTTCTCAAAATGAGCCTTCATATATATATATATATATATATATATATATATATATATATATATATATATACCAGTTTAAAATAGGATTTTAAAATTCTATTTTAAACTGGTATGTCGCTCCCTACATGGTTGAGCACTTTTAGCGTTCTGAGTGGCTTAACTCTGATTTTATATATACATATATATGTATACAGACCTGCCTACCTCATGTTATGCTCATCAGTAATAACCACAGAGATTTTCAGTAATTTTGCATTTTCCTTCAGTAATTCCACGGATGCGTAATACACGGCGTTTTTGAACAAATAATGTGTACAAAACTCCAACTACATTTTTAACATTTTAACAAAAAATATAAACAGTAAAAAAGGAACAAAAACAACAAAGCAGAATTAAAATACCTTGGGATGATGGCTGATGACAGACTCAGGACAGGAGTTTCAGGTCAATTCAAAGGTGATATACTTGACAGTTTGTAACTTACACAGCAGTCACCACAGATGACACCACTGATGAAGAACCTAATGTACAACCCCCCCTCCCCCCCCAAAAAAAAACTACAAAAATGTGTGTGTGTGTGTGTGTGTGTGTGTGTGTGTGTGTGTGTGTGTGTGTGTGTTGCACTAAGCCTTGTATTGTGCCTGAGAGATTGCTGAGTCTGGAAACATCCTTTTCATTTTCGCCACTATCTTGTCAGCACAGCTCAGGGACAAGTTGTTTCTGCAGATCAGCTCACACACAAGTCTTTCTGCGTTGGTGATCTTCCGTGTGTGGGTCTGACGGCTGCTCTCACTGGATTTCGTAAACAACGATGTGATCTTCTGACTGGAGGCACTGGCAGCTGTCTCTTTGTGCATTTTCCCCGAGATATGGCGCTTGCAGTCATTTGCTCCCCCATGTCCGATGGAGAAGTCTGAATTGCACACCGAGCAGTATACAAATCCAGGTCCATGTTTTTTGGATTGCAAAAGACAAGGCCAAGTCCGCGTGTATTTACTTCGGAACACTTGCTTCTTCGCCTTCTTCCGTTGTGGCACAGTGGTTTTCGAACCCTCGTCGTCGGTTTCATGCAAACGTTTAGAAGATTTCTCCGCCATTTTCACAATCGCCGGCAAAAAATCGGTTGAAACTTTGTCTTACAATGGCTGAACAAAAAGGCTTCGAATGGCGCGCACAGATGTGATGGCACGTCGTGTTGGCCCACAGCACCACATTGACCAATCGCAAGTTCCGAACCATCTGTGGTTTCGGCTTGAGTCAAGGGAAGTTACTCTGTGGTCTCGGAAAGGTCTAGCAGTCGACAATTTTTCGAGTCTGGAATTTGCGTAGTTTTTCAATTTTCTTTTCCGTAATTTCGCACGGAAAATCGTACCTCCGTAATGGGGGGTTAATTTCCGTAAGATTACGGACGATTATGGAAGGGTAGGCAGGTCTGATGTATATATAAAATCAGAGTTAAGCCACTCAGAACGCTAAAAGTGCTCAACCATGTAGGGAGCGACATACCAGTTTAAAATAGAATTTTAAAATCTATTTTAAACTGGTATATGTATATATATATATATATATATATATATATATACACACACACACACGGATTACACAATTCACCAACCTTATTACCAGCCCTGAGTTTGGAGTCCACATATTTGGCTGTAAACACAAACACACACACCTTTCAGAAATGCATTCTTCATACAAATCACCTCAATACACATTTTAACACATCACTGTCAACACAGATGATTAATGCACACAAAGGCACTGGTATTAGGGAATTTGTGGTAGTGTAGATGTGTGTTGTATATATGTGTGTCAATGTTGCTCATGTCCAGGAGCATATCAAGAGGGATGGAATTCTCTGCGACTACGAGTTAATGTACCAGTTATCAAGGCAGAATATTCATCGCTGCAGACTCCCAGCTGGGAGGTCATGGTTTTGATTTCCATAAGAGCATTTATTTGCAGGATTTTCCTGCCCCAACTGGTTCCAACCCAGAGATAAGTTTGCTATGGGCTCAACTGGGAAGACTGGAACCACTTAGTCAAGTTTCCTCCACTAAATGGATACATCTCTGAGAGAGTTGTCCAAATTCGGGCCTGGTTGACGCCAGGATATATATCAATAAAGTATGCGAAGAGTGCAATCCTGTCATGTAGCCTCAGACCAGAATGGAAATCAGAAGCATCAATTTTCATCATCCTCATCCTCATCACTCAGCATTAAAAGAAGTCTCAAGTTCTGTGGCCCTTCCTACCCTGCTCTCAAGGTAACCTAAGCTTTGATTTCCCATCCATGTCTGTGCCCTTGGTGAGATTCTGCCAGGATCACCAGTATCAGCAAATTCAGGGTGACTGTTGTGGAGCAGATGTAGTGGCACCCTCTGAAGAGAGAGAGCTCACTCATGCTGGCTCCTCGACTAAATTAATATCAGTAGAGAACTTAACAGTGGTGTCCTGCATATGTTGGATCAGAACAGGCACCACTGAACACCACAGAAGTGACTCAGCAACAGTGCAACGTGTCTCTTCTGGTTGGCTGTTTCATCATGACAACTTGACATCGACTGCTCCCTGTGGATTGCTGGTGCTGGGGCTGTGGTAATTAATATGGGCTACGCTGTGGCTGTGGACAGGAAGCCGGAATGAGAGGCATAGGTACAGTGCTACCAAGGTAGGACAGAGCGTCAGACAGCTAAAGGGAAAAAACCCCAAAGAACTCTACGATCTACGGTAATCCGAGTCTCCAAAAGGGGGTTAAAGGCCTCTATAAAAACATTCAGCATTCACACAACCAGATTTTATTTCAAGAAAGATACTGTACTGGATGGATCACTTAATTAGAGAGGTCAGTTTTTGTACTTGATTTGAATGAGAATGCCAAATACTCATACAGAGTTTGCTCCAGATAATGGTCCCTGAAAGGTAAAAGCACTCTGACTAAAGGATTTATTTTGAAGCACGAAAGTAAGGAGTATCAGAAGAAGAAAGGAGCTGGCTGGATGAGGTGTGATGTAAAAGATACCAGAAAGACTTTCTGAACCACTGCCACCGACAGACGAGGAACAGACATATGCAAATTTATAATGGATTCTATACTGTATATGGAGCCAGTGAAGCAACCATAACAGAGGTTTGACATATTCTCATCAGGGTGACTGATCGGCCTGGCAGTGCTGTTTTGGACCTTCTGTAATATTCCAACAAGGTATTTTGGAGAGCCAACCAAAAGACTTCAGCAGTAATCAAAATTTTGGCACTACCAATGAACAGACTAATCTTTTTGTAGCATCAGTGAAGTGTAAATGTTGGACAGAGCTTGTTTTTCGCATATCATAACAGGCCACTTTACAGAGGCTAAAGACATACTGCTTAAATGAAAGAGTAGAATCAAAAGTGACTCTGAGGTTGTGGGACAAAGAAGACTTTAACAATGTCAATAATACTGATACCGATAGGAGAAGAGGAGATAGGTGATTTACAAGTATACGAGGAGCATAGAATATAACTTCATTTTTTTCATCAATGAACTGCACAAGAAAGAACTCCTCAGATGCCACAGTCTTCAGCAGCTCTGGCAGTCCATCCATGGCTCAGAATGTCAACATGGGGAGTTTTTATCATACTCCCTGTTTGGCTAGTATACCTACCATGTCAGACAGTACCATTCTATGGCAGTTAGTTAGCTCTGAAGGCTGAATTTTTGTGTGGCTAATGTAGTAATAAGACACCCGCCCTATTTCCGTCTTACACAGAAAGCCAGTATAAACTTCCTGTTCCTCATTCAGCGAGGCATAAGCGCCAGGTAACCCCCCGAGGACCATAGCGCTAGAGGGGAAGGACGGGCAGGCATTAGAGTCTGACATGGTAGGCATACTAGCCAAACAGAATGTATGATAAAAACTCCCCATTTTGGTGTCATATACTCTACCATGTCAGACAGTAGCAGAATTTAAAGGAACTGGAGGAGGGTAGAGTGCCCTAATGGTTCTTGGGGGTAAAGTCGGGATAGAGATGGCCGTGTTAGCCACAACAAAAGAAATCCCTTTAGAACCATCAGCCCTGGTCATGCGGATATCCCTCAAGTAGAAGTTTATGAAGGGGTTCTCCAAACACCAGTATGCTGCCTCCAGAAGGTGGCATAAGGGGACTGAGTGTTGGAAGGCTGTAGAAGTGGCAAGGGCTCTAACCTCATGTGCCCGGGGAGATAAGACCGGCAAGTCTTCATGCGCTTGTGCGTATGCGGTCCTAGAGATGGTGCCCACAGAGATGTCTTTGGAGTTGTTTGGATTGATCGATATGAGGAGACGCGTCTGGGAGGAGCGCCTAGGTCGCGTTCGTTCCCAGTAGTATCTTAGGCACCTGGAAGGGCACAAGTCCATGTCCGCCCCCCCCCCCCCCCCCCTCCCCTTTCCTCCTTCCCGAGGATATCGGAGAGTGATCTGATGACAAGGGAGGGAGAGGTTGTGCCCGGTTCTTGTTTCTTAGCGAGGAAATCGGGGAGGAACCGGAGAAAGACAGAGCCGTCCCTGTGAAAGGCGATGTCCCTGGGATCGCCACCGAGGGCATGAATCTCGCTACATCAATGAGCAGAGGCGAGTGCGAGGAGAAAGGTGGTTTTGAAAGAGAGGAGGCCAAAGGGGATGGAGGCTAAAGGCTCAAATGGGCGGCTCCCTGAGTACGTCGAGGATGATGAAGAGATCCCAGAGTGGGACGTGTCCAGGGGATTGTACCTCGTGTAAGGCCACGCCCGTAGAGATCTCCCTGAGCAGGAAGTAATTGGCAAAGGAGCCCCCCCCCCCCCCCCCCCCCCCCCCCCCCCCCCCGAGTTGACGAATGGTGGTACAGATGGCAGACCTGTAGCCATGGACAGAGCTAGCCGAGAGTTTTTTGACCGAGGAAAGGTTTGATAGGAAATTGCCCAATTGTATATTGGATGGGTGTTCATGCGGGACGGAATTATCTGAGCACCAGGTGACCCATCTTGCCCAGCGGTAGGCATAGAGGGACTCTGTGCTGGATCTGCGAGAGGCTGTCGCTAAGTCCCGAAGGTCCTGCGTGGCGCCGCCAACAGAGAGTCTGTCTAGGACGGACTGGGATATGTCTGTTTGGGAGGGAGGGGCAGATGTTTGCAGTTGGGTTCGCACAGGAACCAAGCGTGCAGGTAGAGCATCTGTGGGTTTGAGTGGGTGCAACCCGAGCGTGGTTGTCTGAGCATGTCCCAGCGCGGAGCCAGAGGGAACGGGGGAACATGTGAAAGAGACCTGAGGTCTGGAAACCAAGACTGGGTCGGCCACCACGGGGTGATCAGAATGAGTCTGGGTCTCTCCAGTCTTGCTTTCCTGATCACTCTGTGGAGGATCGGGAATGGATGGAAGGCGTAGGCTATGAGACCCATCCAGGGTAGGGGGAGAGCGTCGATCGCGTGCGCTTGAGGGTCAGGGACTGGTGAGACATAGACCGGGAGACGGTGATTCAACCGGGTGGCAAAGAGATCGATCATGGGGGTGAACCAATGGGTCCATACAGTGTGTAGGATGTGGCTGTCGAGTGTCCATTCTGTGTGCAGGAGGGATTTGGACCGACTGAGAGAATCCGCCACAACGTTGTGGGCTCCCGCTATGTGTCTCGCGTGGAGGGAGATGCCCAGAGGGTGGCACCAGCGGAGGAGGGCTTCTGCTCGGAGAGAGAGTTTGACGGAGCGTGCCCTCCCCCCCCTCCCCGTTTATGTAACAGGCTACCGTGGTGTTGTCCATGAAGAGGAAAACTTGTCAGTGTGTGACATGGGGTTGGAACTGGAGGACAGCAAGGCTGACTGCCTCCAGTTCCATGATGTTGATGTGCATTTGAGCCGTGCTGGGGTCCCATGAACCGGAGGCATGGAGGTAGTCCATGTGGGTGCCCCAGCCCGTGTTGGATGCGTCCGTGTAGTTCCAGTGGCTGGTTGGGACGGGAAATGGGAACTCCAGAGGGGAGTCCAGCCGCTCATCCGTAGCCCAGTGGAACCATGGACCCAAGGGGATGGACTGGTCCCAGCGTCTGGAAGTCTGGGACCACCGAGATCGGAACTCCCATTGGAGCTGCCATTTGAGGACCCTGCCCAGGGGAATGATGGTGGCCAAAGTCTCCACCATCCCCAGGAGGGAAGTCAGGGTTCTGGCCGAGGTGTGGGCGGATAGACGCAGGTGAGAGATGAGTTCCGAGATGCGTGTGGACCTCTTGTTGGCGAGAGCGACCATCATGGTGCGGGAATCGAATGTCATGCCCAGAAAGGAGAAGTGTTGACTGGGGGCGAGTTCGCATTTGTTCGTGTTGGTTACAAACCCTAGTCTGGAACAGAGTTGTAGTTGTTGGGTGGTGTGGGCTTGGCACAGGGCTTGAGAAGGTGCCAGGATGAGCCAGTCGTCGAGGTAGACAAGGAGGCGGATGCCGTCCTGTCTGGCTAGCAAGGCCATCTCCTTGACCACCTTTGTGAAAAGGAAGGGTGCGAGTGAGAGGCCAAAGGGAAGCGCCTTGAACTGGAACACCCGATCCTGCCAGACAAACCGAAGGAAGCGTCTGTACACTGGATGGATGAGAATTTGGAAATAGGCGTCCCTGAGATCGATCGAGGTGGCCCAGTCCTGGTGTTGGATAGAGTCTCTGATCTGGGACGGAGTGTCCATTTTGAACTTTGCCGTCTTGAGGTACTTGTTGAGGGGTGAGAGGTTGAGGATGGCCCTCCATCCCCCTGATGTCTTGGGAATGACGAATAGGTGGGAGCAGAACCCCGGAGTGGGGTTGGTTAATTCCATGATGGCCCCTTTGAGGAGAAGGTCTGAGACTTCCTCCTGGAGTGCATACGCGTGGGCGGGAGAAGGCTGGCGGGTGGAGGGGGGAGGAGCGCGCGAGGGGAGGGCGTTCGAAGGCTCAGGGTAGGCGGTACCCCTCCTCTAAGACAGCTACTATGCATGGGTTGAGACCCATCCGTCTCCACTGGTGGGCATGTCTGGAGAGACTGCTGGCCAGAGGGGGCGAAGGGCCGCAGGAGGAGAGGCCCCAAACCGGAGGCGACGAGGGGGTTATGTGATGTCCCGTGTCGTTCAGCAGGTTGAGCAATGGTAGCGGTCTGCGTTCTCCCTGTGCCAGGTCCCCCGGGGTGGGGCAGGGGCTAGGGGGGCCGGTGGAAGGACCTGTTGTCATTTCCGTGGGGGGCTGTTTCTGTCGGCCAAACCGAAAATTTGTGTTCCGTGGGAGCTTGTTTGGACGAGCGAGGGTGGCTGTGTGCTGCACAGGGTGAGCAGCGTTGGTGTGGGCAGGCTTCTGTTTATGAGGTGGGGCTCTGGTGGGAGGAGCTGAGGAGCGTTTAACGGGGCTGGGGGGTTAGGACCGGCCGTGCACAGACTGGTCTTGTCCCAGAATACACCGGAGGGCCGCTTTTTGCTCGGGGGAAAGTTTAGCTTTCTGAAGGAAAGCGTCTCTGTATGCAAGCACACAGTTATAATGGCTCTTGGCTACGCTGTCCGCCGCAGCCGAAACATGATGAGACATCCTGTTTACAAGATCTGCATCATCGGGTTCCGAAAGAACTGAATGTCAGTCTCTTGTGTGTCAGAGGCAGGTGCGTCAGTCGACATACGAGGCTGAGTCGTCCTCCTCAGGCCAAATTTCAGCAGCACGTTGCGTAAGCAGGTCAAAGAAGACATGACCTGCCGTAACGCGTTGGATGCCGAATCGAGCGGTGCGATCCCATTCTACCAGTGTTTTAAGCGGGATAGATGCAGCAGAGGGAGGGGCCGAGTTTGGGATCAACCAGCAGTCAGATGGAGAGACTGCAAGTTCCCTGGCCACAGGGTTGTCCTTATCAAAGAGGGAGGAATTGCGGGGCTGCCAGGGGGTCCTGAGAAAGGTGCCTACAGGGGCTGCCCCCAGAGCGGAAAGTGATTCCTTCCCTGGAGGAGGGACGACCTGCACACCCCGGGACAAAGTTGCCGGACGCTCCCATATGGAAGATAGAATTTGAGGTGTGACAAGTTTGGGGGGTGCACGCTTTGGCGAGGCAGCCGGAGCAAAGCGTGACACAGAAAAGAGTTGGTCCGAAGGGAGGGTCTCCCTTGAGAAGAGGTTGGGGCACCATTGTTCAATGGCTGCAAAGTCACTAGAAGGTGAGAAGAATTGCTCTTCTATACCGTCCTCAAAGGCGGGAGGGGAGTTGTCCTGGGGGGGGTTGAGGTGAACACACTGAACACTGAAAATTTATTGCATAACACTTGACATGTTCATTGCAATGTGAATTGTAAGTTATTGTCAAAAGGACTTATCGCTTGGAACTTATCTGATGCGACAAGATAATTGCAAGGCATGGGTTTAATAAGCACAGGGGAATGTCATAAAAAAAGTCTATTAACCTTCTTGACAAGCATGCACCCGCTAGCGCCCGACCGGAAATCACACTGCCAAAAGGCTGAGCACCTGCCAGCGCCCGGTAAAACATGTGGCAACAATGGCGCCGCCATGTTTCTCGTAGAAAAGGCAGTCTCGTGAGAACGTGACTTCCTTCTTCCTGTAGCCATTCACTTCCGTTTGCAAAAAACCATGAGTTGATATGTGCCGTAGTTCTCGAGTTACGAATTTTTAAAGTTTTGTGGTTGAAATGCTGTTTTTCACCATAGCTAACCTTGATTTCTGCCGTTCTATAATGAGATTTAGTAATGAAGATACTGTGATTTGTGGGATTTACGGCATAAGACTTAGTGACAGTGCTGGGTAATGAAGCTTACGGTGACCTAGATTTCGACTGGGATGAGGTTCCAGATATGATAAACAACGATTCGGAAGAAAGTTCTGAAGAAGATCCCCCCCCCCCCCCCGAGTAAATGGCTCATGTGACATTTTTCAAACTTATGATATAGCAACACACATGGAAAAAAGTTAAGCAACCCTAAATGAAACATACCGTCCCAGGTAACTGTGAGTATTAACATGGCACAAAATAGTAATTCTGACAAGACGGGTATTCCATAGAGATGATAAAACCAGCCAAGTGTGACAGCGAGTCTCTGGCTGCATGTGGCGTGCACGAGCATCACACCATCCGTGCACTCGCAAAAATGAAGTTTGGTCACTCCACAGAAACGTGCGTTTTTGAGTAAGTTTCTCACTGCACAGTCACTGTCCAACAAGATGGAACGAAGAAGAATGTCAGAAGGACAACGTTGGCAAATTATTGGCATGCATTCTACTGGTATGACCAGCAAAGCTATTGGACGTCAACTGGGATACCAAACGTCAGTAATCAGCCGATTGATAAGAAAACATGCTGAAACGAACACAGTGAATGACCGGCCACGATCAGGCAGACCACGTGTCACTACCCAGCGTGAAGACAGGGCGCTCCACCGACTGGTACGGCAACAGCGATTCGCAACTTCAACCACACTGAAACGGCAGTGGCTGCCAAATCGACCTCTGTCCACAAAAACCGTTAGAAATCGCTTGCAAGCTATAGGACTGAGGGCAAGAAGAGTCATCAAGCGTCCACACCTTACAGACAATCATAAGAGATTACGTTTGACCTGGTGTCTTGCCCGACAGCACTGGAACCTAAGGAACTGGAGGAAGATCCACTGGTCTGATGAAAGCCGCTTCTTACTGCATGTTACAGATGGCAGAGCGAGAGTATGGAGGCATCCCCAAACAGCCTATGCTGCAAGGAACATCAAACAAACTGTACCTTTCGGCGGAGGCTCCGTCATGGTGTGGGGATGCATCTCACACGACTGCAAGATGGACCTGGTGACCATTCGTGGCAACTTGACAGGAGATCGCTACACCCGGGAGGTACTGCAGCCAGCTGTTGTGCCTCATTTTGACGACCACCCACTAGCCACAAGACCTGTGTTCATGGATGACAATGCCCGGCCTCATCGTTTAAGAGCAGTCACAGCATACCTCCAGCAAGAGGCGGTGACAACATTACCATGGCCTGCCATGAGTCCGGACCTCAATCCGCTGGAGCATCTATGGGACTTGCTTGGCCGTCGAATACAGACACTGGACCCTCCTCTGCAAAATCTCCAGGAACTGGAAGCAGCATTGCATCGGGAGTGGCAGCAGATCACCTTTCAGCAGATCAGACGACTCACTGGAGGGATGAGACGAAGGATTCAGGCAGTCATCAATGTACAGGGAGGATACACCCGGTATTGATTTTTGTTTGCTGTTATGCTATCTGGACACTTTCATTGTTGTTTTCCTACCAAAATTAATTTCGGCATCAACTGGATGAAATTGTTATTTTCAAACTTAACCATGCCATGTTTTTGTTCAAAAATGGTGCACATCTTGGTTCACCATTTTGCAGTTGAATTATCAAACACTGAACCATATTTCTATTGTTTCGGTAATGGGACAGTGTCATACTTTCATGGAATAAAGACCATTTTGATTTACTTGAGTGTTGCTTTCATTTAAATAGTATTATATCTCGTCCTCAGCGATAAATGTGAGGGTTGCTTAACTTTTTTCCATGTGTATATATTCGTAGGAATTTTTTTTAATGATTTTCATTTCATTATTTCCTTTCCTCTCTTTTAAATTAATTTTTAAATGGGTAACCATGTTCAAATTACGGAGTTACTTATCTTGCCAATGGTTTTCGGCGTAACTAAGCTCAGGTAAGTGCATACTAAAGAGGGTTAAAAGCACTGTTACAAACAACTAAGATTAGGTTAGAAAGTCTAGCTAGTTCATGTAGACCTCTCCTTTTTATTGAACCTGCTGTAATCTTGCTATTCTGGATTTCCAAGCCAAGAACAAGAACTTACCCAGGTTGACCATAATTGTTTCATTGTCCGTTTTCAGCATATTATTTATCTGCTCTTCGATGTCAATTGACGGAGTGAGCGCCAGCCGAATCCCCTTCAGGTCGGTAACCGGAATGGTGGGGGGGATCGAAGATCGCCTGCACCAGCTTCCTGATCAGGCCATGACGGACCTGGTGGGTTACCCGATGTCCCGCGGGTCGATCCTCCCACCGGAGGAACGGGACCGTGGACGTTGCCCAAGTGGGGAACAGAATAAGTCCGATCCCCAATATCCTGTACCCCTAGGGGATAGTTTGCCAGTCGATTGGGGCGAATCGATCGGCATGGGACCGACTCAAGCAGGTCCGGATGTGTCGGGCTCTGCGCGCCAGACCCAGGGTTTTGCCCAGTTTGGTCCTGCCAGGGAGAGGGCTCCACCCTGTCACTGGAAAAATGGCGCTCCAAGTACACGGGTGGTGACTGCACCCGTGTGCTATAAAGGGGAGGATGATCGATCGAACGTCAGGTATGAAAGGCAACGTGACGCGCGAGCGATCGTAGCCTCTAACAGCTGTGATCAACGAGGGTTGGCGCAAGCCACAACAGAACAAAGCAAAAAGCAAAACACAAGCAATCTGCTAAAAAACTGAAGATAGGCGAGTCAGAGCAAGAACACCTGTCCGTTCGTGGTGGAAGGCCGTAGCTGAATGAGGAACAGGAAGTTTACACCGGCTTTCTGTCTAAAACGGAAATAGGGCAGGTGTCTTATTACTGCGTTAGCCACACACAAATTCGGCCTTCAGAGCTAACTAACTGCCGTAGCATGCTACTGTCTGACATGGTAGAGTATATGATGCCAAAATGTGATTTAATCTTTTGACTACTGCCTGAAATCATAAAACTTTTCGAAGGCACTTCATTCTTCAGTCCACGATGATTAAATCTATTTCTGCCAACAAACATTCAGTACTATAAACAGGTTAAAATGTCAAACATTCAAACATTCATTATTTCCCACTGAAGTGTCCCAGATTTCACACCTTTTCTGAGCTATGGCTATATGCCAAATTTTGCATCTAATTGGTTTTGATACAACAGTGTGTGTGTATGATTCACTTTAGAAACTACTATTTTTCATTGAAACCAGACAGTTTTTCAGCATTTTGTTATTATTATCTGAAGACCTTCAGCTATCAAGCTCTCCCTAGAGTTTCTTTCTACTGTTACTATTTGATTTGTACCTTGGTTCCAATGTTCTTTTTATAAGGCTTCAGTACAAAAACAGAGTTTTTAAAGGTCATCTAGAGAGGGGAAAAACCATGCTTTTTATAGAAGCATCCAGATTTGATCCATTGTTGGTCTTCAGGTGCCCCTGTATACAGTCCACACAGATATCAACACCTCATATTCTCTTATCAATTCACTGTCATCAAATGCATACTTGAAATACAGTATTTTCCCCCTGCAGCTCACCTATCAATTCAGCAGGTTTGTTCTGTCGCTGATTGATGAAGTATTCAAAACTCTCCTTCACAGCGTTCACAAATTTGGTGTTCTGGCTGAAGCAAATCTCAATGATGTTGTCAAGCTTGTCCTTGAAGTCTGCACATATGTTTACAGACACAACCAGATAATCTTCATCAAGAAAATAAATTTTACAATGCTGCAATAAACAAATAAGATCTGCATGTTCAGAACAGAACCATAAAAAAAAAGAGACTGGAGTAATCATCAAGGTGTGTAAATGTGTGCATGCGCATGTGCATATGCATGTATATGTGTGTGCGTGCATGTTTCTTTATATGAATGAATACATTCAAAATGCTGTACCTGTAATGTCTGAAACTGAACACACTGGGAATGGATAAATCTAATGTTTAATATTAAACAGGTAGGGCTTTAAGGCAGAATATCGCCACACTCACCCAAGAGATTCTGCACCATGTCTTTGTCTTTCTCTGCATCATTGGAAGGATTGATAACAATCAGACGACCAGTTTTCTGAAACATGTAAGTAAAGAAACTCTGCCATAGAGTTCTACCACTTTTCACAATTTTCTGAAAAACAAAAGAAAACTCATGTGTTTCTCAAAATATTCAGAAACCCCTTTAACCCTGTGACTCCCAAAACAATTTGTAATTTTGGGGAAAAAAACACCAACCTTACAAAATAAAATCACATAAATTTGAGTATTACTCTAAGGTATACAAAAGTATACATTTTATTGAAGGAAAATGAATAGAGAATATAATTATTATATGTTCCATGTTGACAGGATGAGATAACTCACAATCATGGGAAGATAACCAAAATCTTAAGAAAAAATAAACAAAATTTCTTTTTTTTTAAATCCATGAAAATTCAAGTCCTGTATATCATGGGTGGAAATGGTATTGAAATGTGCACAAATCTTTAGGACATAACAACCAAGTGCAATTATTTACTAAAAAAAAAAGCACACAGTGTCTTCAGGGATGCATTGAGTAATGCATATCAATGTCGGCTAGAGGCGTGACTTTTACTAACACTTCACCCATCATACAAATAAAAATTGGCAAAAAATTAACGTGTTAAAAAGTATGTAAAAATACTGAATATGTATATATATATATATATACATATTCTTGAAGGAAAATGACAACTTTTTCCTCTCCTACCACGTCCTCGACTACGCCCACTACCAGCACGACCACACACCCTACCGGTTGATGTACTTGGTAGGTCAATATCTTCTTCCCGGTAATTTGAATCACTTGATTCACCACATCCACATCACCTTCATTTTCTATCTCGCTTTCTATATCACTTTCGTCGTTGTTTATTTCACCTTCATACTGCGTTTCTAACACAATTCTCGCTTCGGCAGTAAATTTTCTGGCAGCCATGTTGATCTGCTTGACTAATTTTCACTTTACAAAACGCAAAAAAAGTGTCAAAATCGACCCAAAACTTGCTGAAAACTCGCTTCAAACACGCTGTATGGGAGCCGACATTTGCAAGGATGTAAACAATATCACGTGACCGGTCAGATAATCAATTATAAGATGAACACTGAACCGTGGCTATATCCGTGGCCGGGAGCAAAAGGATTAACTCTCTTTGTACTGGCAGCTTTTTCCCTTTACTTTTCCTCTGAACTGGACATTTGTAAGGGTTACTTTAAAAAAATTTTAAAAATTAAAAAATCGATAAGGACATAAAACTTTCAGAGCTGGTTAGAAACATATTGAGTATGCTGGGGTGAAAACATCAAACTTCCTACCTTCATCTTTCTTTTAGAACCTGGTGAAAAATATCTTTTTTTTCTTCAGCTGAGTTGACACAGGCAGATATGTCTAGTACATGTATCCAGGAAGCACAATGTCTTTGAAACAGTCGGTCACTCACAAAATAATCTAAGGATATTCCTTAGATTATTTTGTGAGTGACAGACTGTTTCAAATATTCCAAATATGATTTCTGATTCCTATTATAGCCTGTAGAGCACTTCAAGATCCACTGATGTTGACACTGACACAAACAAGAAAAAAAAGAACTTGTGATGTAAGTAAACCTTGTTCACAAGTAAAAGGTAGCACAGCTGGAACAACTCGAAAATCTTGATGCCAGTCTTGAATCATGAACCGCATAAACTATTCCTCTGTCATGGCCAGCACATTCTCTCCTCTTTGCTCGCCCTGTGCTGCACGATCATTTTCACCACCACCCTCTTCATTCTATCGCTCGTCTGAGTGCCGCCAGTTCGAGTTCAGAATCTGAACTTCTCTCACCTCCATTTTCAATTCTCCTCCACTTTCAACTCTCCTCATACCACCGGCGGTAGCTACCGCCAATGACGCTTCCTATACCTGAGAGCCAAAGGCAGTAGCTACCGCCAAGAAGTACACGGCACACACTAAGCTAATTTTAAAGCTGATGTCACTTCCCCTGGGCAGCCTAGAGCATGCGCACTTGAACTAAACATGTCTACTTCCTTTGTCTGCAATTTCAAGCACCACAACATCAATTCATTGGAAATTTTTCCTTTTTTTTTTTTTTGCAGTTTCCGTGATGGAGGTAAGCGAAGCGTTTCTAGCTGAAGTCTTTGGTGACTTAGGGAGTAATGACAAGTATTTTGAAGAATTTACAGTGGAGGAATGTTTTCAGGCGACAAAGAGAAGAGTGCTGAAAGAGAACATGTGGCTGAACTGATCGATTCCGATTTGGTAGAAGAAGGCGATGAAGTGACAGGCGACCCGAAAGTTTTATGTTACCCAACAATCACCACCATATACAACAGCAACAACATTACCACCAAAAACAAACATTATACACTTGAAATTAATGTCAGAACAATTTACATGCATTTCTGCATAATTTTACCAAATTCCATGGCAATTCAATTAGAATTGTATTTTCTGGAATTTTTTTGTAACGTAGGTGATAAAATTCTGAGTCAGTAAAAAAATACTTGGTTTCCATGTATAAAAACAGTACTAGAATACTTGGCGTGAGAAGAATTAAATAAAAATCTTCATTACTGTCCTCAAAAGTCTTCCTCAATGTCTGAACCTTCAGTCTGAGGTAATTCTAACACTTCTAATGCTGCGAAACGCTAACTACAATGACTTCTCTCCTGGCTTTGCTGTCGAATAGAGATGCCATTGTTGACATGCACTGAACACATGGACGGTGACTTGCAAAAACACCCTGTGACTCGCTCGCCTGGCGACAATTTCTGCAACCAGTGGTTGCTTTTGAAAGCGGAAAGGTAAATGAATATTCTAATTAGATTAACATGTCATCTGCGAGGCGGGTGCCAGCCCGAATATTCAAATCGTACAGAAGCCCTGATCAGGGCCCTTCATCTGAAATCTGTGTGCTACTTGGGGCGCCGACCAGAGATTTATAAGAAAAATTATAATGCCACCAAAGGAAAGAAACAAACAATAAGACAAACATGATAGAAACAAACAAATAAGACAAACATGATGCATTTAAACCTTTTTGGTCTTCTTCAGCCTAGACAGATATAATTCAAGACACTGAAAACAAAGTGTTGAATGGCAATCTTGCGTCCAATTCAATGAGATAAAGTGATAGCTCGTTCTTCATTTTCGTTGTCCTGAGTGTTATCTTGCCTGAAGAAGACCCAAGAGGTCAAAATGTGTTGTGTACTTAAAAAGTACTTAAACATTTTTTGTTAAAGATCTGACTTTTGGTAACCTGAGCACCCTTGA
Source organism: Conus ventricosus (assembly GCA_018398815.1). Classification (NCBI taxonomy): domain Eukaryota; kingdom Metazoa; phylum Mollusca; class Gastropoda; order Neogastropoda; family Conidae; genus Conus; species Conus ventricosus. Next base: position 66,913,815 of record CM031613.1, read on the forward strand.
GGCGTTTCATTTTAAACACCCAGATGAATCTTTAGTTTAAGCCTTTCTTCAGCCAGCAGTAAGCGGAATGCGGGTGGCCTGTAAATTAGTAAAAGGAAAATTATCCTTCATCTACCTACACTGTTTGTGAGTATAATTGTCAAACACATTGGTGTGCGTGTTACTGTGACAAAACCATACCAATACACAAGCATCTTGCCATTTTACCCACTTTCATAGCTCCACAGGACAAAGAAGTTTCCTAGCCTACAGAAAAAAACCCAAAAAAATCTAGGCAGGTATAAATAGGACAAAACTTTAAACTAAAGACAAGGAGCACATGCAGAAAGATGGAACACAAAAAATGAGAAAGAATGAGACAATCAGACTCTAAGGAAGGCTCACTCTTCTTCATGACTCTTGAAGCTACCAAAGGAAACCCACTGCGATCATGTATTGACCAGCAAAATTAAAGTTCAATAAACATGAAACATTTGTTTAAGGGAAAACACATTACCCAGGGATGTAAGATGGAGAAAACAAGAGTGAAGAAAAAGGGGCTTAAATCTGGAGTGTACCTTGATGTAAGCGCTAAAAGATGTCACCAGCTCTTTCAGCCCCTCTTTGACTCTTGAGAACAACTGATACAACAGTGTCAGATCCATGATGCGGTTTTCATCCAGCAGCTGATCTAAGCCTGCACAAACATGTGAATGAATTCATTAAAATGCATACAATATCGTGGACTGTGTCGCAGTAAAAGAACCTGCACACGAAAAAGGCATACCCGAAGGTGCAAGTGCTATTGGAAAACAGTATTCTGGATAACCCTAGCACCTTTAGGTGTATCTTTTTCTTGTGCAGGTTCTTATACTGCTACACAATCCACACAGTCAAGTTTCATATTTTAATCATGAAAGCTTAGCCATGATAGCTGCCACACCTACACACACAAAAATTACAAAACAAAAGTTAGGCCATGAGGGAAATAAATCCTGAAAAAAAAACATATTAACAATTGATTATGACATGACAACTGAGCTAGCATCTTAAGACATTTAAAATCAGGTACATCTAAAATCTGGTGGTGTTCTGAGCACAAGCCACTCCTCCCTTTGATTTTTCAGCCTCAGGTAACAGCCTTACTAAGATATAAACGGAAAAAATTTGAAAGCAAAAAAAAAGAAGCCTAACAAACACTGTAGAATGGACCACCAGTATCCTTTCTGGACTATGTGTACAATTTTCATAATCCAAGTACAGTTTTCAGTACACAATTGCCAGATAACAAAAAAAAAACAACAACAAAGAAACAAAACGATCGTCATGTCATAAACTACTATCTGAAGAAACGATTTACAACAACTTCCACAACAAAGGCAGGAGAATGGTCCATAACGGCAGACACAGTCTGACACCAATAAGTGAAAGCAATAGTGGAGATGGGGTAAATTTGGCGGGAAAGGGGTGGGGGGGGGGGGGGGGGGGGGGGAGGAGTAAAAATGCTGTGTTAGTCTCTTATACTCTACTTGGCTTATAATTCTCATCAGCCATATCAACCTTGGTGAGTGTGGACATTACACTTTAAGTAACTTCCTAACTCATTAATAGACTATTTGAAGTTCCATCATCATGAACACGGGATCAGCCATCATATCTGAACCCCCCCCCCCCCCCACCCCCCCCCCCCCCCCCCCCCCCCCCCCCCCCTCTCCACCTTTTCTGAATACACATTCATCTTTATCATCTGACACTCTGACTCAGAAGTACTTGGCCAATCTTTCTGAAGATTTGTAGGTATGTTCATTATGGGTCACGAATAATGCCAGATGTTTTAGGTTACCGTTATAGCCATTACTAACGGCTGTAACGGTTTTTCTTCTTCATGGAATATCTCAGAAAGTACTTGCCGATCTTTGCGAAAATTAGCAGGTATGTTATTTATGGGTCACGGACGATGCCCGATGTTTTAGTGTACCGTTATAGCCCTTACTAACGGCTGTAATGGTTTTTCTTCTTTATGGAATATCTCAGAAAGTACTTGGCTGATCTTTGTGAAAATTAGCAGGTATGTTCACTATCGGTAATGGATGATGCCCGACGTTTTAGTTTACGGTAACTTATAGCCGTTACTGACGGTTATAACTGCTCATAACGGTTTTTCTTCTTCATGGATGTCTCAGAAAGCACTTTGTCGATCTTTCTGAAAATTTGTAGGTTTGTTCATTATGGGTCACGGATGATACCCAATGTTTTAGTTTACTGTTATAGCCATTACTAACGGCTATTACCGCCCATAACGGTTTTTCTTTTTTATGGAATGTCTCAGAAAGTGCTAGGCGATCTTTCTGAAAATTTGTAGGTATGTTCATTATGGGTCACGGATGATGCCCGACATTTTAGTTTACCGTTATAGCTGTTACTAATGGCTATAACGACCTATAACGGTTTTTCTTTTTTATAAGACTCAAACAAGTAAAACGCGGTAACGTCGTTGTACAAAGCAAATTTTCGGTTTATTACAAACTTCTTCAGGCTAAAAGGTTGGCCAACTGAACACGCACACACACACAGACATCCAAGTCCCTGTCACATAAAACAGAAGCTGAATTAAGTTCAAAAAGAATTAAAATCACTTGCACGAACATATCGTTGGAGAGGCAGTGGAAAACATGTCAGTGTGCTCACACACACCACACACACACACATGTACGGAATATCTCAGAAAGTATGTGGCCGATCTTTCTGAAAATTTGTAGGTATGTTCATTATGGGTCACGGATGATGCCCGATGTTTTACTTTACAGTTATAGCCGTTACTAACGGCTATAACAGCCCCTAACAGTTTTTCTTCTTCATGGAAGATCTTAGAAAGTATGTGGCCGATATTTCTGAAAATTTGTAGGTATGTTCATTATGGGTCACGGATGATGCCCGATGTTTAAGTTTACCGTTAGAGCCGTTACTAATGGCCCATAATGGTTTTCTTCTCTATGGAAAATTTCAGAAAGCTCTCGGCCGATCTTTCTGAAAATTTTAAGTATGTTCATTATAGGTCACAGATGATGGCCGATGTTTAAGAGAATAGCCATTACTAACGGTTACACCAGCCCAAGACAGTTTTTCCTTTTTATGGAATATCTCACATGTATTCAGGATAAACTGGGAGTACGTTTATATGCTTTGCAACTTGTTCTTTGTTACTTTTGTATTTCAAACAAGGTACAGTTTTCCATGGCTCTTAGTAACCGTAATGCAGTGGAACTCCCCTATTCCAGCCTTCCTTCTTACAACTCCCTCCCTGATGTGACCTGGATGAATATGTCCAGCCTACTTCACAATATGACAACTAACTTACAACCAACCAATATGGCCTATTCAAGAAATATCAGCTAATCAATTGCCAAAAAGTAGCAAAAATAGCGTTGTAACTATATGCTTAGTGTCTAAAGATCATTTTTCGAAATAAATACTGTTAAACACCCCACCCCCCCCCCGCGGCACTTCCACCCTTTCAATAAAAATGTTGTCATCATAACAAAAAAGAAAGGTGCTGACTAGGAAGAGCACATCAAAGCACAGTGTAATCCAAAAAAATACAAAAGGTGAAAGCGTAACTTTGATTGCTAAATCACTTGAAGCAGGAAAGACTCAGATTCAAAACACAATTACAAGTAAACAGTGGAAGTAGTAAGGAAAGTAAAACTATCCCATATTTAATAAAGATATGTAAACATGGGCACTGATGGAACCAGTTCAGTTGTTGTTTTGAAAAGCTCCCTTCTATGTCGACCCCCTGTGATTGACACTCCATGATCAGCTCTGTCTGTGGAGTGAAAAAGAATGTGATGAAGACAAAGATGAGCTTCTTAACTAAGACTGTTATTCAGTGAAGCTAGACGAAAAGCATTTTCCAAGCAAACACCTAGTTCAAAGGCCCACATTTGAGCAAAGGTCACTGACTGATGCTGAATATTTTTCACATACTGTTGTAACAACACAAACTTTACTGGATTTTTTTCTTCCGTACATGTAGGTTGTCTAATAAATATATTGTGGTAATTTGATTTTTGTCACATTCTTGGCTATCCCTCTGACTCTCCCTTCTTCCGCTCTTATCAAACAGCATGTGTCTGAAAGCTGTGTCGCTGTGGCCAGTAAATGGTTGGTTGGATTTAACTATTGCATAGCTACCAACCTTGTGGAGTTGATATTTGGGAACCAGGAGATTAAGGAAGTTGGTGGAGCAAAGAGGGGACAGTTCAGCTTTTGACTGAAACCATTTCTAACTCCCTTATCTTTTGATACAGTTGACCGAGGTGAGATTTAGAAAGACAATGGTATTCCATACATATAATTGCCAAAATCCATGGAACATCATTTGGACATTATTCTGCAATACTTCACCATCCCTAAAATGACCCAAGCCCTACATTTTCAAACAAAATTTTGAAATTCTGGATTTTTCACTTCATTCAAGATTTCAGGAAAACACTTGTAACTAATTTCTACAATCTTAACACAGATAACCGATCAATATGATCTGCATTCAAGATTTCAGGAAAACACTTGTAACTAATTTCTACAATCTTAATACAGATAACGGATCAATATGATCTGCTATCAGACTGGATTCCAGCTATCAACCAACCACTACTGACCTTTCTGCAGAATCTGTGTCAAGTGCTGCTCTAGAAGCTGCTTCTCCACACAGCTCACAAGAGGTTTCCTGATGAGACATAAGCACATAAACATTCAAAGCAGTCATGTTATCTGTGTCATATGTCTGACAACATTTACCCCAGCTGAGGACAAGACAAATGTACAAATCTTTGAGTAAATTACTAAGGTTACTAGAATGCCAAATGAATGGAACAAACAAGTGAGTATACATCTGTGGTGTGTTTCAACCAAATAACCTAACTTTTTTTTTCTTTAACAGACTGGCTTGGAATGAGAGGATTGTAATACAGAAACAGTTACTGAATGCCATGTTCAAAACTATTTTGCAAAGCCTCAGAGAAACAAGCCAATGACTGACCGATTCTTTGTTCAGAAAACAGCTTGAACCAGCTGCCATGGCACAGTGGTATGCATTGCTGGTTAGCAGGCAATAAAGTCATGAGTTCAAGTCCATCAGAAGCATTTCTCTGGGAGCATTTTTCAACCATCACCAAGTCTGTTTCATACACTTAATGGATTCCATCTCCCAGTGTAATACTCAAATTTTGAGACAACGGCAAATGTCTGTATCTCTTGGACCTGAAGGGTACAGTATCTGTCATGCAATTCAAATCAGAATGGATCTCCAAAGCAACATTCTCATTGTCCTTATCCTCAGTGTTTATCACATAAAACAGTCTTGCATTCTGTGGTCCTTCATGCCCTGCTCAAGTGGTGACCTGGTTTTGCTTTCGTCTTGATGCTCATGCCTGTGGTGAGTTGATGTCGTGCTAGTCTGTAAGATCATGCAGATTGTTGTTCAATAGAAGCGATTGTGTCCTCTGAAAAGCAGCACTACACACATGCAGGCTCTGCAACTGATCAGTTACTTCTGTAAGTAGGCAGTTCTATATGGTATCTGGTGTATGTTAGACAACAGTGTACCCTATCACAGACACTTAGCAGCAGTGTGTTCTCCTCTTGTTACCACCTTGATACTAATTATTTCTTGTAGTTCTTATACACAGCCTTGATGTGGCCTTTGTGGTCGGCTGGGCTATAAGCAACATTATTTGTAGTTCTATACTGCTTGGGTTGCAACAGGACAAACTCAATGTAGCTGTGCATGGAACTGTCAGTATTTAATTAGCCTCATGCGAGTAAAAACACTTCAGTTTATAGATGAAATGACAGTAAAAACCAATAAATAAATAAAATAAACAAACAAATGGGGGGGGGGGGGGGGGGGGGGGGGGGGTTGAACCCTATGGATCAAATGCTTCAGCCAAAATGAAAACTGGGGGTCAAATACTGATCTGAATTAGAATGGACATGCACCAGCATGAGAACAACAATGATGGGCTTCATGTGGGCATGTACATAAACTTGAATGCCAAAATGCACAGTTGTGATCATGTTGCACACTTTAGTTACACCACTGAAATCAGAAAGGTTTCAGCAAGATTTTCACCTCAGTTGTCTGGATTAGGAACAAAAAATAACTTCAATGGCTCATTTTAGCCAAGACAAATTGATCAGGCTTGCAATAGGTTTGAAATGCAGTGATCATTATTTCCTAAAATTAAGGGGTTCAGACTCGGTATGAAAAAACTCACTTCCAAATTTTCAGGGGGTCACAAAAACATTTAGGGGGTCACATTAATAACTGCTAGAAAAATGTAGTGAACACACACACAACCACACACACAACATATGAGCATGCTCTCACTGGCTCACACACATATAATGCACACAGAGAAAGAGATAGAAATACATTATAAAAGAGGTGTTACAACAGAGATAGAATACATCAGAAAAGGTGTTTACAATAAAGTTAATAAAACATTCTAGACAGTGCTAAATATTATCTATTCATATGTTCTTGTGTTCTTATATGGTCTTATGTTTTCAAAGTGTTTATCAAATAACATAAGTAAATGTGAGCACCTACACAATCAGGATTTTTAACAGTGAACTTGATTTGTGGAATGTCCTATTCCATTATCATCATTGAATTTCCACTACAGGAGCCTTTTCCTTCAATGTTGAAATAGTTATTGTATGACCAAATTCCAATCGCCATGCAATGATCGTTGGAAGCCCAGTGGAACCTACAAAGGAACTGTAGACTGGCCATTCTTGCTCTGTGAGCAACACATTTGTACGTTCCAGAACGGAAGCCATTCTATTATCCGAAACTGATAAGATAAGATAATGTTGCTTATAGCCCAGCGACACAGAGGGCCACATCAGGGCTGTCACCACGTTAAAATCAACTCACCAGTCATTTGAAAGAAAAAAAAAAAAAAAAAAAAAACACTTTCACACATCGCATTAAATGACATCGTCTAGAAACGCACCAGAAATTGCATTAAAAATCCTTCTTCCGTAAAATCTTAATCAGATGAAAAATGTTAATCTCTTTCAAAAACCCAAGGTCACATCAGGCGGGACATCCCTGAACAGGATCTTCATGGACTCCGCTGTAAAATGTTTGTGTCTCACATCGTGCAAGTCCCAACACTCTAAAAGAACATGTTTCATTGTGAGTGGCGCATGACACGGAATACACCACGGAGCTTCTTCACTCTTTAAAAGGTAAGCATGGGTAAAATACGAATGGCGGTGTGCAGCCGGCACAGAACCGTTTCTCTTTACGACCTCCCGACGAAGATGGGAGGAAGTCCTTAAGGTTTGGACGGATCTGAAAGAGTTTGTTATTCGTCTGTGTGTTCAATCCTCCTGCCAGAGGTCTCTCACATAATCGTTAATTTTGGGTTTCACATCTGAGCAGGGGATATAAATGTTGGACAGTTTCTCTCTTGTGGCGTTCTTGGCTAACGGATCAACCATTTCGTTCCGCCGATGCCAACATGACCAGGAACCCAAGCAGAGTAATGTTGTAACCGTCCGCTTTCAACTTGCTAAAAAGTTCAAAGAAATGCAAAAGTTCTGGATGCTGAAGGTTGCGGCCAGCTATGGCTTCCAAAGCTGACAGCGAATCCGACAGAACCAGAAAGTCCTCTTTGAAGAATGTGAGATTATCTTCAAAGCCAGTACCAGAGCAGTAAGTTCAGCAGAATAGACAGAAGCATCGGAATGGATATGTTCCAACAGTATCTGAGAAGGAGCCCCAGGGCAGTAGGCTGCACAGGCCACTCCATCCTAGACTTGGAACCATCAGTGAAACTTTTTGATAGGATGGGAATTTCGAACAGAGGTCAGCATACAATGCCTTGTACGCCAGAGAGCTGGTAGATCTTGCGAAAAGCTGCAAGATCGAAACGAATCTCTGGTGTGAAAAAGGTCCACGGAGGTTGATCCGGAAACTTGGAAAAAATCGGAAACTACTCCCAGGTTTAGACCTGCATTCCGCACGTGAGGCTGCATACGAAGACCAAACAGCGGAATACATTTAGGGTTGTTTTCAAACTTACTTTGGAATGGAGGGTCAAGACACAGTCATTAGGCAGGATTTCTGCGGTTCTGAGAACAGTCGGATATAATAATTTAAAGACAGTTTCAGCCTGCGGTTGGACAATGAAGGTTCGCCGCCTCTGCGTTACAGGCTGTACACAGGGGTGGTGCGGAACGCTCCAAGACAGAGACGAAGCCCTTGATGGTGGATAGGGTCCAAGAGTTTGAGGTAAGAGGGTCTTGCGGAGCCGTAGACAGCACAACCGTAGTCCAGTTTGGAACGGACCAAGGCTCTGTAGAGGTGCAGCAAAGTTTTCTTATCAGCGCCCCAGTCAGTGTGCGCTACGACCCGCAGAATTATTCAGAGCTTTTGGCAAGAAGTTTTGAGGTTTTTGATGTGGCTGAGAAAGTTGAGTTTCTGGTCAAAATGACTCCAGAAATTTGGCCTCTTTAACAGCTGGAATGGAAGATTTCCCTACTTGAAGTTCAGGATCTGGGAAAAACTGACGGAAATTATGGAAGTGAATACACTGTGTCTTTGTTGGAGAAAAGGTGAAAACCGTTTTCATCCGCCCATCGATGGATTTTATCTACGCAAAGCTGGAGCTGCGTGGACACTCGGGGTACAGGCTTCCAGTTGCGTAGACAGCGAAATCATCACAAACAATGAGCAGTCTGAACCCTGCTGAACTGATTTCACAATGTTGTTGATTTTAATTACTAAAGAGGGCAGGAGACAGTATGCTCCCCTGGGGAACACCAACTCCTGCTCGTGGACATCAGAGGAGTGGTGCCAACCGGACCTGAAAATGTCGTTCTGCCAAAAAATGTTGAATAAAAAGCGGAAGATGACTCGAAAACCCAGATCGTGGAGATCATGAAGTATCCCCGACTTCCAGGTGGTATCGTAGGCCTTCTCCAAATCAAAAAAATTGCCACTGCATGCTGTTTGTTCAGAAAGGCGTTCCTAAGTGTAGATTCCAGACGAATCAAATGGTCAACTGTACTCCGATGTTTGCGGAAACCACACTGTTCTTTCGCCAAAAGGCCATCGGTTTCGAGTTTCCACATGAGCCTTAGCATTGACCATTTTTTCCATCAATTTACAGACACAGCTGGTCAAGCTATGGACGGTAATTAGATGATTAGAAAGATCTTTTCCAGGTTTGGGGATGGGAATAATGAGGGCTTTCCGCCAAGAGGGTGGAAAAAAAACCTGTAGTCCACATGGTTGTATACCTGTAACAGGATGTTCAGATAAGAGATAAGAAATAGATAATGTTGCTTATAGCCCAGCCGACCGCAAAGGGCCATATCAGGGCTGTACCACGTTAAAATCAACTCACCCAGTCATTTAAAAAAAAAAAAAAAAAAAAAAAAAAAACCCTTTCACACATCTTGTTAAATGACATCGTCTACAAACGCACCAGAAACTTTGTTAAAAATCTTTCTGCCGTAAAATCTTAAATCAGATGAAAAATGTTAATCTCTCTCAAAAACTCGGGATCACATCAGGCGGAACATCCCTGAACAGGATCTTCATGGACTCGCCGTAAAATGTTTGTGTCTCACATCGTGCAAGTCCCAACACTCTAAAAGAACATGTTTCATTGTGAGTGGCGCATGACCATGGAATGCACCACGGAGCTTCTTCACTCTTTAAAGGTAGGAATGGGTAAAATACGAATGGCCGGTGTGCAGCCGGGCACAGAACGTTTCCTCTTTACGATCTCCCGACGTAGATGGAGGAAGTCCTTAAGGTTTGGACGGATCTGAAAAAGTTTGTTACTAGTCTGTGTGTTCAATCTCCTGCCAGAGGTCTCTCACATAATCGTTAATTTTGGGTTTCACGTCTGAGCAGGGGATATAAATGTTGGACAGTTTCTCTCTTGTGGCGTTCTTGGCTAAACGATCAACCATTTCGTTCCCGCCGATGCCAACATGACCAGGAACCCAAGCAAGAGTAATGTTGTAACCGTCCGCTTTCAACTTGCTAAAAAGTTCGAAGAAATGTAAAAGTTCTGGATTGCTGAAGGTTGCGGCCAGCTATGGCCTCCAAAGCTGACAGCGAATCTGACAGAACAGAAAGTCCCTCTTTGAAGAATGTGAGATTATCTTCAAAGCCAGTACCAGAGCAGTAAGTTCAGCAGAATAGACAGAAGCATCGGAATGAATATGTTCCAATAGTATCTGAGGAAGGAGCCCCCAGGGCAATAGGCTGCACGGCCACTCCATCTTCAGACTTGGAACCGTCAGTGAAAACTTTTTGACAGGATGGAAATTTCGAACAGAGCTCAGACCTTCTTGGGAAGATGTTTCAATAGTTGATAATGAATGTCATCTATACTGGAGAGGAATCGCTGCAAGAAAGTAAGGCAGATTTCAGCTCGTTTAACGTGAAGGGGAAGATTGTAGTCTTCCGTGTTGTCGGATGAAAAGTTGCAGGGTGATTTTTCTTAAGGGCTTTGTTTTTGACAAAAGTGACTGATTTGTTAGAAGAGGAGGAATTCTTTTCAATGGTTGAAGCAAGCAGATTAGCAACTGCTTTTTTGTTTGTTATTAAAGAGTCCGAAAAACTTGAGATGGTTCACAGTGGGACAGGTGTTCTTCCCTTTGATTTTCTTAATGATGTTCCACACTTTTTTCTTGGAAGTTTTCGATGTCAGCCTGGAGCAGAAACTTCTCCAGGACGCAGTTTACTGATTTTAAAAGTGTGTCTCGATTTGGCACGGAGTTTTTGATGGGCTCGAGCGTTGGGACCGAAGGTCGATGGTATACCTGACGCTGAGCTCGTTTTCGGACTTTGGAAATTTGTTGGCAATCTGAATCAAACCAGGGTGTTTTTGGCATTTGAAGTTTATCGGAAGACACTGGAATACAGGCTTTAGCACATTTAATCATAGTATTAGTCAGAGATTCTGCTCTGAGAAATCAGTGTCCTGGAACTCCTTAGAAACAGTGGCTGCAAATTAGATCCAGTTTGCTTTCTTATAATTTAGATGCTGAGAGACAGAGACGTGTTCAGTTAATACAGGGTTGTAGGAAGGACAGGGAAATGGTCACTTCCGTGCAGATCGTCATGGACAGACCACTCATAGTCCAGGACCAGCGAGGGGTCACAGACCGACAAATCTAAACACGAAAGTGAACCTGTGGAAGAGTGGAGGTAAGTTGCAGATCCGTCGTTCAGACAACACAAATCCAAGTCTGAAAGGACATCCTCAATCAGCAGACCTCTGGGTGACGTACCGGCACTACCCAAAGAGGATTGTGACCGTTAAAGTCACCCAACAGCAAAAAAGGTCGAGGAAGTTCTCCTATCAGACTGACAAGGTCCTGACGACAAACCGGGACAGAAGGTGGGGAGATAAAGAGAACAGATTGTCACAGTCTTGTGGAGGGTGACTCTCGCAGCTACAGCCTGAAGGGAGGGGTAGACAGAGCGACAGGACTATACAGCAGAGTTTTGTGTATGAGAAGGGCAAACACCGCCGACAGTCCTAACGTAGATGGTTGTGCAGGTTTTGAAAGATATTAAAGCCAGAAAGAGTAAAGGTCTTCTGGCTTTGAATTTGAGTTTCCTGAAGAGCACGACGGAAGGTTTTAGAGATTGACACAGAAGCTGCAGCTCCTCGAAGTTGGAATTTAGACACGGATATTCAATGGAATATTGTACTATCCATGGTGCAGAGGCGAAAAGGACAGAAATCAGGTCATCTCCTCTTCAACGTCCGCATCTAATGGAGCGAATTTATTAGTTAGTTTCACTGGACTGTGGTGGTCTTTGGACCTGCTGGCAGACTTGCCCGCAGGTGACAAAGGCCTGGAGTTTGGAGATGGTGGAGGTCTGGATTTGGGAGATGGTGGAGGTTTCTTCCTCATCTCCACCATCTCCACACTGGGTTGAACTCCCTTGCCCGCAGGGCACTGGACAGAGGAATTCGAGTTGAGGGTGTGGTTTTTTAATCTGCCCAGCAGCAGATGTTGTAGACTGCTGGGCAGTCTGAGGGGGTGGCGGGATTTTTTGCCTCCACCAGGGGCTTTCACTGTGGGTTGGGAGGTGGTGGACCTGCTTCCACCGAGCTGACAGTTCTTCCTTGCAGTGTCTTATCCGAACTGGTCATGTTGCATAGATCATTCAACTTTTGTTCCATCACTGGATTATCACCCATGAGCCACAGCTGAACTGTTGGATTTTGATTCTAAAAAGCCGAAATTCTACTGTTTCCATGCTTTTCCCACTTAGCTGAATCATGTGATCCTGTGGTCCAATCATAAACTGGATAGGCCTGGTCTATTTTGACAACTCTTGTTGGTTTTCAGTACAGAAGAGTTTGCAAGTGGAAGTGTTCATCGATTCAGAACATTCCAAAACATCGAAGAAATTTGCGTTTTAACTTTAATGGTGGGGGATAAGACGAGAGCCCTTTTGCGTGATGCGCTGCTCAGAGTTGTAATACATACAGGAGAAAATCAGTGCGTCACGGTAAATTTTTGGTATGCTTTTGTGACACACTGGCCTGAATTCCAGTGCGTCAGATGGGAAGTTTACGCATCAGAGACGCACATTTGTGCGTAAGAATTATCACTGCAATGGTTGCCAATGTTGTCATAATAAACTCATCACTTCCATGACATGCAAACCATTAGATCCAACAGCCAAAAATATGCATCTCAACATTCCTTGAAAAACAATATCATTGCAAAGTATGATATAATCATAAAATACAATCGCTGTCTCCATAGCCTTTGATAAATTGTCATTTAGTTTAAAGCTGAAGTATTTCTATGCACCTGACAAAATGATAAATCTTCCAAGTTTGAAAGCTAGTCAGATTCTACTTAATTCATACATAATGTTGAAAATGTGTACTCTGAATCTGTACATCTTTTGGAATAAATAAGTTCAAGATATAAACATATATGGTTACTGTGTAATAAAGTGTCAATCTTGAAATATATCCCACTTTTGCACTATGCCAAATACCATGACGTGGAAACTTCAAAGCTCTGAAGCATGGCAAATATAACCAACATACTGCTTGTTTCAATCTGGACAGAATATCCAGATTATATGCAAACACTTTTTCTTCCCAACCTGCTTCATTAAAACATTCAGAAAGATAAGATAATGTTGCTTATAGCCCAGCCGACCGCAAAGGGCCACATCAGGGCTGTCACCACGTTAAAATCAATCACCAGTCATTTAAAAAAAAAAAAAAAAAAAAAAAAAAACCTTTCACACATCTCGTTAAATGACATCGTCTACAAACGCACCAGAATTGCATTAAAAATCTTTTCTGCCGTTAAAATCTTAAATCAGATGAAAAATGTTAATCTCTCTCAAAAACTCAAGGATCACATCAGGCGGGACATCCCTGAACAGGATCTTCATGGACTCCGCCGTTAAAATGTTTGTGTCTCACATCGTGCAAGTCCCAACACTCTAAAAGAACATGTTTCATTGTGAGTGGCGCATGACACGGAATACACCACGGAGCTTCTTCACTCTTTAAAAGGTAGGAATGGGGTAAAATACGAATGGCCGGTGTGCAGCCGGCACAGAACCGTTTCCTCTTTACGACCTCCCGACGAAGATGGGAGGAAGTCCTTAAGGTTTGGACGGATCTGAAAGAGTTTGTTATTCGTCTGTGTGTTCCAATCCTCCTGCCAGAGGTCTCTCACATAATCGTTAATTTTGGGTTTCACATCTGAGCAGGGGATATAAGTGTTGGACAGTTTCTCTTGTGGCGTTCTTGGCTAACGATCAACCATTTCGTTCCCGCGATGCAACATGACCAGGAACCAAGCAAGAGTAATGTTGTAACCGTCCGCTTTCAACTTGCTAAAAAGTTCAAAGAAATGCAAAGTTCTGGATGCTGAAGGTTGCGGCCAGCTATGGCTTCCAAAGCTGACAGCGAATCCAACAGAACCAGAAAGTCCCTCTTTGAAGAATGTGAGATTATCTTCAAAGCCAGTACCAGAGCAGTAAGTTCAGCAGAATAGACAGAAGCATCGGAATGGTATGTTCCAACGTATTGAGAAGGAGCCCAGGGCAATAGGCTGCACAGGCCACTCCATCTTCAGACTTGGAACCGTCAGTAAAAACTTTTTTACAGGATGGGAATTTCAAACAGAGGTCAGCATACAAATGCCTTGTACGCCAGAGAGCTGGTAGACTCTTTGCGAAAAGCTGCGAGGTCGAAACAAATCTCTGGTGTGAAAAAAGGTCCACGGAGGTTGATCCGGAAACTTGGAAAAATCCGACACAACTCCTAGGTCTAGACCTGCATTCCGCACGTGAGGCCGCATACGAAGACCAAACGGCGGATTACATTTGGGTTGTTTCAAACTTACTTGGAACGGAGGGTCAAAGACACAGTCATAGGCAGGATTCTGCGGTTCTGAGAACAGTCGGATATAATAATTCAAAGACAGTTTCAGCCTGCGGTTGGACAGTGAAGGTTCACTGCCTCTGCGTACAGGCTGTACACAGGGGTGGTGCGGAACGCTCCAAGACAGAGACGAAGCCCTTGATGGTGGATAGGGTCCAGAGTTTGAGGTAAGATGATCTTGCGGAGCCGTACACAGCACAACCGTAGTCCAGTTTGGACCGGACCAGGGCTCTGTAGAGGTGCAACAAAGTTTTCTTATCAGCGCCCCAGTCGGTGTGCGCTACGACCCGCAGAATATTCAGTGCTTTCTGGCAAGCAGTTTTGAGGTTTTTAATATGGCTGAGAAAGTTAAGTTTTTGGTCAAAAATGACTCCCAGAAATTTGGCCTCTTTAACAGCTGGAATGGGAGATTTCCTACTTGAAGTTCAGGACTGGAAAAAACTGACGGAAATTATGGAAGTGAATACACTGGGTTTTTGAAGCAGAAAAGGTGAGAAAACCGTTTTCATCCGCCCATCGATGGATTTTATCTACGCAAAGTGGAGCCTGCGCTGGACACTCGGGTACAGGCTTCCAGTTGCGTAGACAGCGAAATCATCCACAAACAATGAGCAGTCTGAACCACTGCATGCTGTTTGTTCAGAAAGGCGTTCCTAAGTGTAGATTCCAGACGAATCAAATGGTCAACTGTACTCCGATGCTTGCGGAAACCACACTGTTCTTTCGCCAAAAGGCCATCGGTTCGAGTTTCCACATGAGCCTAGCATTGACCATTTTTTCCATCAATTTACAGACACAGCTGGTCAAAGCTATGGGACGGTAATTAGATGGATTAGAAAGATCTTTTCAGGTTTGGGATGGGAATAATGAGGGCTTTCCGCCAAGAGGGTGGAAAGCAACCTGTAGTCCACACATGGTTGTATACCTGTAACAGGATGTTCAGACCTTCTTGCGGAAGATGTTTCAATAGTTGATAATGATGTCATCTATACCTGGAGAGGAATCGCTGCAAGAGAGTAAGGCAGATTTCAGCTCGTTTAATGTAAAAGGGGAAGATTGTAGTCTTCCATGTTGTCGGATGAAAAGTTGCAGGGTGATTTTTCTTTTAGGGCTTTGTTTTTGACAAAAGTGACTGATTTATTAGAAGAGGAGGATTCTTTTCTATGGTAGAAGCAAGCAGATTAGCAACTGCTTTCTTCTCTGTTATTAAAGAATCTGAAAACTTGAGAGGTTCACAGTGGGACAGGTGTTCTTCCCTTTGATTTTCTTAATGATGTTCCACACTTTTTTCTTAGAAGTTTTTGATGTCACCCTGGAGCAGAAGCTTCTCCAGGACCGACGTTTACTGATTTTAAAAGTGTGTCTCGATTTGGCACGGAGTTTTTGATGGGCTCGAGCGTTGGGGACCCGAAGGTCGTTGGTATACCTGACGCTGAGCCGTTTTCTAACTTTGGAAATTTGTTGGCATTCTGAATCGAACCAGGGTGTTTTTGGCATTTGAAGTTTATTGGAAGACACTGGAATACAGGTCTTAGCACATTTAATCATAGTGTTAGTCAGTGATTCAGCTGGGTCAGGACTCTGAAAAAAATCAGTGTCCTGGAAACTCCTTAGAAACAGTGGCTGCAAATAGATCCCAGTTTGCTTTCTTATAATTTAAATGCTGAGAGACAGAGACGTGTTCAGTTATTACAGGTTGTAGAAGGACAGGGAAATGGTCACTTCCGTGCAGATCGTTCATGGACAGACCACTCATAGTCCAGGACAGCGAGGGGTCACAAACCGACAAATCTAAACACGAAAGTGAACCTGTGGAAGAATGGAGGTAAGTTGCAGATCCGTCGTTCAGACAACACAAATCCAAATCCGAAAGGACATCCTCAATCAGCAGACCTCTGGATGACGAACCGGTACTACCCCAAAGAGGGTTGTGACCGTTAAAGTCCCCCAAACAGCAAAAAAGGTCGAGGGAGTTCTCCTATCAGACTGACAAGGTCTGACGACAACCGGGACAGAAGGTGGGAGATAAAGGGAACAGATTGTCACAGTCTTTGGAGAGTGACTCTCGCAGCTACAGCCTGAAGGGAGGTAGACAAAGTGACAGGACTATACAACAAAGTTTTGTGTAGGAGAAGGGCAACACCGCCCGACAGTCCCAACGTGGATGGTTGTGCAGGTTTCGAAAGATATTAAAGCCAGGAAAGAGTAAAGGTCTTCTGACTTTGAATTTGGGTTTTCCCTGAAGAGCCACGACGGAAGGTTTTATAGATTGACACAGAAGCTGCAGCTCCTCGAAGTTGGAATTTAGTCCACGGATATTCCAATGGAATATTATACTATCCATGGTGCAGAGGGTGAAAAGGAGAGAGATCAGGTCATCTCCTCATCAACGTCTGCCTCCAATGGAGCGAATTTGTTATTCAGCTTCACTGGAGTGTGTTGGTCTACAGACCTGCTGGCAGACTTGCCAACAGGCGAAGGAGGTCTGGATTTGGGAGATGGTGGAGGTTTCTTCCTCATCTCCACCATCTCCACACTGGGTTGTTGAACCCCCTTGCCCGCACGGGCACTGGACTGAGGAGTTCGAGGTTGGGGTGCTGGCTTTTTAATTGCCCAGCAGCAGATGTTGTAGACTGCTGGGCAGGCTGAGGGGTGGCGGATTTTTTGCCTCCACCAGGGGCATTCTTTTTGGGGTTTGGGGAAGGTAGTGGACCTGCTACCACCAGAACTGACAGATCTTACTTGCAATGTCTTCGAAAACATGAATTCATCAGTCTGGCAGCAGACTGACCTAGTAGAAACTGGGGGAATTTTCTTTACAGCCGAAGCATAGGAAGAAGCTGTCGGCGTCTAACTGCCCACAACCTGTTCCGGGCTTCAAAAAATGAGATCTTCTTTTCCCGTTTTGACACGTTGGATAGCAGATTCTTGAATCCAAAGAGGACAGTTTCGTGAAGAGGAGGGATGGTCGCCACCGCAGTTAGCACAATGTGCGGATCTTTGCACGGCCCATCATGGGTTGCCTTGCAGCAAATACCACACCCCTCCTGCCCAGAACAGCGGTCCCTGACAGGGGCCAAACCTCTGGCACCTAAAGCACCTCAACGGGGACGGCACATACAGCTGAACACGAACATTCAGGTAGCCGACTTTGATGACCGGAGGCAGCACAGGGTTGCAGATGTCAGAAAGAGGGTGTTGGTGGCCACTCTTTCTGCACCCTTCTTTACTGTCACCCTGCGCACTCCGTCACCCCCTGGGACGCCAGCTCCGATTTGATCTCTGCCTCTGTGACACCAGATAAATCCGGCAGCGAATCACGCCTTTCGATGAATTTAACTGTTTGTGGGGAGTTACCTTGATCTCCCTGTCCACAAGTTTCGTTGCCTTCAGCAGCTGTTCAGACTGTTTTTTTGTTCTACATTGAATGAGGAATGAGCCATTTCGCAATCTTTTGATGGATTGTGGGTCACCTGCTAAACCCTGAAAGCCCTTCTGGATAGCAAAAGGGCTCAGAGCTGAAAGGGGTCTTTCTGCTCCGTCCCTTCCATTACGAGCAGGAAGCCCAGAATCCTGTCCTTTGTCGTACTCAGTATCTGAATCACTGTCACCCTTTGAAATCCCCTGAAACAGGGGATGCTGCCTTCCTCTTCCTTTTGGGGGGGATATTTTTTAAAGAAGCCATATTTAGTTTATTGTAATTCATTCCCTCCTTACCCACCCACCTTGGAGTCCAACTAAGGGGCCAGGGCCAAGAAACCAATGTCTTGACCCCTTCCAGGCTTCGGGAGAGAT
This sequence comes from Conus ventricosus, assembly GCA_018398815.1. NCBI lineage: Eukaryota > Metazoa > Mollusca > Gastropoda > Neogastropoda > Conidae > Conus > Conus ventricosus. The sequence goes on from CM031613.1 coordinate 66,932,063, forward strand.
ATACGACAAACAGAAAACCACCAACCCTATCCCCCTGATCCAGACTGTTTACCCCCAAAATGTCTTGGAGTAGCTAAGATATCCAAAAATAGTAGCAGGGGTATGAAAAGTAGTAGCAAATGCGAGGCCCGCAGGGCCGAAGCCCCAAGAGTCTAGGGGGTCTGGGGGAGCGCTGTAAGCTCCCCCAGCGGGGCGGGGCGGAGCCCGGCCCCTGACGCTTTTCCTGCATTCTAAGGTAAAAATAATGTCCTTACATATGTCTTTGACAGGCTAAGTGTCTTTCTGCATGAAGTCAAAATTTGTATATTGTCTTTTTTCTTTTCTTCCCATATGTATATACAGTGGAAATCGGTTACCTCGAAATTTAGGGGACTAAATAATTGTTTTGAGCAATCCGTTTTTTGAGGTAACAGTTGATGATATTTTGATATTATATATAGTACTACTATGGGCCGTATTCAATCTTTTTCACAAGTGTCATATTGTAAGAGCAACCTTCAAAACTTCAAGGGAAACAAAAACATAACTAGTTTACTTACACTTCTTTCTTAGATTGGGCCCCCTTTGTGTGCGTATAAATTAATGAGTATTCATGTGACTGTGTGTGTGTGAGAGCGAGAGGGGGAGAGAGAGGGGGGGGGGGGGGGGGGGGGGGGAAGAGAGAGAGAGAGAGAGAGAGAGAGAGAGAGAGAGAGAGGCAGTTGGTGCATATCTAGAAACAAAGATCGTACTTCCAGCGATTTTAGAGTCAGGACACATAGCTTGTATGGCTTTTGCAAATCTCCCAGCTGATGCAAGGGAAAGATTTGACTCGACGATTTGGCCTAGCCGGCACAAGATGGCTTCTGCTTTTGTGACATCGTCGTCGATGGAACTGGAGGGGCCTGCCTTAGCTTCGTCGCGAACAAAAAATGAAGTAATGGCTGTACTCTTTACACCTGCTAGTTCTTTGTGCGCCTGAGTGCCAACGTGTTTTTTGCAGTCATTGAGGCCGCCGTGTTTCACTGAAAAATGAGAGTTGCATATCGTGCAGTGTGCGAATCGGCTCCTCTCGTTGAAGGAACGAGACAAGTGTAGGCTTCATGATGGCTTTTGGTAAATTTCTGTCCTGCTTTACGGTGTTTTTTGCCGAGTTTGACTGCTTCTTAGAATTGTCCTCCTGCTCCATCAATATTAAATCATCCTCATCATCTGTTTCATGCGTTTCCGCTTGTCTAATGTCATTGTGAATTTATCTCTGCAGATGAAAGGCACAAACACATGGCACGACGGCGAGACGTGACGAGACGTGAAAGTGGGTCAAAGAGCTGTGTTCAGGAGAGCCGATTTTTCAGCGCGACAGCGGACTGCGCGGCAGTATATAATGCAGTAATTAGGCGGGCGTGCTTTAAACTTGAACCAGTCAAACTGCTGGCGAGGAAAAAAACTTGGATCGGCGCAAAAACTTGGATCGGCACTGGGATCGGCGCGCAAGAAATTGCAGAGCAGAAAATGAACAGAAGCGTTAGTTTATTTTTATGGTCGTAGCATCGTAGCACAAGTGCCAAATTCGGAGTTTGCTACGCCAAAATCGTAGAGTAAACAGGTCTGCTGATCATGCTCAACTCCGGGGACAGAGAGCTGAGCACTGCAGGGGTTCACATGGCCAGCAGGGGGACTGCCTGTCTTGACCCAGCCCAAGAAGGGGAGCGATTAGTACACCCGGGCCAAAGTGTACTCCCCGTCTAGGAGAGGTCCGAGCCAAAGTGATGTGTTGAGAGCACTGGCTCTCTCAACACCAGGATCTCATTCCCTCCGACACAGGTCGCACCGCACGGCAAACGCGGCGGATCTTATGGAGACACAGAGAGAAAAGGAGTGTGTAAAAAAAGACTTGAAGGGGAGACGAGATAGAAAAGGGCCAAATAAGGAAGGCAGAAAACAAGAAAAGGAGAAAGGCGGTTACTCTTAGTCAGGATCCTCACCCTTAGCCTATCTGACATGGAAGCCCTACAGGGGCATCAACTTTTACACGTTTCGCTTAGGCCATACAGCATCTTCACCTCTCAGGCCTACAAGCAGTGTGAAAAAACCCAGCCTATCTCCCAAGTATTGATGCCCCGCCAGCAAACCCTAAGGGATCACTGGACCGCGCAAGCCCTCCGACCACGACAAGGTCGCAACCCCCGGAGGGAACATTTCAGAAAAATCCAATTCTTAAAAACTGAAAATATTACAATTTGGACCGTGATATGGTCTTCAACAAGTGTCTTGTTTTCTAACTTGATTGTTCCATTCATTTGTCCGTCTTGTGATCTCTTTTTGTTGTTGCTCTCTTTCTTCAATGATTGTCTGCAGTCACCTTCCAGTTAGACCATTTTTGGTGTTCCTAACTAAAATCTGCTGGTGCTGAACGAAAGGGGGTAATGATGATATGGGTGGGAAGAACACACTTGTGACTGGGTACACCCAGGTAAGCAAGTGTGGAAGGGTCCCCAATCTCGAAAATGAATCCTGAAATTTGGATTGTAACCATCCTATCCATCCCACACATCAAAATTTACCATGTTTGACAATGGGATCCTGGTACTCTTCTGGCAAACTAAATTGATGATGATGATGTATGTGTGTGTGTGTAGTAGTAGTAGTAGCAGTAGTCATTCATTTTATGTCTGCACAAAACTAGTGATGAGAGAGAGAGAGAGAGGAGAGAGAGAGAGAGAGAGAGAGAGAGAGAGAGAGAGAGAGGAGAGAGAGAGAGCGCATGTGCTTACATGCGTGTGTACAGCTTTAGCTTGGATGTGAAATGTACACTTAGGAATTTTACCAAGTGTACGTACTCAAGTGTTATCCCATCAAGCTTAAAGTTACAGGATAGTGAGGTGGGATGTGTAGGTTCAATTCTAACTAGAGGCATTTATTTGTAGCATTTTTCAGCCTAAGCTGGCTCCTCTCCTAAGATGAGTTCAAGTTACAGGCTAAAATGGGAAGACTGGGCAACATAGTCCAGTTATCTCCACTACAAGGATGCATCTCTTAGACTGTTCCTCAGTTTTCTTTACCAACATCACAAGTTTATTTCTTGGGCCTGGTCGACACTGATATACACATGATGAAAGGAAGTGCAGCGTATAGCACTGTCATGTTGTGTCAGACCAGAATGTCACTCCATGGCATCATCTTCATCATCACTGATCATCATACATAAACAAAAACAAAAAATTCTGTGGCCCTTCATTCACTGCTCTCACTGTGACCTTAGTGTTAATTTCTCCAAATGCTCATGCCCTAATGCGTTTTTGTCAAACTGGTTGGTATCGTAAGTTCATGGCAAATGTCAATGGACTGGGTGGTGCCTCCTGGTGGGGGTAGGCACTGACACTGGCTAAATTACTGAAATAACTGTCATCAGTAAGGATGTCACCTATGTCGGGTAAAAACAGGTACCACTGAACACCATTAATTAACTCAATGCAGATGTAACTTTCTGCGACAACCGTGACACGCTGAGACGCACTATTTTCGGTATTTTTACAAAAAATATACAGACAGAACCAAACCGAATACAACAATAAATATTATGTTTTTGAAAACTTCAAATCATGTTCTTTTAGAAAAAAATGCTACAGTCCTGTGCTCAGTACACACTTCACTCGCCACCGATTTGAAAAGTGTAGGCGAACAGCTATCAGCAAAAACTTTTCCTCCACGTAAGTATGGATGAAAAATCAATATGATCATAACTGTAGTCAACACGATGTGTAGCAAACACATAAAAACAATTATCTTTCACACACACAGCTGTGTGCATGGTCTAAACCTCAAACAGAGAGCTGCTGTCACATATTTGAAGAAAAAATGCAAAAATTTCATCATCATTTGGTATGTGCAACTCACCATCGTCACTCATATCCTCTCTGTCCGATTCGGCAAGTTCGGAAAACAGTTCGAAAAATTTCGACAAGTTTGGAAAACAGTTCCAGTTCTTCATTTGATGGTTCTTCCATTATTCTTTCAATTACTTCTTGAAATAAGATGTTTCTGTTCGCTACCACTCGCTGACGCTTCGGTGCCGACAACCATGATGAACACGGGCAGCAAGAGTTATCTCCAGCTATCCCATAATATGAGCAAAAAAGTAGAATCAAACGCGAGATAATACACCAAGGGAGAGTACCACCTAATAGAGGAAATCCTCAGCTTTCTGTAGATACCATGATTGTTTCCCTTAGACCGCACAGCTGCATGTGAAAATTCGATAAACCGTCGATCACTTGGCGGGCGACGCGTCTGTGCGAAGTACTCAACCCATCGCCCGCCAGGTGATTGACGAGGCGCCAATGAGTTCACCTTTAGACTGCCACAAAGCCATTTCGGAACAGCGAATAATTTATGCCTGCGTTGCAGCCACAACCGCCATTTGGGAACGGCGGTCAATCATTTCGGCCTCATGCAAATTTGGACAGTTTTCAGGAACTATAATAGATTCAGAATCATAAAGGTCCATAGAATCTAAAAATGTCAGGAAAACCCCTTTCAACACAATGCAATGGCTTTTTCAAGTGATCTAAGTGGGTGACTGCAGTGACAACGAACTCATTATCTATGCGAGGCAAGCAACATGGTGAAGCCAGGTCCAAGCACGCATGGCAGCAGTGCAAAACGTCCATGATTGATGGAGTTAGCCGAAATTCAGCATGAATTAGAGCAGCTACTTGAAAAGGATAGTGGTGATGAACTTCAACCCAACGATTCTCTTGAAGATGATCGTGCAGACAAGGATTTTCAGCCACAAATGATCGACGCAGAAGACAGAACTGACTTCGAGTTCGATGCTGTAGCTGAAGTGAGTGATGACTCATCAGACAGCACGGCTGGCGGAAAGTGCAAACTGAACATAAACTGGTCAGTACAAGGGGAAGGGCTAAGGGCAGGACAGGTGGTAGACGCAGCGTGGTGAGCCAAGCAGAGCAAGTGGTGAAAGGAGAAGGGGGCGTGGCTGGGGGCATGGTGGTGTGTTTGTCAACGTTGACATTCTGTCAGCTGATGGGTTTCAGCCAACTTAACCTATTTTGTAGGGAATCCTGGGCTGAAAGAACCCAGTGAGGGCAAATGTATAGATTTTTTTCTTCTTATCACAGATGATTTAGTGCAAAAATTAGTCACAGAATCACAACAAACAATCCACCAGATGCAGGCGAGGCCACAGCAAATAAAAATATACTCTAGACTTGTTACATGGAAAGAGACCAACATGCTAGAAATGAAGTACCTCTTGGGCCTCACACTACACATGGGCATCATGAAAAAACCATCAACAGAGTCATAATGGTCAAAATGTGTGTGTGTGTGTGTGTGTGTGTGTGTGTGTGTGTGTGTGTGTGTGTTTTCATGCAAAAGTGTGTATACATGTGTGTGCGTGTGTGAGTGTGCATGTGTGTGTGCATTATCCCATTTTGAAATCTGGCACACCAAGTTGCACTTCTAATTCCCCACCAGAGAAGCATTTTACTATGTCAGTATTTTTTTTTAATTGTTAATTTATTTTATTATCTTTTTACTGGATTTTCCACTTAGTCTAGATCCTGTATGTTCCAGCGTAGGACTTTGTGAAAAAAAGACTGCAACTATTCTTTTTTTACTTGAAGAAAACATTTCAAAATGGAGTGACTGATGGCGGCGAACGAAGTAAAATTTAGAAATAGAGTTTGTTTCTTAAACAAAGCACATGACAAGACACGATGCATTTCACATTTAACATTTGGGACAGTACAAACGAAGAACGAAAAAAAGAACGAAAAATAAGAACGAAAAATAAGAACGAAAATTTTTTCGTTCCTTTTTTCGTTTTTCGTTTGTACTGTCCCAAATGTTAAATGTGATTTATTTTTTCGCCTGAAGAAGACCCAAGTGGTTGAAATGCATCGTGTCTTGTCATGTGCTTTGTTTGTCAATGTCATTGGCGGTAAGAAACAAACTCTATTTCTAAATTTTGAAGAAAACACTTTTAGAGATTGTTTTCAAAGTGGATTACTAACTGTGGCCATCATCTCAAAAGCAAATTTTACAGTTTAGTGAAGAAACTGCAGAGTTCCAGCATGTTCCTGCATAGGACTGTGTGAAATGAGGACTGTGTTAATGCTTCATTTCCATGACCGACCTTCACAGACTCTTTGTGGTGTGAAGTACTGTTTTCCTGAAGGAATTGTATCTTACAGTTCTTTAAAAAAAGGCAATATGTTTATATGAAGCAAGGGCAGGGCAAGCTATTATGTTATTCTAACATTGTTTTTGTTCAACGGACACATTTCTGTGCACAACTTACTAACTATACTTACCTAGCAACAACAAATAATAACTAAAACAGAAAATATGTTCTGTGTTTTCAAATATTTCATTTTCAAAAAATTCTACCTGGTCACAAACTCATTTTCCTGTATTGTCCATTCATTTTCCTTTCAGAATATAATACTTTTATGTATGTTAGCTCACATTTGAACCCTGAGTATCTTCTTTAAGCAACTACCTAATTTTTCCTAAAAATTCCTTGGCAAACGAGTTCAGGTTCCTGCATCCCTTTTGTGAGCTCAATTCCTGCCATTTTGGTAGAATGAAGTCGGCAGTGTTCAGTATTACTGTCACAGTTTGCCATCTGCCCGCTTGGACGAAGTTTAAGGCTATCACAGCAAGACAGTAACAGCCCGCGTAGATGAGCGTTTTTCTGAACGTACTAAGCTTGCATTTGCCCGGCTTAAAAGGGGGTTCGGACTTTGACCCTCGCTTCACTAGTGCTGCTTTTGCATTCATTTTCATCAGTAAGAAAATTATTACTTTTTTTGTAGTCAGCCAAATCTAAATTACGTAGTTGCATTCCAAAATACTTAGCTACGTAGTTTGGCAAAAAATGCATGGTTTTCTATGGTTAAAACGTAGTGTAGGCAGGTCTGCCTCTTCAGGCAAAAATAACCTGGCAAATAGAGAACCACCACCAAAATAATTATATATATATGGCACAACTCGTTCCCTGCCTGGAACGAGTGCCACTCGTGGTAGAAACCAAAAATCAGTACGCCCGTACACAAGTGTGTCTCCTGGTAACTTCGTCATGGAAAGATAGAAAATCTAACGGGAGACGACCGTCTAAAATGTCTCCATCTCTAGTACTGATGTCAAACAAAGGGTTCTTTCCCTTCAACTGACCCAGCACTGACCACAGGATATGCAAATTGGGAGTTGAGAGGTAACAGCTGATTAGCATATTCAAGATGGCAGCGCATCCTAGGTCTTCGCCAACACGTCCCGTTTTCAAGCGTTATACTACGCTTGATGAAATTCTAAACGATCAAGATAGTGGTAAAAAAAGACCTTGAAGGATCAGATCCTGATACTAGTTATGAGGACGAGATGGATGAGAATCAGCACTATCCACTTTTACTGGAGACAGGTGCTGGTGATGATGTGGATCCATTGTTCGTTTCCCTTGACAGCAGTGAGGAAAGCGCCGTTAGTGAGTGTGATGAAGTGGAAATGGCAGAACCCGTGCCATCAACGAGCACTACAACTCCTCCTCCCCATGAGAGGACAGGGTCGTGGACATGGTAGGGGCTCAGGATGACGGTGAGAGTCCCATGAAAGCGGCCAGGGGCGTGGCATGGGGCATGATCAGCAACAGCTGATCAAAGAATGGCGAGAAGCAGATGCACAGCCCCCAACCTTGCTGCTGTTTTCACTGGGAATCCTGGTCCGAAAGTCAACTGCGCCAATTTTCGGCCTGTTGACTATTTGGAATTATTTTTTGCTGATCTCATAAATCATCTGGTTGTTCAGACCAACCTTTATGCTGATCAGTTTCTGGAAGCACACCCCGATCTTCAAGAGTTTTCATGGGCTAACAAGTGGGAGAAAGAGGATGGAGCAGAAATGAAATTTCTGGGCCTGGTTCTACTGATGGGCATTGTGTGCCTGCCTTCTATTGAACTGTACTGGTCCAAGAAGGTGCAGCACAGAGTTCCAGTCTTCAGTTCTGTCATGACCAGAAACTGGTTTCAGGCAAGTAGCTCTATTCTTTTTTTTCTTTTTTTTTTTACGCTTGATTCTTCATTCCTCCACTGTTTATTTTCCATATTTCTCTTCTTTGCCTTATTTCTACTGAAATCACATAATTATGGCAAATAATGACTGTATGGATAGGTGGGACTCTGTGTGTGTCTATGTGTATGTGTGTGTGTTGCGTGTACGTGTGTGTGTGTGTGTGTGTGTGTGTGTGTGTGTGTGTGCGCATGTGTGTGCACACATGTGCGATAAGCATTATTTATTTTTGTAAGCAAGTTTTCCATACAAGTTTGTTCATTTTGTAAAACAAAGCACTCACCACCCACAGCAGTTCTTTTTTTGGTACCATTGTGGTGGGTTTTTTTTTTATTCATTTGTGTGTGATACTGTCAGTGTGTGTGTGTGTGTGTGGGGGGGGGGGGGGGGGGGGGGGGGGGGGGGCTGTTTGTGTGTATGCTATGTGTGTGTGTGTGTGTGTGTGTGTGTGTGTGCCCAATTGTGGGTCTGCTACATATCTTGAAGCTTTTTCTGTATTTCAGATTCTTCTTCAGTTTCTGCACTTCAATGACAATGCAGCCATGCCAGTCCAAGTGATCCAAGGTACGGCTCTACACCTGGGATTCATATTGTTCTCAGAAAATTTCCCTCTGTGTAACAATGTGTATGTTATAGGGATACCCAGTTCTACTAGAAAGGGGCATAATTTTACTATTTGAGGTAGGTTCAGTACCTCAATCACTGCTTATTTATTTGTGGACATATGACTCTACAAGATTCGACCCATTTTGGATCATCTGCATGGAGAGTTCCAAGAAGTTTATTTTTCCATTCTACAGTGTGTTTTTTCTCACCTGTGCGTGTGTTTATGATTTTGTCAATGCTGTGACCAGACCGAGTGCCATCAGTGAAAGAAGACCAAGTGGAGTATAGAATGAATCCCCGTGTGTGTTTATTTGACCACAATTTGGGACAGCAAAAAAAAAAAATACCCATCCTTAAATTATGAAGCAGGGAATGCAGTCCAGTGGATTATGTCCACGCCTATGAAGTTTAGTACGGCAAGTGCTGGATTCCTATAAAACAGCGTGGCAGTAATGTGAGTACAATATGTTCAGAAACATTAACACAATTCCTACAAGGCTTTGTGTGATAACAAATGGATATCATGTGTAAAGTGGAGGGGGGGGGGGGGGGGGGGGGGGAAGATTTTTTTTTTTTAACAATTATTTTTTTCTTCAGCCTTTTTTTCTCCATGGTTGTCATTTTGAGCATTTACCAATAAGTATTATACTATAACAATTTGGACCATGCTGTGTACTTACAGTGATGTTGAGTAAACATTATGAGGAGTTTTTGTGAGTGTTTTACAGGTTTTATGTGTTGTAACATGTATGTTTTCAGAAACTGTTCTTTTTCGTAAAACAAATAAATATGTCAACAAATAAATAAGCAGTGATTGAGGTACTGAACCTACCCCAAATAGTAAAATTATGCCCCTTTCTAGTAGAAACTGGGTTCCCCAGTAACATACACATTGTTACACAGAGGGAAATTTTCTGACAACATATGAATCCAAAGTGTTTGAAATGTTGTTGAGCAAACACCAAAAGGTATTTTTGCTGTGTTTAGTGGGCTTTAATGTGCGATTTGTTCTAAAACTCTCACATTGAAAACAAAACAAAAAACTGTTTTATCACATGTTATTAGTAGGAACCATCATCATTTTCCAACAAAATCAAATTAGAATGATGTTAAATGGTAGACAAGGGTATAAGGAAGTAATTGACAAAAAATCGGTAGACAAGGGTATAAGGAAGTAATTGACAAAAAATCAAACAAATAACTCAATAAATGGATGATTAATGCACATGTCAGTGAATATACATAACAAGAATAATTATGCCCTTTTTACCAAGAAAATAGTACCCCAAATTATGAGCAGATTGTCATCAAGAATAACATTCCTTGGGATTTATATGACTGTCATGTGTTAGTGCTGGTGTTGAATAAATAGTAAGACCACTTTTTCAGTGTTTTCACCGATTTTGTTCAGCGCAATGTGTTTGTGTATACTCGAAAACTGTTATTTTTGGTAAAAGTTTTATAATTATGTCAATTTCTGCCACACTAATTATCAACATAATCAAGTCATTTTGACAGGACATTGTAGACAAATGTATAACAACAAAACATGCCAAAATCAGAGAGATCTGTCAAGAAAATAAGTGAGCAGTAACCTTTTTACTGAACATACCCAAAAAAGCTAAATTTTACCTTGGCATTACGTTATTCAAATGTGCTTTTATACTGTCGCAGTGATGGGGTTAAAGGGTTAGTTCATCCTTAACCTAACCGTATACCTATCTCCCTTTAAACTCACCTTGTAGTGTTATCGAGGTAATGAAGAAGGCGTTCATTTTCCTCATTCAGTCTTTTGTCCACATGCATCAGATACTCTGGTACCTGTTTCATAAAAAATACAAAGCATCTTGAAAACAATTTTTTTTCCTCTTTTAATGAAATGAATAGGAAGCAGCAAGTAATGATTTTAGTGGTATTACTTATCCACCATATTCATGATGACCCTGCCAGTCTTTCTCAGTTTCCTTCGACCCCAATTTTCTTGGATTCGATCAAAAAGTAAAGAGGTAATGACTATATTTACCCAAAAACTTATATCAAGGAAATCTTCAGAATAATTCTTAGTGGGTCGCCAAAAACAAGTTGCAAGACAAAACACAATGCGTTTTGACCTCTTAGATCTTCTCCCGGCAAGATAAGCAACACTCAGGACAATGAAAACGAAGAACAAGCAATCACTTCTCTTCTCACATTCGGTGCAAGATGGGCATTGAATGAAAATGAGGCCATATCTTGTCTGTCCTTGTTTCTGGCCGACTCACTAGGCATTTTTCTTAAAACTTTTTCACTGTAACTTCACTTTATACTATGAATCAGTTAATTTTTCTTCTTTCTACCTGTTCAGTGTTGCTAATGTCAAAATGCATATAGTTTACGTCAAAGGCAAGTTGAATTTCTCCCTTATATCCCTGTCCATCCCCTAATGGCCAACAAAATTAGACTGTTACATTAGCATCATAGCCTGGGACTAACTCTTCAGTTTGTTTGTTTGCTCCATTCTTTTTTTTTTTTCAAACAATAATTTTGTTTATGTGGGGGTTAAGTTCACTTTCTCCATTCTCCCTTTTCGTTTTTCAGAATACAAGAAATTCTCTTTATGCCTGCCGTTTAATTGATTAATGAAAGAATAATTTTGATAGCATGTGCTTGTAAATGTCTGAAAGGTTATGTAGTTCTTATCCTCAGCGTCATGATTATGACCATTCTTGCTGTTATGCTACTGACATTTTCATTTTTTTTTTCTGTCCTTGCCTTGTTGAGGGCAGAGTGAGGGTTAGGGATGTGGGGCAAAGAGAAGGGGAGGAAAGGAGAGGGCTACCTGGATGCCAAGCCCAATCCCCACCCAGTTATAAACTAAATCCGAAAACACCTCAAAATATTCACATTATGGTAAATGGTCGTCCATTTGTGAGGTTGGTTGCGGGATATCATCATTTTACCATGTGGTGTTTGGAACTGGTAGCAAGTCATCATCAGTTTTTTATCTTTGACATTTTGGGTTGGATGCAAGTCATTTTTATTTTTCTTTGTGGAATTTTTGGGTTTTCTTTGTGGTATTTTGAGAATGGAAGTTAAATGTCATATTTTACCATGTACAGTTTTCTCTACGGTATTCTGAGGTCTGAAGTGAGAATTGGTCAGTTTTCTCTGTGATATTTTTAGGTCGGTTGTGTGATGTCATCAGTTTTCACTGTGGTATTCTAGGGGTGGTAGTGAGAGGTCATCAAGGCACTGTGACATGTGATTTGTATGACTATCATGACAACTGTCATTGTGAAAAATGAAACATAAGACTGTCCTAATTCAACTGACATTGTGAAATATAAAATGTATGGCTGTACTATTGTGAAACACGAAATGATAGTACTATAACTACTGTTTTAAAACATATGACTGTACATGTACTATGATTGATAACATTGTGAAACATGGAATGTTTGGCTGCACTATGTCTACAAGTGTCAGAATGTCAGTAGCTGTTGGTAATCACAGTTATATTATGATTGCTGACATTGTGACACATAGTTATACTATGTCCTCTGATGTTGTGATACATGACTATACTATGTCTTCTGTTATTGTGACATGACTATATATGTCCTCTGATGTTCAGATACATGACTATACTATGTCTTCTGTTATTGTAACATGACTATACTATGTCTACTGATGTTGTGACACATAACTATAGTTTGCTGTTATTGTGAAACATGACTGTACTATGTCTACCGATGTTGTGACACAGTGTTGTGACACCTGATTATATTGCATCTACTAATATTTTGACACAAGACTATGCTGTATTTACTGATATTGTGACACATGACTGTACTATTTCTAATGAGTTATGACACATGACCATACCATTTCTACTGCTATTGTGACACATTCCGACACTGTGATTACTGATATTGTGACACATCACTTTACAATGACTGTTGATACAACACATACAATTTATAACTGCACCGAGACTACTGATATGACACATGGCAATACAATGACAGGTGACAAAACATGTGACTATATTTTGACTATAGAAGCACAAACAAGATGGTCACTTGTCTCCTTGAGCTGGATGCAAAATGGATCCGTTTTGCACCTAATTTGAGGTGGGTGCTTTCTTTTCATTGTCATAAATGTTGTTCATCTTGCCTAAAGAAGACCAGAGAGGTCAAAACGCACTGTGTTTGTCTTGTAATTTGTTTCTTTTGTTCAAGGTACAGTAAAAATTTATAGCCCAATGGCTCATTTTCATTCAATGCCCATCTTGCACTGAATATGAGAAGATAGCACCAGCCGCCGTGGCGAAGTGGTTAGCGTCGCGGACTCCCGGCTGGGAGGTCGTGGGTTCGAATCCCATCAGAGTCATGTGGGTTTTTTCTGCCCGACCGGCTCGACCCAGAGTTGAGTTTGCTGCGGACTCAGCTGGGAAGACTGGGACCACACAGTCGAGTTTCATCCACTTAATGGATGCGTTTCTGAGAGTGTTGCTCAAATTTCATGACCAACACTGCAGGTGCCTGTATCTCTCGGGCCTGGTTGACGCCAGGATATATTATGAAAGGAAGCGTAGAGTACAGCCCTGTCATGTAGTCTCAGACCGAAATGGAAATCCGTAGCATCATCTTAATCATCCTCATTCCCATTGATCAGCATTTTAAAAAAAAAATGTCTCAAATTCTGTGGCCCTTCATGCCCTGCTCTCGTGGTGACCTCAGTTTCGATGTCCTCTCGCGTCTGTGGTCTTGGTTTGGTTCCGTCGGTGTCACCGGTATCGGCGAGTCCATGGGGGCTGTCGTTGGACGGACGTGGTGGCGCCCTCCGGAGGGAGAGCTCACTCACGCCGGCTCCGCGACTAAGTAATTATTGTCGTCAGTAGGGGGCTTAGTAGGTGGTGTCCTGCGTATGTTAGATCAGAACAGGCGCCACTGAACACCACCGAAGTGACTCGGCAGCAGTGCAGTGTCTCCTCCGGTGGGTTGCCTCATGACGACTTGACACTGACTGCTCCCTGTGGATTGCTGGTGCCGGGACTGCGGCGGGGCTGACCGGGCTGTAGCTGTGGACGGGGTGTCGGATTGAGCGGCGTGAGTGCACTGCCTCTGAGGTAGCGCAGAGATTGGGACAGCAAAAAAAAACAAAAAAAAAAGAAAAAAAAAGAATATGAGAAGATAAGCAACTGCTCTTTCTTCGTTTTCATTGTTCTGAACATTGTTCATCTTGCTGGACAGCCCTGATGTGGCCCTTTGTAGTCGGCTGGGCTATAAGCAACATTATCTTATCTTATCTTGCCTGGAGAAGACCTAAGAGGTCAAAATGCGTCATGTTTTTGTCTTGTAACTTGTTTGTTCTTGTTTTTGGCACACTTATTCTGAAATATTTTTACAATTTGCTTCAATTTCTGCCTGCAGTTACCTCATTTTGAAACTTATTTCAAGGAAGAAAATATTCTGCCAATTTCTGTATGACAACTTCTCACCATTACGTGGAGTGTATTTCCCATTATCTAATCAAATGCCTTCCTGAACAATAAATCATTGTACATAATGCATCCAGTGGCATTCTACAACTTATTTGTCATGGAACAATATGATGCCTATCAGTTTTACCAAAAGCGGTGGAATGGCTCTAGAATTGTGCCCTCTTCCTCATCAAAATATGAACTGAAGTATATAGTCAAAATGTGCTTTTAATGCCACTGGTGTGCTTGTAATACAACTGGTAAAGTACAGTCAGATATGTTTTTGAAGGAAACAAAATCGCCAATGAAAGTCAAATGTAAAAGATTCTTACATCTCTCTCCTGCATCAGCTGTTGTCCCTCTGCTGAGTAAAGTCTTTCAGTTGCCTCAAGGAACTTTTTCTCAAAGGCGTCCTGGTAAATCTGCAAAAGAAAGAAAACATTCTTCCAACTTTCAGTGCAATCTTCGCATAATTGACTAAAAATTATCCTTGTATGACTGAAAGACTTCTTAGTCACTTTGCAACTGCCATTACTCCACTCTGTTTTTGAACATCCACACCCATCCAGAGCTGAAACAGTTTTAGACATTTGAGACAAAAAAAAGTGTCAACAGCTATCCTCTCCAAAGAATAACTATATAAAAAAAAAGTACATATTGCCCATGTAGTTCCTGTTCATGAGTAATCAAGACATAAGAGAGAGAAATAAGATGTTTTATCATACTCCCTGTTTGGCTAGTATACCTACCATGTCAGACAGTAGCATTTTATGGCAGGCAGTTAGCTCTGAAAGCCGAATTTTTGTGTGGCTAACGCAGTAACAGGACACCCGCCCTACTTCCGTCTTAGTCAGAAAGCCGGTGCAAACTTCCTGTTCCTCATTCAGCAAGGCATAAGCACAAGGTAAACCCCCGAGGACCATAGCGCTAGAGGGGAAGGACGGGCGGGCGTTAAAGTCTGACATGGTAGGTATACTAGCCAAACATGGAGTATGATTTAAAAACTCCCATTTTGGCATCATATAACCATGTCAGACAGTAGCAGAATTTAAAAGAATTGTAGGAGGGTAGAGTGCCCTAATGCTTCTTGGGGGTAGAAGCTGGGATAGAGATGGCTGTGTTAGCCGCAACAAAAGTAATCCCTTTAGAACCATCAGCCCTGGTCATGCAGATATCCTTCAAGTAGAAGTTTATGAAGGGGTTCTCCAAACGTCAGTAGGCTGCCTCCAGATAGTGGCGTAAGGGAACCGAGTGTTGGAAGGCTGTGGAAGTGGCAAGGGCTCTAACCTCATGTGCCAGGGAGATAAGACCGGCAAGTCTTCATGTGCTTGTGCGTATGCGATCTTAACCATGTTCGAGAGCCACCTGGAGATGGTGCCCACAGAGATGTCTTTGGAGTTGTTAGGATTGATGGATATGAGGAGACGCCTCTGGGAGGAGCGCCTAGGTCGCGTTCCTTCCAGTAGTATCTTAGGCACCTGGAAGGGCACAAGTCCATGTCCCCCCCCCCCCCCCCCCCCCCCTCCCCTTTCCTCCTTCCCGAGGATATCGGAGAGTGATCTGATGATGAGGGAGGGAGAGGCTGTGCCTGGCTCTTGGTTATTAGCAAGGAACTCGGGGAGGAACCGGAGAAAGACAGAGCCGTCTCTATGGAAGGCGATGTCCCTGGGGTCACCACTGAGGGCATGGATCTCACTACACCGGCGAGCAGAAGCGAGTGCGAGGAGAAAGGTGGTTTTGAGAGAGAGGAGGTCAAAGGGGATGGAGGCTAAAAGCTCGAACGGCGGCTTCCTGAGTATGTCGAGGACGACGAAGACATCTCAAAGTGGGACGCGTCTAGGGGGATTGGGCCTCGTGTAAGGCAGCGCCCCTAAAGATCTCCCTGAGCAGGAAGTCGTTGGCAAAGGAGCCCCCCCCCCCCCCCCCCCCCCCCCCCCCCCCTCCCCCCCCCCCTCCCTCCCCCCCCCCCCCCCCCTCCCCCCCCAAGTTGACAAATGGTGGTACAGATGGCGGACCTGTAGTCGCGGATAGAGCTAGCTGACAGTTTTTTTGACCGAGGAAAGGTGAGATAGGACATTGCCAATTGAATATTGGATGGGTGTTCATGCGGGACGGAGTTATCTGAGCACCAGGTGATCCATCTCACCCAACGGTAGTCGTAGAGGGACTCTGTGCTGGATCTGCAAGAGGCCGTCGCTAACTTAAGTCCCGAAGGTCCTGCGTGGCGCCGCCAACAGAGAGCCTGTCTAGGACGGACTGGGATCTATCTGTTTGGGAGGGAGGGGCAGATGTTTGCAGTTGGGTTCGCACAGGAACCAAGCGTGTAGGTGGGGCATCTGTGGGTTTGAGTGGGTGCGACCCGAGCGTGGTTGTCTGAGCATGTCCCAGCACGGAGCCAGAGGGAACAGGGGAACATGTGAGAGACCTGAGGTCTGGAAACCAAGACTGAGTCAGCCACCACAGGGCGATCAGAATGAGTCTGGGTCTCTCCGGTCTTGCTTTCCTGATCACTCTGTGAAGGATCAGGAATGGAGGGAGGGCGTAGGCTATGAGACCCGTCCAGGGTAGGGAGAGAGTGTCGATCGCGTGCGCTCGCAGGTCGGGGACTGGTGAGACATAGACCGGGAGACGGTGGTTGAACCGGGTGGCAAAGAGATCGATCATGGGGGTGAACCAATGGGTCCACACAGTGTGTAGGGTGTGGCTGTTGAGTGTCCATTCTGTGTGTAGGCGGGATCTGGACCGAGTGAGTGCGTCCGCCAGAACGTTGTGAGTTCTCGCTATGTGTCTCGCGAAGAGGGAGATTCCCAGTGAGTAGCACCAGCGGAGGAGGGCTTCTGCTCGGAGAGAGAGTTTGACGGAGCATGCCCCCCCCCCCCCCCCCCCCCCCCCCCCCCCCCCCCCCCCCCTTTGTTTATATAACAGGCTACTGAAGTGTTGTCCGTGAAGAGGAGAATGTGTCAGTGTGTGACATGGGGTTGGAATTGGAGGAGAACAAGTCTGACTGCCTCCAGTCCCAAGATGTTGATGTGCATTGAGCCGTCCTGGGGTCCCACGAACCAGAAGCGTGAAGGTGGTCCATGTGGGTGACCCAGCACGTGTTGGATGCGTCCATGTAGAGTTCCTGTGGCTGGATGGGATGGGAAATGGGAACTCCGGAGGTCCACGCCGAGGAGTCCAGCCACTCGTCCATGGCCCAGTGGAACCATGGACCAAGGGGATGGACTGGTCCCAGTGTCCAGAAGTCTGGGACCACTGCAATCGGAACTCATGCTGGAACTGCCGTTTGAGGACCCTGCCAGGGGAATGATGGTGGCCAAAGACTCCATCATCCCCAAGAGAGAAGTCAGAGTTCTGGCCGAGGTGTGGGTGGATAGGCGCAGGTGAGAGATGAGGTCCGAGATGCATGTGGACTCTTGTTGGTGAGAGCGACCATCATGGTGCGGGAATCGAATGTCATGCCCAGAAAGGAGAAGCATTGACTGGGGGCGAGTCCGCATTTGTTTCTGTTGGTTACAAACCCTAGTCTGGAACAGAGTTGTAGTTGTTGGGTGGTGTGGGTTTGGCACAGGGCTTGAGAAGGTGCCAGGATGAGCCAGTCGTCGAGGTAGACAAGGAGGCAGATGCCGTCCTGTCTGGCTAGCGAGGCCATCTCCTTGACCACCTTTGTGAAAAGGAAGGGTGCGAGTGAGAGGCCGAAGGGGAGCGCCTTGAACTGGAACACCCGATCCTGCCAGACAAATCAAATGTAGCGTCTGTACACTGGATGGATGAGAATTTGAAAATAGGCGTCCCTGAGATCGATCGAGGTGGCCCAGTCCTGGTGTTGGATAAGAGTCTCTGATCTGGGACCGAGTGTCCATCTTGAACTCTGCCGTCTTGATGTCTTGGGAATGACGAATAGGTGGGAGTAGAACCCCGGAATGGGGCTGGTTAATTCCGTGATGGCCCCTTTGAGGAGAAGATCTGAGGCTTCCTCCTGGAGTGCATTCGCTTGGGCGGGAGAAGGCTGGTGGGGGGGGGGGGGGGGGGGGAGCGTGCGAGGGGAGGGCATTCGGAGGCCCAGGGTAGACAGTACCCCTCCTCTAAGACCGCCACTATCCATGGGTTGAGACCCATCCGTCTCCACTGGTGGGCATGTCTGGAGAGACTGCTGGCCAGAGGGGGCGAAGTACCGCAGGAGGAGAGGCCCCGAACAGGAGGCGACGAGGGGGTTCTGTGATGTCCAATGTTGTTCTGCAGTGTAGGCGATGTAGCGGTCTCCCGTTCACCTGTACAAGGCCCCCCGGGGGGGGCAAGGGGGGGGCCGGTGGAAGGACCTCCTGTCATTTCCATGGGCTGTTTCTGTCGGCCAAACCGAAATTTGTATTGCGTGGGTTCTTGTTTGGTCGAGCGGGGGTGGAGCAAGACAAGGCTTCCGAGTATGGGGTGGGGCTCTGGAGGGAGGGCTGAGGGTAGGCGTTTAAAGAAGCCGGGGGCGTCGGACCAGCCGCGTAGGAAGCTGCCTCCATATTTTGTTCAGCAGTGTGTGTGATGATGCAGCCCGCAAAATCGCCAAAGAGCGACTGGTGTTGTCCCGGAATACACCGGGGGGCCCGCTTTTTGCTTGGGGATAAGATAAGTAATAATGTTGCTTAGAGCCCAGCCGACCGTAAAGGGCCATATCAGGGCTGTCACCACTTTTAAAAAATCAACTCCCCAGTCATAAAAAAAAAAAAAAAAAAAAAAAAAAAACCTAACATCTCATTAAATGACATCGACTACAAAGCACCAGAAACTTTTTTAAAAAAATCTTCTTCCGTAAAATCTTAATCAGATGAAAAATGTTAATCTCTCTAAAAAACTCAAGGATCCATCAGGCGGGACATCCCTGAACAGGATCTTCATGGACTCCGCTGTAAAATGTTTGTGTCTCACATCGGCAAGTCCCAACACTCTAAAAGAACATGTTTCATGTGAGGGGCGAAAGACATGGAAGGCACCACGGAGCTTCTTCACTCTTTAAAAGGTAAGCATGGGTAAAATACAAAATGGCCGGTGTGCACCCGGGCACAGAACCGTTTCCTCTTTTCGACCTCCCGCGTGGATGGGAGGAAGTCCTTAAGGTTTGGACGGGTCTGAAAGAGTTTGTTACTCGTCCCGTGTGTCCAATCCTCCTGCCAGAGGTCTCTCACAAATCGTTAAAAATTTTTGGGTTTCACATCTGAACAGGGGAAAAAATGTTGGACAGTTTCTCTCTTGTGGCGTTCTTGGCTAAACGATCAACCATTTCGTTCCCGCCAATGCCAACATTACCAGGACCCAAGCAAGAGTAATGTTGTAACCGTTCCGCTTTCAACTTGCTAAAAAGTTCAAAGAAATGCAAAAGTTCTGGAGCTGAAGGTTGCGGCCAGCTTATGGCTCCACAGCTGACAGGCGAATCCGACAGCAGAACAGAAGTCTCTTTGAAGAATGTGAGATTATCTTCAAAGCCAGTACCAGAGCGTAAGTTCAGAGAATAGACAGGAAGCATCGGCATGGATATGTTCCAAACAGTATCTGGCGCAGGCAAGCCCCAGGGCGTAGGCTGCCCGGCACTCCCTACTCAGACTTGGAACCGTCAGTGAAAATATTTGATAGGATGGGAAATTCGAACAGAGGTCAGCATACAATGCCTTGTACTGCCCAGAGAGCTGGTAGGACTCATTGCGAAAAAGCTGCAGATCGAAACGATTCTCTGGTGAGAAAAAGGTCCACGGAGGATGATCCGGAAAACTTGGAAAAATCGGAACTACTCCCAGGTTTAAGACCTGCATTCCGCACTTGAGGCGGCCTACGAGCCCAAACGGCGAGAATACATTACGGGTTATTTTCAAACTTACTTTGGAACGGGGTCAACAACACAGTCATGGCGGATTCTGCGGTTCTGAGAACCAGTCGGATTTAAAATTTCAAAGACAGTTTCGCCGGCGGTTGGACAGTGAGGTTCACCTGCCTCTGCGTACGGCTGTACACAGGGGTGGTGCGGACGCTCCAAGACAGAGACGAAGCCCTTGATGGTGGATTTAGGGTCTCAAGAGTTTGAGGTAAGATGATCTTTGCGGAGCCGTACACAGCACAAACCGTCGTCCAGTTTGGAAACGGACCAGGGCTCTGTGAGCGTGCAACAAAGTTTTTTCTTATCAGCGCCCAGTCGGTGTGTGCTACGGACCCGTAGAATATTCAGAGCTTTAGACACGCAGTTTTGGGTTTTTAATATGGCTGGAGCAAAGTTAATTTTTTTGGTTTCACAAATGGACTCAGAAATTTGGCTCAAACACAGTTGGAATGGGAGGATTACCCTACTTGACAGTTCCGGATCTGGGGAAAAAAAACTGACGGGAAATTATGGAAGTGAATACACTGGGTTTTTTGTAGCAGAAAAAGGTGAAAACAACCGTTTTCATCCGCCCCCCCCCCCAACCGATGGAATTTTCTACGCAAGCTGGAGCCTGCGCTGGGCCACTGGGGTACAGGCTTCCAGTTGCGTAGACAGCAAACTCAATCCACAAAACAATGAGCAGTCTGAACCCTGCTGACTGAATTTCACAATTGTAGTTGATCTTAATACTGAAGAGGGCAGGCGATAGTATGCTCCCCTGTGGAAACACCAACTCCTGTCGTGAGACATCGAGAGAGTGGTGCCAACCCGGACCTGAACCAGTCGTTTCTGCCAAAAAAATTTTGAATAAAGATGGGAAGAATGACCTCGAAAACCCAGACGTGGAGATCATGAAGTATTCCCCGACTTCCAGGGGGTGGTTATCGTAGGCCTTCTCCAAGTCGAAGAAAAATTGCACTGCATGCTGTCTGTTTAAAAAAAGCGTTCTAAGTGTTAGATTCCAGACGAATCAAATGGTCAACTGTACTAACGCTGTTTGCGGAAAACACTGTTCTTTCGCCAAAAGGCCATCGGGTTTCTAGTTTCCACATGCGCTAGGCATTGACCATTTATTCCATCAATTTACAAACACAGATGGTCCAACGCTTATAGGACGGTAAATAATGCAGGCTTGAAAGATCCTTTTCCAGGTTTGGGGATGGGATTAATGAGGGCTTTTCGCCAAGAGGGTGGAAAAAAAAAACTGTAGTCCACACATGGTTGAGACATGTAGCAGGTATGTTCCGACCTTCTAGCGGAAGATGTTTCAACAGCTGATTAATGGATTTCATCTATACCTGGCGCGGAATCGGGCTGCAAGAAAGCAATGGCAGATTTCAGCTCGTTTAACGTGATGAAAGGAAAAGATTGTAGTCTTCATGTTGTCGGATGGAAAAGTTGAGGGTAGATTTTTCTTTAGGGCTTTGTTTCTGACAAAAGTGGCCTTAATTATTAGAAGAGGGAGGAATTTCTTCAATGTTGAAGCAAGCAGATTAGCAACTGCTTTCTTCTCGGTTTATTAAAGGCATCGATAACTTGAGAATGGTTCACAGTGGGACAGTGTCTTCCTTTGATTTTCTTAATGGATGTTCCACACTTTTTTCTTGGAAGTTTTTGATGACAGCTGGGCCGAAGCTTCTCCAGGAGACGTTTACTGATTTTAAAAGTGTGTCTTGATTTAGCAAGGAGTTTCTGATGGGCTCGAGCGTTGGGCCCGAAGGTCGTTTGGTATTACCTGACTGCTGAGGCCCGTTTTTCTAACTTTGGAAATTTGTAGGCATTCTGAATTCGCCCCGGGTGTTTTTGGGCATTTGAGATTATCGAAGGACACTGGATACATGCCATAGACAATTAATCATATTGGTAGTCAGGTGATTCAGCTGGGACAGGATTCTGAAAAACATCAGTGTCTGGAACTCCTTTTAGAAACAGTGGCTGCAAATAGATCCCAGTTAGTTTTTTACTTTCTTAATAATTTAAATGCTGAGAGACCGAGACGTGTTCAGTTATACAGGATGTAGCCGGGGGACGGGAAATGGTCACAGCACGGGCAGATCGTCATGACAGACCAACACTTAGTCAGGACAGCGAAGGGGTCACAAACGACAAATCTAAACACGAAAGTGAACCTGTGGAAGAATGGAGGTTAAGTTGCAGATCCGTCGTCAGACAAACCACAAATCCAAATCCGAAAGGACATCCTACAATCAGCAAGACTCTGATGACGAACCGGTACTACCCAAAGAGGGTTGTGACCGATAAAAGTCACCCAACCCCAACAGCAAAAAGGTCGAGGAAGTTCCCTACAGACTGACAAGGTCCTGACGACAAACCGGGACAGAGGAGGTAGATAAAAGAACAGCTTGGTAACAGTCATGTGGAGACTGGACTCTCGCATCTACAGCCTGAAGGGAGGAAGACAGAGGACAGGACTATATGAAAAGTTTTTGTGCCGGATGAAGTGCACACCCGGCCCGACTGTCCCAACGTGGATGGTTGAGAGGATTTGAAAGATATTAAAGCAGAAAGAGTAAGGTCTTAGGCTTTGATTTGCGTTTCAGAGGAGCCACGACGGAAGGTTTTAGAGACTGCCACAGAAGCTGCAGCTCCTCGAAGTTGGAATTTAGACCACGGATATTCCAATGGAATATAGTATAACCTGGTTGCAGAGGGCGGAAAAAAGGAGAGAGCTCAGGTCATTCGCCTCCTCAACATTCTGCTGCTAAAGCTGTCAATGTTGTTGTTCTAATTTCACTGGACTATCTGCAGACTGCTGCAGACTAGCCAAACAGGTGAAAGTAGGTCTGGGTTTGGAGACGGTGGAGGTTTCTTCCTTATCTCCACCATCTCCACATGGGTTTTGAACTCCCTTGCCCGCACGGGCATGGACAGGAGGAGTTCGAGGTCGGGATGGTGTGCGTGTTTTACTCTGCCCAGCCGCAGATGTTGTAGACAGCTGGGCAGTCTGAGGGTGGTGGCGGAATTTTGGCCTCCACCAAGGGGCACTCACTTTGGGTTGAGAGGTGGGTGGACCTGCTTCCACCAGAGTGACAGTTTTTCCTTGCAATGTCTATCGAAAACGTTAAATGTTATCAGTCTGACAGCCCAGGGGGGACCCTGACCGAGATGGAAACTTTTGGAAACTTTCTTACGGCCGAAGCATACGAAAGAAGCTGTCGGCGACTGACTGCCCACACCTGTTGCGGGCTTCAAAAAAGGAGAGATCTTCTTTTCTGTCTTAACCTTTGTAATTGCAGATTCCGAATCCACAGAGGAAATTCCGTGGAAGAGATGGATGGTCGCCACCGCAGTTTGCACAATG
This sequence comes from Conus ventricosus, assembly GCA_018398815.1. Classification (NCBI taxonomy): domain Eukaryota; kingdom Metazoa; phylum Mollusca; class Gastropoda; order Neogastropoda; family Conidae; genus Conus; species Conus ventricosus. The sequence continues at coordinate 66,955,421 of CM031613.1, forward strand.
TGCCGGATCTTTACACGGCCCCATCATGGGGTTGCCTTGAGCAAATACACACAACCTCTGCCCAGAGTCAACGGTTCTCTGACATGGCCAAACTTCAGGCAGCGGAAGCCTCAACGGGGACGGACCGTACAACTGAACCGGGACAATCAGGTAGCCGACTTTGATGACCGGAGGCAGCACAGGGTTGCAGAATGTCAGAAGAGGGTGTTGGTGTCACTTCTATCAGCACCCTTCTTTACTGTCACCCTGCGTACCTCGTTCACACCCTGGGATGCCAGCTCGTTTTGATCTCTGCCTCTGAAAACACTGATAATTCCTGCAAGCGAATCACACCTTTGGATTGATTTAACTGATTTATGGGGGAAGTCACCTGATTCCCTATCCACCAATGTTGATGCCTTCAGCAGCTGTTCAGACTGTTTTTTTGATCGACATTGAAAGAGGAAGGAGCCAATCGACAACCTTTTGAAGGATGGGTTCACCGGCTAGCCTTGAAAGCCTTTTGGACAGCATAAGGGCTCAGAGCTGAAATGGTCATTTCCTGAGGCTCCGGCCCCTTCAACCACGAGCCAGAAGCCCAGAAGAAGAAACTGTCCTCGTGTACACTCAGTATTGAACGCTGTCATCTTCGAAATCCCCTGAAAAGGGGTGATGCCTTTCTCTTTCCTTTTGGGGGGGATATTTTTTAAAGAAGTTATAATTTCATTTCTTGTAATTCAACCCTCCTTACCCACCCACCTTGGAGTCCACACTAAGGGCAGGGCCCAGAAACCAATGTCTTGACCCTTCCAGCTTTGGGAGAGATATACGACAAACAGAACACTACCACCCCTAGATCCCCCCCTGAACATGCTCAACTCCCTGGGGACAGAGGAGCAGAGCACTGCAGGGGTTCACTTTGGCCAGCAGGGGAAACTGCCTGTCTTGACCCAGCCCAAGAAGGGGAAGCGATTAAATTACACCGGGCCAAAGGTGTGTACTCCATGTCTAGGAGGAGGTCGAGCCCAACGTGATGTGTTGAGCGCGCTGGTCTCTCAACCACCAGGATCTCATTCCCTCCGACACAGGTCGCACCGCACGGCAAACGCGGCGGATCTTAAGGAGACCACAGAGAGAAAAGGAGTGTGTAAAAGAAGACTTGAAGGGGAGACGAAGATAGAAAGGGCCAAATAAGGGAGGCAGAAAACAAGAAAAGGAGAAAGGGGGTTACTCTTAGTCAGGATCCTCACCCTTAGCCTATCTGACATGGGAAGCCCTACCAGGGGCATCAACTTCTTACCACGTTTCGCTTAGGCCATACAGCATCTTCACCTCTCAGGCCTACAAGCAGTGTGAAAAAAACAGCCTATCTCCCAAGTATTGATGCCCCGTCAGCATAGCCTAAAGGATCACTGGACCACGCAAGCCCTCCGACCACGGCAAGGTTGCAACCCCCGGAGGGTTTTTGCTTGGGGGAAAGTTTAGCTTTCTGAAGGAAAGCGTCTCTGTATGCAAGCACACAGTTGCAATGGCTCTTGGCTGCGCTGTCCGCCACAGCTGAAACATGAGATATCCTGTTCACCAAGATCTGCATCATCAGGTCCCGAAAGAACCGTATGTCAGTCTCTTGTTATGTGTCAGAGGCAGGTGCGTCAGACGACACAGAGGCTGAGTCGTCCTCTTCAGGCCAAATTTCAGCAGCAGTTGCGTGAGCAGGTCAAAGAAGACATGACTCGCCGTAACGTGTTGGATGCCGAATCTGGCGGTGCGATCCCATTCTGCCAGCGTTTTAAGCGGGATAGATGCAGCAGAGGGAGGGGCCGAGTTTGGGATCAACCAGCAGTCAGATGGGGGAGACTGCAAGCTCCCTGGCCACAGGGTTGTCCTTATCAAAGAGGGAGGGATGCGGGGTGCCGGGGGGTCCTGAGGAAGGTGCCCACAGGGGCTGCCACCAGAGCGGAAATTGACTCCTCTCCCTGGAGGAGGGACGACCTGCGCACCCCGGGACAAAGTTGCCGGAACGCTCCCATATATGGAAGAGAGAATCTGAGGTGTGACAAGTTTGGGGGATGTATGCTTGGACGGGGTGTCTGGAGCAAAGCGTGACACCAGATTTTTGTCCGAAGGGAGGGTCTTCCTGGAGAAGAGGTTGGGGCGCCATTGTTCAATGGCTGCGAAGTCACTAGATGGTGAGAACTATTCCTCTTCCACACGTCCTCAAAAGCGGGAAGGGAGTCGTCCTGGGGAGGTTGAGGCGGTTCAACTGGAGGAGGCAACGATTAGGGTACGTAGGAGTCCCGCCTTAGCTGAGAGGTCAACGGGAGAGGTGAGGGCGGGTCTGTTGTAGCTCCATGATCGGTGACAGACAAGCGAGGGGAATGTCCGTCGTGCCGATCGGACAGCACCTGAGCAGGGGCGGACCAGGTCAAACCAGCGAGAGGAAGCTGGATGCCACAGACGACCGGAGAGCCGATGAGTGTCCGCATCAAGCCACTGGTCTCTCAGAGGGGCACTAAGCCACTGGTCCCCATGGTGGAAAGTGGGCTGTGCGGCCCTGGGGCGGAATTTCCATGGGGGCCCAGGTAACCTGAAGCACCGGAGGGGGGGGGGGGGGGGGGGGGGGTTGGTTGGGAAGATGATGGGCTTGCTGCGCCCCCCCCCCCCCCACCCCCCCACCAAAGAGTGCACCACCCATGCACATTCCGAGTGCGGTCCATGCGGGAACCAAGGTCGAGAGAGAGAGGGTAGTCCCAAGCTTGCCTAGGGGGAGCAATGGAGTGAGCGCCAGTCGAACCCCTTCATGTCGGTCACCGGAGTGGTGGGGGGAGCGGGAATGAGAACACGAGCGTGAAGGGGAAGGAGAGTGAGAAGAGGGAAGGGGAGGTACGGGAGAAAACCGTGTGCGCTAACGCAGTGCTTTCCCCTCGTCTTTCTGATTATATTTTAGTTTGGTTTTGTCTGTAGCCTGTTGCAGCTTGCCCCTTCCGGCACAAACGCTGTGAGCGTAACTCCGCCAGCCTATTAGAGGAGGCATGATGGTGGTCATGGTCAGGCGTCCCCTGCGTTGAACCCCCTCCAGGTTGGCCATATGTTCTTCCAGTGAAGGAAAGGTGGTTTGTTCCTTGGGATCGGAACGCTGGGCCTCTGGGGCAGAGAGAGATGACGGAAAGGTGTCGTCTCTTGACCCATCGTTCACCTCACCATCTTGGGCTGTGGTGGACGGAAACAAACACGGAGTGTACGAACACAAAGTCGAGACAAAAATGGCGAAGTGCGTGACGAAGGAGGGATGATCAATCGAAACTCCCTCTTCACCTCACACATTGCAAAATGAATCCGCTTCCTGTTTATATCTAAAACAAAAAATACAAGAAGCAGATATATTATTTTCATGCTGTCCAAGCAGAATTTGTGTTTATAGCTGCTGACAGTGAGACAGCACTCTCAGAATTCATTCATGAGAAAAAACCGGAAAGGGGAAAGTGGGGAGGAGGGCGGGGTTGAGGAGTGGTAGTAGTGAGGGGGAAGTACAATCAATCTGCACTAAAGATTACTCTCAGCCACCTTTTCAATGACTCATTCAAAAATAGGTTGCCCAACCGACAGGTGGTGAGAGAATTTCCATCTGCCCGCTAGATTTATTTGTCACAGACAATTAGACAGGCGGGTGTTTCTTCTTCTGCTGTCAATTTTTTGGTTGTGTCAGATCTCCAATTCCTGTCGCCACGATGAAACACAGTCTACTCGAGGTCTTGACGGCTACCCCAAAGCTGCATCTGCAGTTCTGCACCCTCTAGCCTGGTTTGATGTTGTGGAACATCATGGGTTGGACAGTGTTGGAGGATATGCTCTGGGGTCTGAAACCAGTGCCACACAGCCATTCATCTGTGTGGGTAATCTTAGTTTGGCTGAGGTGGCTCAGCAGTTGGCAGTGGCCATTTTTCAATCTGAAGAGGATTGTTTGCTGGTATCTCTGGAGCTAAGATAAGATAAGATAATGTTGCTTATAGCCCAGCCAACCGCAAAGGGCCACATCAGGGCTGTCACCACGTTAAAATCAACTCACAAGTCATCTTAAAAAAATAAAATAAAAAAAAATTTTTTTAAATAAAAAAAACTTTCACACATCTCTTTAAATGACATCTTCTAGAAACGCACCAGAAACTTCGTTAAAAATCTTTCTTCCGTAAAATCTTAAATCAGATGAAAAATGTTAATCTCTCTCAAAAACTCAAGGATCACGTCAGGCGGGACATCCCTGAAATCTCTGGAGCTGATGGATTGGATCAGCACCATTGTCTGCACCCAGCCTTCTCTTCCACTGGTTTTGATATTGGTTGTGGATGATATTTTGGCCTCTGTAGGTCACTCTGTAGGTGGCTGAACTGCTCCTTATTGCTGCGTGCCTTAGAGCGACACACTCCTCAGTCCCAGTGATCCCACACTGGGATGGAATCGGTTTGAAGTACAATGCTGAATCGTCTTGAAAGAGCATGGAGGGCTTTTTTCTTCTTTTTTTTTTTTAATGCTTTTCAGCTGCTGTTTGCTTCTGTTGCTCTGAAGTCCCTGCAGCAGCTATCTGCAGGCAATGAAGAAAGCAATCTTGGGTTGCAGGTAGTCCGACTTTCTGAACCCTTGTGCAGCATGAAGCAGAGCTACTGACTCTGCTCTGTAGTTGGGTGGGTATTTTGCACTCTTCGATATTTCAGTCTTTATGAAGGGGAACAGACTACTGTGTTTCAAAGTGAAACTTCTTACAACCAGGATAAAAAGATGCTGACAAATATTTCAATTATTCCATTACTGACATAATTTAGACCTCATTATCACTTTCCCTTTTTGATGATCTCCCATTTAATAAAGATCTTTCAAGATTGCCTTTTTCCTCATTTTGAAGCTTCCAACCTGCTGAAAACTTGGTATCTGACTCCACTACTTACTTCTAACCCAAACACTGAGGTCTTCTGGAAGTTTATTCTCAGCTTCTAAGGCCTGCACTTCTCATATGTCATCTGTTTGCCCAGTTCGTTTAACTGTTACTCGTCTGTTGATGGATAACACCTACCCACAAGAAAGGCAGCATGCATGCCAAGAACACCAGTTGGTGCTATGATTCCATGTCACTCACCATATTCCTGGTTACGTTGAGCAAAAATTACCATATAAATCAATGTGTCTTTCTTGTGTATTATTACTTATCTATTTACGGAGAGGACATATATAGTGCCTATTTTCGGTTTCAAAGAGCAAAATCTTCTTAATCCAAATTTGTTCTCAATTCTTACACCATTACACTTATCACGTCAAGACCACATTCTCTTGTTTTTCAATTATGTATTTGATTCAAGCACTGAAATATCTTTGGTCTCACTCAATTAATTCTCAACATTGTACTTAGCTGCTAACATATCCAACCACAGTGTGCAGAGTAGAAACAGTGAAAGGAAAGATGGTTCTGATGATGAGGAAAGCAGGTTTTGACAAATCAGAACAGGGATTGCTTTTTCCTACGCGCAGGTCCAGCACTTCTCAGTTGTTTACAAGCTGTGAAATAATAATAATAATAATAATAAGGAACATTTAGTGCGCTTAATCTTAAACAAAAGCCCTAAGCACTTACAGCAATAAGCCCTAACACACACACACACACACACACACACACACACACACACACACACACACACACGCACACACCCACACACCAGCGAAGGAGCAGAAAAATTATGTTTTGAAGAGAGTTGTTTTGAGGGAGGACTTGAAAGAAGAAAGACTGTTTGAGTTTCGGAGTGCAGAAGGGAGATTGTTCCAGCAGGAAGGAGCCTGAAAAGAAAAAGAACGTTCACCAAGTGTTCTGGCTCGAAAACGAGGGATCTGCAGAATGCGAGTGTCAGAAGAAGATCCTACAAACAATTATGTTGAAAACAGTTTGCCAACTAAAGAAGATTATCAGATTATTTTTTAGATGGTATTTCCTGCCTGAGCTGAAAAGTAGCACCCTTTGAATTGGAAAATCTGGTGGGAATTTTTGTCAGGCCTGAATTGAGCTGCACACATCACTGGGTCTGAATGAAAGGCAATTTTCAGATTTTTCAGAGGCCAGATTTCTAGCCTGAACCTGAATCCTAAAAAAATAACACTTGCGTCTAAGAAAAATAGGCCAGTTAACCCTTCTAGAAGTCAAATATTCCTGGCACCAGCAAGGATCTTCAGAAGCCATAGAAACACAGTCACTGAGATCAGTAGTGCTACTGTACCGTGCAAAGGACCCATTGCAAAAAATACTCTTGTCATCGATAATGAAGAGACGGATTTCAACACTGGAAGAAAACTTCTGAAAAATTTACCAAAACCCCTAAGAAAGAGATACAGATCTGCGAGAGACAATTGCATCTGAACTAATATGGAAGAGAAATTAGAATAAAAAGTGTGAAAAGGTCTGGCAGACACAGCAGCCCTGATGTGGCCCTTTGCGGTCGGCTGGGCTATAAGCAACATTATCTTATCTTATCTGGCAGACACAGTCCATGAAGAGGGGATTGATGCATAGCTGCCAACCTTCTGGAGTCAAACTTCAGGAACCAGGAAATGAAGGGATTGTTGGAATGACAAGGGGGCAGTTTGGCTCTTAACTGGAAGCCTCCTGTAAATCAGTCGACAGATGTGGGGTTTAAAAAGAAAATGCGTATTCCATCCTTACAATTGCGCACATCCACTTATCATTAGGGCTTCATTCTGCAATACTTCATCATCCCGATTAAAAAATGGCTTTATTTTGCAATACTTCATCATGAATCCCAATTAAAGAAATAACTACCACCACCACCACCACCCCAGGCCCCATATTTTTAACCCATATCCTGCCACAGTATAAGAGCTTTTCTCATGGGTGAAACTGGAAAGAAATTGAAAAACTGAAAGGTCAGGGTCCAGGGGCCTCCTAGGCCCTGGCGGGGTCCAGGGGCAGCACCCCTAGTGGGGGGCCCAGGGGGACAAAGCCCCCCCGGCAGAAATTGATTTTTTGAAAAATTCAGTTTTCGTGGCCTCTGGTGAAAGGAAATTTGGAGCTGAGGCCTTGTTTGAAACACATATTTATTGCTTATATATGTGAACAAAAGTCATCATTTTAATTTTTTTTTTAAACAAAAAAAAACTTACCCCCCTAAAACCAGCTTGGTTGGTTCCTTGGACATAGATGGGCAGTAAGGGTATCAACATCAGGACCGCAAGCCTGTTGCAAGCCAACATATTTCCTGAACAGGAAATCTAATGGTATATTGGAAGCCACGAGAAGAGTGTAGTAGTCAGTAAAACTCTGTGGTTACTCAAGATTTTTTTTCTCTCCTTTCTGGTAGGAATGGATCATAAACTCCTCTATGTTGTCATAGCTAGAATAATGGAGAACAGGCTGTAGTGTTGTTTGTCTGAGCACAGCAATATTCTCTTGTAGAGCAAATGCAATTGTGTGTGTGTGTGTGCGTGTGTGTGTGTGTGTGTGTGTTGTGTGTGTGTGTGTGTGTGTGTGTGCGTGCGTGCGTGCGTGCGTGCGTGCGTGCGTGCGTGCGTGCGTGCGTGCGTGCGTGCGTGCGTGCGTGCGTGCGTGCGTGCGTGCGCGCGTGCGTGCGTGTGTGTGTCACTAGGGGGTAAGGAGGGGGGGAAGAGGAGTGGCATGGAGGGCTGCTGAAAAAGATTTTACTGAAATTCTTGCCTTCATGCTTTTAATATGGTCCGGACTTCTGGCATGCTTTGCTAGCTGAGATTTTCCATTGGATCCATACTTGAGGTCCGATAGCACACGCGGCAAAACGCTACACCAGGTTTGTTTGTTTTCAAACACCAAACACGATGTTGTCGTTTTTCATCATCTATTTCGTTCCGCCAAGCCCATCGCCACTTATTAGTGATGCCAGCGTCGATCTTCTCAACTGAATCACCTTCTTTAAGATAGGACATTCTCACGGTTTCCAACAAACTCCAAACTCAAAATCTTGATTTCGGCGAATAGTGCTTTATCTTTGTTCCCTAAAATAAAGAGTACTTCCGATTCGGCACTTCTGTTTTATGGTAAGACGCACTTGATACGTAATTTGCGCAATTTTAGAGACTGTTTTGAAAAACTTTTTTTTCCCTTCAGATTTACGAAAAACGGAAAATTCCGCCTCAAATAATTTCATAAAACGGATTCCGTCCTCAGACTGAAGAAGTTTCACCCATGTTTTCTGTATTGCTGAGTGCCGGGGCCAAATTGCAGTAGGTTCACTCATGTGTTCACTACTCATTCATTCATCGAGATATCTCTTAGATTTTTTGCATTTTTTTTCTTATACCCTGTGGTATCATAATAATTTAATTTTGCTGGTCATTAGTATGATATATAATCAAATGTTTTGTAACAAGTACCCCGTAATAGACACGGTTACCAGCGTACAAGATTGTGAAAACAACCCCTTAATAGACACGGGGCAAGCAGGGAAGAGGTTAAACAAGATCTTTAAATTAACCCCTTCACTGCCACAGTATAATAGTACATTTGAAAATCTGTCTGCCAAGGTAAAATTTAGCTTTTTGGGGTAGGTTCAATAAAATGGTTACTGCGCGCTTATTTCTTGACAGATCTCTCTGCTTTTTTGCATGTTTTGTTGTTATGCATTTGTCTACACTCTCCTGTCAAAATGACTTGATTATGTTGATAATTAGTATAGCAGAAATTCACAAAATTTATGAAAATTATGCAAAAAATAACAGTTTTTGAGTATACACAAACACATTGCGCCAAATAGAACAAGTCAAAACACTGAAAAAAGTGGTCTTGCTATTTATTCAACATCAGCACTAACACATGACAGTCATATAAATCCCAAGGAATCTTGTTCTTGACGACAATCTGCTCATAATTTGGGGGTACTATGTTTTAGGTAAAAAGGGGCATGATCATGCTTTTCACGGTATGTTCAGTAACATCTACATTACTCATCTATTTGTTGGAGGTATTTCTTAAGATTTTTTGTGGATTACTTCCTTATACCCTTGTCTACAAATTTACATCATTCTAACTTGATTTTGGGTTAATAATGATGGTTCACTCTAATAACATATGAAAAAACAGTTTTTGTTTTGTTTTCAATTTGAGAGTTTTACAAAAAATCACCACATAAAAGCCCACTAAACACAGCAAAAATACCTTCTGGTGTTTGCTCAACAACATTACAAACACTTGGGATTCATATTGTTGTCAATAGATGTCCCTCTGTGTAACAATCTGTATGTTACTGGGGGTACACCATTTCTACTAGAAAGGGGCATGATTTTACTATATGGGGTAGTTCAGTACCTCAATCACTGCTTATTTATTTGTTGACATATGACTTAGATTTTATGGCTTCTCTTTTCCTATACCCCAAGCTATGACGCTGTATAACAATAATGTAGTATTGTTGGCCATTAGGGGATGGACAAGGATATAATGAATGGTGATTTTACAAAAAGAACACTTTTCAAGTATACAAAAACAAATTGCACCATATAAAATCAGTGAAACAATGAAAAAGTGGTGTGACTAATTATTCAACATCAGCACTAACACATGTATGACAGTCATTAAATCCCAAGGAATCTTGTTCTTGATAACAATCTTTCTCATAACTGGGGTACTATGTTTTAGGTAAAAGGGCATAATCATGCTTTTCATAGTATGCTAACTAACATCTACATTACTCATCCATTTGTTGAGTTATTTCTTAGATTTTTTGTGAATTACTTCCTTACACCCTTGTCTACAATTTCACATCATTCTACTTTGATTTTGCAGCTAATGATGATGGTTCACACTAATAACATATGATAAAACAGTTTTTGTTTTGTTTTCAGTTTGAGAGTTTACAACAATTTACCACAAAAAAAGCCCACTAAACACAGCAAAAATACCTTCTGGTGTTTGCTCAACAACATTACAAACACCTGGGATTCCCTATTGTTGTCAATAAATGTCCCTCTGTGTAACAATCTGTATGTTACTGGGGGTACCCCAATGCTACTAGAAAGGGGCATAATTTTACCATTTGGGTAGGTTCAGCACCTCAATCACTGTTTATTTATTTATTGACATATGACTTAGATTTTATGCTTCTCTTACCCAAAGCTATGATGCTATATACTATAGTAATAAAGTAATTTTGTTAGCCATTTGGGTGGGGGGGGGTGGGGTGGGGGGGGGAAGGGGTACTGAGAAAAAAAACGATGGGTTTTACAAAAAAAGGAAAGTTCTGAAACATACACATGTAACAACACAAAAACCTGTAAAGCACTGACAAAAAATTCTGTTAGTGTTTACATCAATATTCACCTGTAAGCGTAAGACACAGTGGTCCAAATGTCTAATAGTATATCTATTGGAAGTGTTCAAAATGACAACGATGAAAAAAAGTCTGAAGAAAAATAACATTGTTTAAAAAAAGAACTCCCCCCCCCCCCCCCCCCTCCCCTTACACACACACACGCGGTATCCATAATTTTTTTTTACACACAAGAACTGCAGGAACTGTGTTAGAGTTTCTAAACATAGTGTACTCTCACATCACTGCCACGCTGTTTTATAAGAATCCAGCACTTGCCGTACTAACTTCATAGGCTTGGACATAAATCCTCAGGTTATCTGCATTCACCGCTTCATAACTTTAGGGGATGGTGTTCTTTTTGTTTGATTGTCCAAATTGTGGTTCAAAGAAACACACAGGGGATTCATTTGTACTCCACTTGCACTTCTTTCACTGATGGCACTTGTCTGGTCACAGCATTCCAAAATAATGAACACACGCACAGGTGAGAAAAAATTAAAAAAATAATGAACACATGCACAGGTAAGAAAAAAACAAAACAAAACAAAGTACTGTGGAATGGAAAACTAAGAACACTAAAAAGCAGAAGAGAATGAAATGTACAACTAAGAAGAAAAAAAAAAAGAAAACCGACATGAGTGATCCTACTCCCAATACACAAACTTGGTGTGACAGTCCATGAAACACTGGCCAAGCACAATCCAGGCTTGGAGGGCAGAGGGGCAATAGTAGCGGGATTCCTTCCGCAGGTTGAGTTTCTTAGCACAAACTCGACATTTCTTGGTAGGGCAGCCTTGTTTGGTGTCGGTGGCAGTAAGAACAAAAAGTGGTTAGCACCCATCCTCACCTCATCATCTGTTTTGCCCTCTTTCCACAACAGGCACTGGTCTGGCCAAATCCAAGAAGTGATAATACTCTCCATAAAACTAAGAAAGTTTAACAGGAGTCATCACCTCTTGACTTCTGCACAATAAGGAATTGCAGGCTGCAACCTGAAGAAAATGGAAAAAATAATTTCCTCGTCCATTTCATGGACTTGCGGATGCATCATATGGGTGAAGCAACTGGTCTTGTTTGTCGACCCCACCCATATTCCTGTTGTACTGGGATGAAACGGACGGACGCATGTTGATTCCCCGTCGTCCCCGGTCTGGAATTGGTGCCTCAGTGTGGTCGTGCACAGTAGACAGCAGGTGCACCACTTTTGTGCTGTGGTACTTTGTGGCGACGATCTTGTTGTCACCACAAAGAGCAGCTGATGATCCGGGGCCCAGCTTCACACCACGTAGCTCTTTTGGAATACCCCGGTTCCCCGGATGGTGCCGCAGCCAAGGTGTTCCTTTCCAGGAGGTAGAGGTACAGCCTCAGACTACTGTACCAGTTGTCTGTGTAGACATGGTAGCCCTTTTCCAGGAGAGGGGCTACCAGGTACAGCACCATTTTCTCACTGGCAGAGAGAGTTGGTTGTCTGCATTTACAGACTCCAGGACAGGCTGGACCTCGTTGATGGGGTCCTCCTTCCAGCATACACCTTGAAGCGGTAGCAGTAGCCACCACTTTCCTTGACACCGCCATCAGACTCACAGCAAAGGTAGATTTTTTATTCCAAACCGGGCACGTTTCAAGGGTATGTACTGACGAAATATCGTCAACAACCACTGCTTGCCAGGGCTCATACACTTCCGGAACTTCTCATGCAGATGACCAGAATGGGTCGAATCTTGTAGAGCCGGTCGTACCCTGGATCACCATGCACTGGCATGGCTGCATTGTCATTGAAATGCAGAAACTGAAGAAGAATCTGAAATACAGAATAAATTTTCAAGATCAGTAAGCAGACCCACAACTGGGGCACACACACACACACACACACACACACACACACACACACACACACACACTCACACACACACACATCACATCACACGCACACAGCCTACACACACACACACACACACACACACACAAACACACACTAACAGTATCACACACACACATGATAATGAAAACACCACACTGGTACCAAAAAAAGTGCTTTTGTGTTTTACAAAATAAACTTGTATGGAAAACTTGCATACATAAATAAATAATGCTTATGCACACACACACACACACACACACACACACACACACACACACACACACGTACACATTTACATAAACACACACAAACAGTAATCACACACACATGAATGTAAAAACACCACACTAGTGCAAAAAAAAGTGCTTTTGTGTTTTTCAAAATGAACAAACTTGTATGGAAAACTTGCACACAGAAATAAATAATGCTTATGCACACATGTGCGCACACACGCGCTTACACACACACACACACACACACACACACACACACACACACACACACACACACACACACAGAGTCCACCTACCCTTACAGTTATTATTTCCTAAACATGTACTTTCAGTAGGAAACAGGGCAAAGAAGAGGAATATGGAAAGTGATAGTGGAGGGATGAAGAATCAAGTAAAAAAAAAAAAAAAAAAAATTAAAAAAAAGAGCTACTTGCCTGAACCGGTTTCTGGACATGACAGAACTGAAGACTGGAACTCTGTACGCACCTTCTTCGTCCAGCTTCTTCGTCAGTATAGTTCAATGGAAGGCAGGCTCACAATCCCCATAAGTAGAACCAGGCCCAGAAACTTCCTCATTTCTGCACCATCCACTTTCTCCCACTTGTTGCCCTTGAAAACGTGGAAGATTGGGGTGTGCTTCCAGAAACTGGTCAGCATTACAGGTTTGTTTGAACGACCAGATGGTTCACAAGGTCAGCAAAAAATAATTCTAAATAGTCAACAGGACGAAATTAGCACAGTTGACTTTGACCCTGGATTTCCAGTAAAAACTACACCAGGGTTGGGGACTTTGTGCATCAGCATCTCTCCACCTCGCTGATCAGCTGTTGCTGACCACGCCCCATGCCACGCCCCGGCCGCTTCCACGGGACCCTCGCCGTCATCCTGAGCCCCTGCCATGTCCATGACCCTTCTCCTTCGTCCAGGAGGGGTGCAGTACTCGTTGATGGCACGGGATCCGCCATTTCTGCTTCGTCACCCTCGCTAGCGTCGCTTTCCTCACTGCTATCACACGGAACGAACGAAGGATCGACGTCATCACCAGCACCTTACCTCCGATAAAAGTGGATGGTGCTGATTCCCATCCGTCTCCTCCTCATCACTACTATCAGGATCCGACCCTCCAAGGTCTTCTCTTCGCCACTATCTTCGTCGTTTAGAATTTCACTCTAACACATCAAGCGCAGTATAATCGCTTGAAAACGGGACGACTCGACGATGTGCTAGGGCGCTGCCATGTTGAGTATGCTAATCAGCTCTGACCTCCAAACTCATAATTTGCATAACCCTATGGTCAGCGAACGGTCACGTGAAGGGAAAGGGCCGTTGCTCTGACATCAGTAGAAAAGGTGAAAACATTTTACACAGTCGTCTCCCATTTAGATTTTTCTGCTTTCTGTGACGAAGTTAGAACGAGAAATTCTCGTCTGTGGCGTAGCGATTTTTGGTTTTCACGATGAGTAACAACGAGTGTTACTCGTCTCAGGCAGGGAACGGGTTAAGACCTTTTTGCGCTTAATTCAGGATTAACTCTTTCATCCCTACAACCCGGTTTTCCCGGTTTGCAGAAATCCTAACCCTTCCTTCCTGCAGCCTGGAAAACCGGGCAGCACAAAATCCCTCCTTTCCTTCCTGCAGCCCGGAAAATCGGTTTCTCGTGGCAAGCGCTTTGAACTTCGCGCGAGTCGCGTCATCGGTATACGTCATGACCGGGTCGCTCGCGCGGCAGTGTTTATGAATGGAATGGATGCCAGATGGCCCCTACAGAGTGGGAAAGTTGTTGCCGCTCTATTCTGGCCGGTTTGCTACTGCATACGTGGCAGTTCTCACTTCACACTTTTTTCTTTTTTCTAAATCCAGGAATGAAGGGAATACTCGTATTATAAGAATCTAGGAACAAGAGGAAGTAATGGTTCATATAAAAGTAGGAATGAAAGAGTAAGGAATAATATCTGAATAAGGGAAATTCCAGAAAAATCCTGGAGGGCTGGCAGCTCTGATAATGTCCAAAAGAAAACAAAGCTTTCAACGCATCAGAAAACTGCCCTCCATTTGTTAATAGAGAAATTTGGTCAGAAGCAACCAAAACTGATCTGAAGTTCAAACACATTCAGACAGCAACTAATCCTTCAACAAAACTGTCTGGTGCACTGTGGACTTTAAATGACTCAAATCAAGTTGTGCAGACATGCTGCGCAAGAAATATTACTCTGTTGACATAATACATCAAATACAAGCAGTCTGTATTTCAAGCCCAAAATCTTAGAAAATAAACCATTCATACCTGTAAATCAGTCAACATACGAAGTAGACTTTTCAGCAGTTGTCTATTCACAGTTTCTCCACATCTTTCCCTTTCTATGAGACTCAACAGACCATCCACTGTACGTGTTTCAACTGTACGATGACTGATGATGTGAGTACGAAACAGGTCCAAACCCATATCCCTGGCAACAGACAAAATAAGTAATTTTCTATAAAACATAAACTTTCAGTACAAACAACAAAATATTAATACATCCGTCTGGTCTAAAAGTTTTGAATAACTACAAATGAGCTGAAACTTAATGACAATGGTTTTGTACATCAACACTATAGATCACTCAGCTGTATTATTCACAGATCAGAACAGAAAAGCATCAGAGTACAAAACTAGAAAACATATCTTAAAGTAGATAACACATCTCTTTTGATCTTTGAACTTCTGTAAGCTAAAGATGATTAACTGCAGAAATTAAGCCTATGTTGTTTTGACTGACACACCCAAAAATTATGTCACCCAAAAAGCAGACAGACAGACAAAGAAAACAGCAACTGTGATCATTTGATGGACACAAACAGTGACAGTCTTCTAACTGATCATTTCCAAAGCTAAAAAAAAATCATTTATTGGCATGATCTAGGTGTCTATATTAAACAGAAATTATATGTACTGTCAGTGATCAAATGAAACTGAGAGGTAAGATGTTCCATTTTGTGGACTGTTATAGACCCATAATCACATTCTATTACAGAACAGTTTCTTGGGAAGGAAGTATCTATTATTGCTCTTCCTCATGGAAAAATAATTTTGTTTTCACTGTTAACTCATCACCTACCTCATAAGGGTGAATTTTTCAGGAACGATCTTTTACAACCGTCAGACTGGTAGAGACCACACATAACTTGTAGTCCCGGCTCCACACCCGACCCAGGTATTGGAAGTGGCATATACACTCCACTCCAAAGGCCACTTGGGGGTAGGGCATACAACTCAACTGGTGACAGATCAATCTTATTGGCCAGGCATAGCAGAGGACATCAACCGCTATGTTGATTCCTCTGCCCACTGTGCCAAAATCTGTCACCCAGTCAGGAGGGCCCAGTCTCAACCGGTCCCTCCTGAAAAAACAGCCACAAATGGACTAAAGGTCAAAGCCACATTGTGAGGCTCCACGGTTGGTGTCTTGGCGAGTCCGCAGCTTGTGCCAGATTTATAATGGAGCAGGATCCATGTTGGCTATCAATTAGAAGTTCTCCCAAGAGAGAATCTTTTTTCGGGGGGCCTCTTTGACATGACAATTGCCAGCCACACCACCCTCTACCCCCCCCCCCCCCCCCCCCCCCCCCCCCCCCCCTTCTATCCCTCTTCCTTCTCCCCTCTTTCTCTCTCTTTGTCTTACAAACAGCAAATCAGGATGCAGAATGGATAAAAGTTTTGTACTAAAACAAGCATTGCGTGCCCTGCAGGCGGAGCCTGACACTGACCTCTTTGCTTTCTGGTTAAACACACAGCTGCCCCTCTACTGTTATCAAACTTGATCCACAGTTGAATGCTTTCTCTTTAGTGTTGACTAGTTTTAAATTTTACCCATTTCCACTTCTCAGCATCATCACCCTTGTGTTACAAAAAAATCCAGAAAGACTCGTGCACAGGCATGATAATCATACACAAGTTTAGTAGCCAGTGCTGATGTCACTGTTGGTGAAAGAGCCAGTGCCACTGACAGGCAGGAAGATGCTGACAATTCCCAGTCATCCTCAGATGGAACATTCCCTCAAGAAGACCTTACGCCTGATGGCATGTCTAGTATCAGGTGATGCTACCAACAGGAAGCGGGAAGGGGCAACCAAGCTGCAGCTCTCATGATCAACTCCTGGAAACCATCCACTCAAGCTGCCTACAACTATAATATTCAGAAATGGAAAACTTTCTGACAAATAACATCTGTTTATTGTTTCAATTTACGGCAGATGTCTCAAATTTTCTAGCTTTTTTGTTTCTGAGGGAGCCAGTTACAGTTGTAGTAGTAGTAGTAGTAAGAAGTGCACTGTCCACTTTTCTGCCATTGTTTGAAGGAAAGACCATGGGTTCTCACCCCAACGTATGCTGTATTGTTAACTTTTTCGCAGCACACCGCGAGAATGATCACGGCGCCCGATTTACCACTCAGCTAAAATACTCACGGCAAGCGATCAATCACTCAAGACACGTCGCAAGAATGATAGTGACGGTCTTCTAAAAATAAATATTTCCCAGAGAATTTCTAACCAGTGGTGTCAGCGTACAGATACAGTCCTTCCTACGTCATATCATACCAGTTAGCAAGCTACTAACAGTCATTTCATTGGTTAATTTGAAGAGCAAGCAACCAACCCGTTGGCGTCTTCAAGCAATGAATTAGTGTCCCTTGTTTGAAGCATGTCATTTTCAACTCAATCAAACAACAACAAAATAATTATTTTGACTTTTAAAACATTCATCATCAAGAAGATGCAAGATAGCTCTATTTCACTGTACAAAAAATAAAGTCACACTTGCATTTAGGCTTTTCAGGAAAATTAATTAAATATGATAAAAATCAAGTGTCCTGAGGGAATTTCAGTGCTGTGACTGCAGTGTTAACTGGACACATAGAGCAGAACGTGGGTCTGTGTTGATAGTGTTAAGGGGATTTTTGAAGAAAGACCAACACTCCCAAAGTATTAAGAAATTTGGAGTGTGAAGATTATTTTGGATTGTTTAGATTCTCTTCCAGAAATATAAAAAATGTCATTGAAAGATCTCACTCATAGAACATATATGTTGTTAGCTTTACTGACTGGGCAGAAAGGACAGGCTTTAAATTTGATCAAAGTAGAAGATTTCAAATTATGGGAATCAAAATGTATTGTTGTTTTTTCTGAGAAACATAAGCAGTCAAGACAAGGATTTCACAGTGAACCTGCAGAAAGTTTAAATTTTGAAAAGAACCCAAACCTTTTTTTTTAGTAAAACATTTGCAGGAACATGTGAAGAGAACTGATGAACTGAGATGCACAAATCAGCTGTTGGTCAGTTATGTAAAACTGCATGTGCCCAAGTCCAAGTCAAGACAAACTAACTCACTGGATCAAGGTCGCGCTGAGCAAGGCTGGGAGACACCAACACATACAATAGTCACAGCATGCATACTGCCAACTGCTCTGCAGTAGCCTTCTCTGGCATTAGCCTCTGAAAGCAGCAAGCTGGTCCAGTGATCACACTTTCTTCAAGTTCTATATAAGGCTAGTTCCAAAGAACTTTGGTCGAACTTTACTTCATAATTATCTCAGTGGTAAATAACTTTCTTTCGTGAATTAGTAATGCTACCAAATCAAGTTTGCATGAAAAAGTGTATTGCTGAGTATTCATGTTTTCTG